>PPKB02000001.1:600000-1092456 GCA_003707605.2 Tetrapisispora fleetii | reverse complement strand
CAAACAGATATTTTGAAACTGCACACATATGAAGAAGATGGCAAAGATCAAGATTGGCAGTTATCTATTTGTATGTACTACGTAGAAGAAGGTGTGAATGCTTATTGGTCATCTCGTGATACTGTTCATTGATATATCAAGGATCATTGATTTCTATTTCTACTCTATCTATTGTTATATTGAACTAATAATTAGTATTATATCTAGTAAAGGCTAAGTATTTTAATAACTTTTTTGAAAAGAATATAATAAGCATGATATTAATGTATTAAATACGAGTACAAGTATAAGAGTACCACTAATGATCTGTTATTTAATGATACATAAAATTAAAAGAGTATACGTAAAAGAGTATTTCCACTGTATATGTTGGTAATAATATATTTGACATAGTGGGGTCTTTATGTCAACACAACATACTATTCTTACATCTATGCAACTCTGACACTTATCATTTATCATCCAATATATCACAGTCACATGACCATCACAACACGCGCCCGATCATATCCAAAAACCGAACAATTCCTCACGTATTATTTGCTGAATTAACTTTTAAGCGCACAGAATTCTTTCCTTGTTTTCCATCTCGCGTCAGTAATCGTTAGATGCTGGCGCGCAGTGAGGAAGAACAGCAAAAATAAATAGACAGCAAAAAGCGACAAAGAAGATCGAGATGTGGCATAATAAAACTATTTGAAATTTAGCAAAGAATGATACGTCTTAAAATATGTTGAAATACTACCTGAATTCACGCTAAACCTTAGGACATTAAGTATTTAGCAAACATTATTCAGTAGATTTATATATTGGGTGGGACTAATAATTATGGACTATAAAAGACTGGTATGATGAAAAAATTAAATAGTAGACAAGTTGATCTTATGTATGTAACAAAATATTTTCTATTAAATTGAGAATAGAATAGATATATATTTTACGTTATATCTGATGTTCATAGCTTGAGTATATTTATTTACAAACCAATTCTTTTAAACCATGTTTATTAAAGATTCTTCATACGGACCATGGGGGATAAAGGGATCCTGTAGAAAATATTCGAAGCAGTTAGTATATGGTGAAATATCTGATTCCCAACTCAGCTCAATATTTTACAAATTAGGCATTAATTATAAGGAAAGAAGTATTACCAAAAAAATCCCACCCGCCATAAAATTCATGCTAGAGCAATTTAGAACCGAAACTAAAGTAATAATTGCAGTTGGAAAACACAAAACAGATACTCTCATCATACCGACACCGTGCTGGATAAGCTCAGACAAAAGGAAATCTTCACTGAAGATTAATTTGGAAGAAGTAAATAGAGTGACACTCCCTAAAGTTAATTCCATGGAAACTTATGCACCCACAATATTTCCAGACCCAATGGAGATGGGCACACTAGAGCAACAAGATAATTGTGTGTCAGAGATAAAAAATGCAAAATTTGTTACATTTAGAAGGCTAAGCAAATATTATCCGATTATGTATATTAATTGCTCGAGAAAAGACATCAGGTTGTCAATGAAACATGCCAAATATTGCACACAATTCTTTGATGGATTAATGAAGCACAGCCCGTTTAAATATGTAAGCCTTCTTCGATTTCCAATCCAGTATGAAATGAGGATGGATGAAGGTCTCCGTATAGAGAAAATAGTCAAATATTCCAATGATGAGCATTATCTTGAAAGTATTATCCTTATGTGTAGAAATCGTTCCAATAATCGATACGAAATTATTTCTCAAACGGAAACAGTTCACCTAAAGGAACACCATATTAGACGTGTTAATGATTTCAGATACTATAGAACTATAGGAACTGTGACTGGATCGTCATGGCCAGGATGTGACCACTGGAGATTTACAAAAGCAGCACAATTACCAACGTACCAAGAAGCCCTTAGAATATCATGAAAGTAGCTAATTTTATTTATCTAACTAGTATCTATACCAGATGATTTATATTCTTCAACTTCAATATACCACTCCTTCCTTGTCATCCATCTACAGCTAAGTATATATACAATTTCATTTATATACCATACACCTAAACTCAGCATGAAAGCAAACAAACCGCAGCTAATTGAGACCCATAGTTTCATGTCAAGTAAAATAGACTTGTTCCCTTCATACTGATCACCAACGAAATTAATAATCATCATGATGATTGCTGTTATCATGCCGATTATAGAAGGAAAGTGTATAATAAAGAAAAACATAGAATATAGAGAGTTACTTTTTAACTCATTTCGTAGAGAACTAATATCTTCCTTTAACTTCTTCAAGAGATCTTCATGTATCTGCAACCGCTTGTTTAACATTTCTAGTAATTCCAAGGCTATATCATTACTTTCGGAGTTTTCAAAAACCATTTTCTTCAATTGTATCCAAATAATTTTGTTCTGTCCTTCTATCATGTTTAGTTTACCTATATTGGAATCCAAGTTCATAAAGCTATATGCAGCTCTTAAAAATAATATAAATCGCCCTGTATTTACATTATCTAAAGTAGAGGAAATATCTCGCATTATTATTATTTGCTTATCTATCTCATGAGTAAACATTAGTAGAATTATAAGCAACTCGGAAAACGTTTTCGTTATAGCATTTTCCTCCAATTTATTGTAGAGTGGATCTTGTGAACAGTTGAATCCATTCTTTAAATTAGGTGAGTAGACTACTATTTCTTTATTATAAATCCATATTCTAAGTTGTGAGATTCTAAGAGGTTCATTTACCCTTAATAACCCATTACTTTTGTAAGTATTTTGTTTAAAATAATAGAAGTACATTATCGATTTCCTTCTTATCCTCAATAATTTTAAGCCTGCTCTCAGCTTTGCGACTATTACTTTTACACTTTTATTACCCGCCCTATTGTTTTGACTAATATTTTCATTCTTTTCAAGTATTTCAAATTGTCTTTTAATAAACTCTCTGAATGACTCAGCAACATGAAACTTTGGCGAATTTTCAGATTGGTTTTCTATATTTTCTACATCATCAGCACTTCTTTCTTCTTCGGTTTTGATTGTATTAATAGCTAAGTCTTCACCTGTAGTTATAATCATATTGTTAGGATTACTGCTCATTGTTTAGCTATCCAATTTGAGTAGTTATAACTTAAAGTTGATTCAATTGACAAAAAAAACTAATTGAAATAATTAAAATAAGTAAAATAAATAAATAAAATATGTTAATGCCATTCCCAAAAATTTCGTTTTTTTAGTCATAATGTGTTGTTATGACGCAAAAACCCATTTTGTTTTTCTTCCACATTTTATGTCGCGCCAGGTTTTTTGTTCTTGTCATCGGAAATCATTACGGTCAACTTCGCATCATATGTAAAATATATTCACATACAGTTGCTTTCATCAAAATGAATTATAAATACCAGTGTTTTAGAGTCCCCGTGGAAGAAAATATAACTACTTCTATGTTTTCCCAATGTTTATATAGCATTTTTTGTTGACTTAAAGATTCCATTCTGTCAAATATATTATTACCAATACATACAGTGCAAATACTAGTCACACCTACTCTATTTTATTGTATTTATAGCCATATAACAGTTCTCTATGTGGTACTGTTAAACCTGTACCAGTCTTTTATACATTTATGTCCTAGTGCTGACAGCTTAACATATTACTTGTTTACACTCTAATATTACTGTCATACCTATTAGCCTTACTAAGATTATATATAGCATAAGCTGCACCATTTGTCACCTAGTACGATAACTCAGAACACGACCTAGACGTTAACATATTAAATCTGGAAAAACTGTAGGAGAGCATATATTTATACAGAATTTATATTTATATGCTTTTTACTTTGCAAATTTTACTTTATGTCAATTTTTCGTTATTTCTGTCACGGAGCAGCAATATATTCAATTTAATTTCCCTACTGACGCCGCAATATATATATATCCAAGAAAAGTTATATATATTGGGATATTATAGGCATATCACTTTCTTTATTAAAAACAAAGTATTACATATTAAATGTAAAAATAGATACATATTCTCTTCGAATTAATATCAGAAATGTGGTTGTAAAATCATGGTTTTAATTTAGCTTTGAACCTTGCTAACCATTTTTTTTAATTAACAAGAATTTAAGAATAAAATTTTCGATAATAAAAAATCAAATATGATAAATGTTAAGCTATCTATTTACTCCCGTTAGTATTCACGTAAACATTTGATAAAAGTATTGAACATAACACACTCTATGAATAAAAGCTATTATCAACTACATTTATAAATATCTCAAGATGAATTTTAATTTGATATACTATTGAAAGCAATTCTAAATTCAAGTTAGCGAAAACATAATATCACATCAACAGTAATCTAAGTAAAAATAATGTACATCATGTTTGTCATGGATAAATCCTATGTGGCTTGGAATACTAGAAGCTCAATCTGAAGTGTTCCTAGCGGAGTAGGCTATGTCGAGGCATACAACTGTCGGCTTGGTTCAGCTTTGTATTGCGTAAAAAATAAGTTACAAAGAAAATAGTGTTACTAAAAATATACATCCTGTACTAAAATTTATGTTAGAACGATTTAGAATGGGAGATAAAGTATCTATTACTGTTGAGAAACATGATACAAATATACTTACTATACCGATACCATGATGGATATGCTTGAAAAAGGAGAAGCTTTTATGAAATTTCATACTGGAAGAAGCAAATAGGGCATAATCTCCAAAATAAATTCTATGAAAATATATATGGTCCTGATATTTTTCTAGATTTTATGGAGCTATAAACACTTGGGCAGTAATATAGATGTATATTAACAATCAAGAAGGTTAAGTCTATTATTATGAAAAATCTGCGGAAATACTACCCAATTATTTATATAAATTGTTCAAAGTAAGATATAATAATTCCAATGAAACATACTAAATATTGTACACAATATTTTTGATGGATTAATGAAACACAGTCCTTTTAAATATGTGAGCCTTCTGCGCTACCCAATTCAGTATGAAATTAAAATTGATGAGGCAGTGAGGAGAGAGAAAATAATTAAGTTTTCCAGCAAAGAATACCCTCTTAAAAACATTGTTCTAATATGTAGACATCGCTCGAAAAACGGATATAAAATTATTTCCCAGAGTTAGAATGTTCGCTTAAGGGAATGCTATGTCAAATAAATTAATAATTTTAGATATTATGGAACAATAGGACCTTAATAGTAACTTCAAGACCTGAGCATTATGATTGGAGATTTGGAAAATTTGACCAATTACCTACATACAATGGAGCCATTAGAACAAAAACCAAGATATATTATTTTTTTCTATCATAGCTATATTACATATTTTATGTTCTACAAACTCAATCTACCGCTCCTTTATATTAATCCATTTACAGAGTAATACATAAACAATATTATTTATATACCATATACTTATGCTCATTATAAAAGTAACAATACTATAGATAATGGAGAGCCAGAATTTAATATCAAACAAGATAGACCTATAGTAGTCATACTTAGTATTAGTAAAATCAATAATAATCATTACAATTGAGGTTATTATATCTGTTATAAAATGACAGTGGATCATAAAGAAAGAAATTATATATAATGTACTGCTTCTAAGTTCCTTTTTTAAACAGTCAACACATCTCGTTTAGTTTCTTCAAAACATACTTGTGTATTTGCAACTGGTTATTTAACGTTCTAAATAATTCTAAATTTATATTAACGTCTTCTAAATTTGGAATTATTATTTTCTTTAATCTTATCGAAACTAATTTGTTTTTTCTTTCTACTAAATGTAGGTTACTTACATCTGTATTCAAATTAATAAGCCTGTACTCTGTTCTTAAAAACAAAGTCATCTTCCTGTATTTACATTTTTTAGAGCTGAAGAAACACCTTGCATTATTTTTATACATTCAGTAGCATCATATGTAAAAGTAAGTAGAATTATAAATTTAGCAAACATTTTAATGAATTTTACCCCATCCAAGTTCAAATTGCATTTCAGCAAACTCAGTGGCTCTCATTAACGAAACACCGATGTATTATGTATAACATGCATAGACTACATCGTTTAATGCTCTCATAGTTTCTTCAAAAGGAGTGTCTTTATCACATCTGTGGATTTTTAGAACATCAATATAGGTACCTAATCTCTGAACTGATTTCTTAGCACTCTCTATGACATTTCTACGATTCAAACCAAACTGGTTGATTAAATGTAATCTTTCTTCTTTATCCTTTAGTCCATTGGTCATATTGAAATCTGGTAATGAATTATCAGCTGGGAAAAACAATTCTGTCATAATAACGACAGTTTCTCTTCTAATATTATAATATTTTAAAAATTTACCTAATTACAATTCACTGACACCATTGGATTAGATGTTGGCAGTATCATAAGTACATAAACCCCTGTGGTAGCAACTCTTCAACAAGTTGAAAACGTCCTTTTTACCATCAATAACCCAATTAGCATTACTTTTTTTGCCAAAAGTAATGCATCCAATAATAATTGGAGAAATCTTTAAACCGCTACAGCCAAATCTTACTTGTTCGACTAGAGACATCTTAATATATAATTACTTTATTTTGCTGTTGTTAGCTTCCTTAAAAAAATTCACTTAAGCATTTTAAAAGAACGGAAAAGATGGATATAAAAAACTGATTCATTGGATTTAGCTAATACCATCTCTTATATATCAATTGGTTTCAAAATTCCATTACCATCTTTTAAACTGAATATTGCATAAACCTTATTTTATACATTTAACTACTTTAGTCATATGGTTATATCCACCTCTCCATCGCGACTCCGTATAATTTCTGTGTTACCTCCGTCACTGATGAAGTAAACTGCACACTGCCTTCCCATTGTAATCGATCAAGGTTAACACAAGTATTTTGAAAGAAAAGCCTTTAGAGGTTGATGTCTGTATACAAGAACAAACGTTTAATATATGTGAATTTACAGACTTTGTAAACGTTCAATTTAAATATAGTCTTTTGAAAAATAGCGATAGTACTCTTTTCATAGTAGAACCTGACTCTATTAAAAATATGATTATAAAAATGTACAATACTGAACCCATATATATGTATATATTACTACCTTATTATTTACTAAACTCCTTGTCGTAGTCAACCATGGTGAATCTATATCTAATGTTACCGCTTTCAACTCTTTCAAAAACCTCATTCAAACCTGTTTCACCAATTGGTAATGTCTCGACGCAAAGTTTAATGCTATTACTTTTAACTAGGTAAACATCTTTTAAAATTCGTTTCTATTACGTAATGAGCTGAAACCAAATTTGATACACATCAAAGAGAATGGTGAGACATTTAAACGGTATGCAAATTCAGGTACACCAATAGAGAACAATGGAGAACACTACACCGCCAGTTTTCATTGAGAAAAATAGATCGAAACTGGACTCAAACAAAGAAGAGTTTTATAATAACATGGGATCAATGCTGTTAATCAATTCATATTTCCATTCATCGCTGTCAGCACTAGCGATGTATTAAGGCTCTTGTATGTTTGATTGCGAGCTAATATCTGTTTGCCAGAACGGAATAACGACGGAAATCAGACGCTGTTTTCTTATTCTGCGAAGAAAACTACGTAGGGCCTATGGCGATGATCACTTTTGCAAATATAGGAATGTCACAAAAGTTGTTCATCAATTGATGACAGTGACAACTGTGTTCTGGACATTCCATAAAAGGTATACTTGACTATGATTGACCACATAATTACGTGATATGCGGGATTCAGGTTTTAGAGTTTGAAGAATATTACGTTTGGGGATAACATTTGCCAATTAATATTTTGGTCACAAAAGTTGTCATAATTAGTTCGTCAGGTGATACCTATTGAAGCTTGTAATAAATGCCATGTGATGAGTATTCATGTATAAATTTCATTCTGTCCAGTATACTATTAGAAAAATATGCGGTACGAATACAATTAACAACTGTCATATTTTACATTCAATTAGTTAATAAGAATATGTAATTATAATAATATATTATTATAACAATTGATATTCTACGTTACAAATTATATTATACCAGTCAGAAAGAGTCAGTAGCGTATCAATAGATATCTGAAGTACCATTATTATGCGTTTCGTACTATTTTTAATAATTTTAAAAAGTTTAATATTTTTGGGCATACTGTCATATTTAATGATTCATATATAATAAATAAAAATATATAATAAATAGAATATATACTTACAGATTTGTAACTGTTTTAATTCTAAAACCATTTGACGTCCGTGAAATATATTATTCAATAATAACCAATATGAAATTATTGTGGACTAGCCTTACCGACAACTTCATTAACGTAAGTGTCTAAATTAACTGGAACCCATTCGATACCCAAACCAGTGGCAATGGCTTTACCTAAGTCCGCATTTAATAAACCAAAATATTGTGCGACAGTAGATTGTAACTTTGGATTTGAAACATTGCTAGCACTACCGACGACAGTGTCAATAAAGTCTTTCTTATTTTGTTCTGTGAAAACTTTTTCGTACAAAGCTCTTGGTTGTTCAAGATCTAATTCAGAAACACCACTAACAGAGTAGTAACCTGGTAGTTTTGCATTGATTATGGCATCATGAGCATCACGAGCATTTTGCTGTTCAATTAAATACTTCTTCAAGTCTTCATCTGTAACAGCACCCTTATACTTATTCTTAAAGAAATCTTCAGCTGTTAAGTCTTTGTACTCTAATTGAGCATTTGGTTGACCAGATATGTAGTTTGGTAAGGATCCTTGGTTAAAGTAGGCATTAGCACCATCTCTTTGGAAGTTGGAAGAAGCATATGGACATTTTGGTGCATTAGAAGCGTATGGGCATCCGCCAGCAGGAGCACCATTTAAGTTTCTTGGTCTATTTACTGGAATTTGGTTAAAGTTAGCACCTAATCTGTAACGTTGTGTATCAGGATAAGAGAATAATCTGGTTTGTAAAACATTATCGTTTGATGGTTCGATACCTGGAATACATGTATTGGATGGAGAGAAAGCTAATTGTTCAATGTCTTGGAAGTAATTTTCAACATTTCCGGTCATCGTTATCTTACCAAACTTTCTCAATGGGAATTCCTTTTGTGGCCAGACCTTAGTCAAGTCATTAACAGAGTATCTGAATTCTTCAGCTTGCTTTGGAGTCATGGTTTGAATGTAACATGTGAAAGTTGGTCTAGCTCCTTCCTTCAATTTTTTAAATAATTCAGCAGTGTGGAAATCTGGACGAGTACCAGCTAATTTAGCAGCTTCCTCATTACTCAAATGTGGGAATCCATTGTCAGACTTAACATGGAAGTTAACGTAGGTTAACTCACCTTTATCGTTAATCATTTTGAATGTGTGACCAGAGTATGCGTTCATAGCACTTAAATCTTTAGGAATACCTCTTGGTCCAAAAAGATAAACAATTTGATGTAAAGTTTCCAAGTTTTGTGTACAGAAATCCCAATGTCTAGTTGAATCTTCTGCACCATCTAAGTGAGTTTCTGGATCCTTCTTTTGAGTGTGGATGAATTGTGGAAATTTAACACCATCTCTAATAAAAAAGACAGGTGTGTTGTTGAAGACCCAGTCATGGTTACCCCATTCAGTGTAGAACTTGAAAGAAAAACCTCTTGGATCTCTTGCTGTATCAGCAGAACCAGCAGAACCAGCAACAGTGGAAATACGGATCATACCTGGACATTTGTAACCAACTTTTTGGTATGGAGCGGCAAAAGTAATGTCACTTAAAGAATCTGTTAATTCGAATTCAAATTTACAACCAGCAGCTTTAGCATGAACAACTCTTTCTGGAATTCTTTCTCTATCAAAATGAGCTAAGTTTTCAACTAAATGTAGGTCTTGTAATAAAATTGGACCATCTGGTCTAGCTAGTAAAGATCCACCTGGGTGATGAGAGTAGGCGAAACCGTTAGCTAAGGAGTATACTTTTTTTTGTTCGTTTGACATATTTATAGTGATTAAATGATCTGGTTTTCTTATTCTATAACATTACAATTGAAAAATTAACTAACATCATGAAAACAAAAAGTTAACTAATTGAAAATATACTTCGACTTATATATATATATTTTTTTTGACTTATTCGCAATTGAAAAGATCAAATAAGCCATGGATAGCAGGAAGTTTAACATCTCCCCTATTGTAGCATTAGCAATATCACTCCAATATTCTGGCTAGATATTTTTCCACATTTTAGCATTATTAAGATTATAAATCTCACTGGATCTCAAGTATTTTCACTCAATAAATTTTTATATACCGGATTTAAGACCTAAAGTAATATCTCAAAACAACTCTATCACTAGCCCAAATGTTTCTTAGCGTTCATTTACTCTCAAACACTAACATTAATATCACTCTCTAGCTCTACTAATACTTTTTTTATTCTCGATAATATTTTTTTTCATGTTTCTTCGTATACTTACAATTTTTCACTCCTTTGTCTTTACGGCATTGTTCAGTAATTGTATGCAAAATAAAAATCAAAGAGGCATTAAAATTTCTGATTTTTCCGGATTTGTATGCAACAGGAACTTGTTGAAAATATCTCTACGGTAGTGAGAACAGGCATTTCTATTCATTGCTAACATAACATGAGTAGCAACGAAACAATAGGATGCATGTTTATTATGCAATTTTTTGTTAGTGTCAAGAACTGGTATTTACAGTACATTAGTGTGTCTAGTTTACCCTTCGTCCTTATGCGATTTCTAAATTGTATGAGATACGTACAAAGCAGACCATGGGCGAAAGGCAGTGAGGGCTACCTTTTAAGGGGCAGTTTGAAAATAGTATGTACCTATCGAACTAGACTTAAAATAGCTTCAAAAGTAGCCTTACCTGCATTTTAATTACGAACACAAGAATACTTTCAACTGAATGGGGCTCGAAGGTTTTCAACAGAAATTGTACAATTAACATATACAATTTGTCAATCAGGATATTCGCACACATAACCCGACACTCGGAACGACTATAGTTTGTACCTTACACTAATATACGAGTCTAGCCCAGACTCTATTATAAACTATATCTCTCTTGTTGGAAACCTAACCAAGGTAACAATGACTTGAACTACTGTTTGCAAATTAGTAATAATAAAAATAATAACTAACACTTCTAGCCATGGCTTGATGCACATTTCCATAACAAAGTCTCAGGTTGAGCAAAAATACTTGGAACAAAGACAGAAAACGGTTGAATGCCTCTGTACCCTCCCTATCGCCGTTATTTCCTACCACATAGAATTCATATAATTTCGAACTTCGACCTTTGACCCTCGTTTAAACTGCATGGCGCTCTTTTTTTTCGATTTAGTTTTACTTACGTTTCGTGCTATATTAATTACGTGCTCGAGAACATGTTTGAATATTGCGCATTTTAAGTGCGAAAACCCTTATATTGTTTTACTTGTCTGGATCATGCTGGCGTTTTTTTTAAAAATATACAGATCGATCTATCTATAATTTCCATATATTGTACTTCATACTTTTAAATCCAGCCATTTACCCAGTAGAACTCCAATATGTGGCGCTAGCTCACATGGGCTGTACATTAGCTTTTCAGACGGCCATGTTCCTGAAACTTGCTGCAATTAGGAGTTGTCTTAAACTTGATTTCTTGTGAGATGATGTATTCCTTAAGCTACCATTGACTGTTTACTCGTGACGGATAAAAAACTGGATTAGTAGAAACAAGTATAATAACCTTTTTCAATAACTTCCTTGGTGCCTTATTGTAATGGATTCGAGCTATACATTGATCACGTACGGAAACACGGCAGGTTTGCGCAACTTGAGTATTGTAATATAAAATGATAATAATGAATATTATGCGACTAAATAGTAGATAGTGTGACATTTGAATTTAAACTTGATATTTACACTCAATGAACTTTCAATGGCATGTGGTCTCATAACTACTTATAAAAAACGAAATTAGTTTAGAAATACATTGCCAGTTGTCGACCTATGGGAAGTAAAACGCTTGTATTTTTGGTAGGGCAAGACGTCTTTGCTTCCCTTAGAAATGGACAGTAAATTAGTGCCTTGCAATGCTTGCCACATCATTGTTTCTTATTATATGTATGAAACCGGTGCACTAAACTATAATATATGATTGTTTAGTGGAAGGTTATTTGAACGTTTGTCAAGTGGACAGCGATTTTCAATACTGTTGGTTAGAAAACATCCTTGTTAGCTAAGCAAAGTAGCACACATGAGCTTCAACAAAATTTAGAAGAATACACATTAAAAATTAGAAACGATATTAGTAATATGTACTTATAATTGTTATATATAGAAGACATAAAAATGTTAATTGTAGAAACAATTAGCGATTCTCCCAATAATGAACGGTTCAACTTTTAACAGATCGCAGCCCAAGAAATGGGTGTATTTTATTTGGTTCAGATCTCTCCAGATAATAGCATATATGATTATTTTATATTTTATAAGGGTAAAAATATAATGCTCAGAGGACAATAAAAGGAATCTTTTAAATCCAAAAAGAAATATGTTATAATTTAACTTGTTATTAGGTATAAAATGGCGATATGTCAAATTCGTTCTTTTTTAAGTTTATTAAGAATGAGAACTACATGTTCCATTAAAAAAAAATATGCCTGGAGAAGAAACTTAAATAAATTTTATACAGAGTCGTATTTCTATTGTAATGTATTCCAAGCATATAAATTGTGCCGTTAGATATTATTTGAGATCATGGTATACAAGTTATATATTAATGCTTGATATTAGGATTACAAGACAGCAACAAATTTAATTCCTGCAGCCTTACCATCTCTGATCATATTCGTGATTTCTGGGATCTCTTCTAAACCGTTATCAAATACCTTTACTGGCATATGTTTTATAGCCCCTTCTTGAACATATGGCCTTATGAACTTAACAAAGTCAATAGTATCATTTCTATAAGAGATATCCTTTGCAAATGACCATTCCGCCATTTTAATATCCATTCCGCAAACTTTGTATATCATTGTACTTAAAACATTTACATTAGGCTTTCTGTTTTTAACAGGTATATCGCTTTCACTTAAAAATAGTAATTGCATTAGCGATACAGGGTTAGTATCACTAACACATTTATATGTAGTTGAAAATGTTTCTTGAGTTGATACTGTGTCAATAGCATGTTGAATATTTGGGTACTTGGATTTGATTACATCGGCAATGTTTTTTTCGTGATAATCGAATATTTCATCGGCACCATATAATTTTAGCATTTCTTCATGTTTTTTAGAAGCAACTACAATAATGTCTGAATATCCATGTAAATTTTTTGCTAGTTGAATTAGGATTTGGCCAACACCAGTTGCTCCTCCCCAAATTAGTAATGGGAAATTATGTTGCGGTTCTTTAGGTTGCCATACTAATTTTAGGGCCATATCATGATGGAGCACAATACCAGCTGTCGTTAAAGAAACAGGTAAAGCTACAGCTCCTTCGTAAGTATCACAAGCACCGTAAGAAAGAGTTTTCAATGAGGAATGTTTTATATTTTTAGGAGCTTTGTACGTTGTTGCTTGGTCAACAGCAATATATTCACCAAAGGCACCATTTTTGGGGCGTTGATTAGATGCTCCATGAACAAAAGCCATTACGATATCTCCTATCTGGAACTCATTTGTGTCGATATTCGAACCCAATTTTAAAACCTTTCCAATTGCATCACAACCTAAGATAGAACCTTCAGGGCCAAGTTTCATATCAATGTGTTTCCATTCTGATGGGTTACCAGCAACAGCTATCACTTTAATTAGCATAAAATCATCCTCCAATTCTGGAATTGGACAGTCATTTTTTATTACAGCATTATTGCCACCAATGACAACAGCTTTCATCTTCTTAGGTATCTCAACATCCATTTTGAGTACGACGATTGATATGTTCTTTGTTTTGTGTTTGATGATAAAAGAAAAAAGAAGTGTTATTAAGGAACTCTACCACCTATAATTTATAAATATTTGCCTTAACAAATAAAGAATTAATTGTTAAAAGTTAATATATATATTTACATTAAATCATTTAATTAAATTAAACTTATTAATTTCTTAAAATATTTTCGTTTAAGATTAGGATCTTTTAATAAGTTTTCCATTTTTAAATTTAGAGGAAACCTACAAAACTTAAATAATTTTTATTTTGTTGGTATTGAGTTGACTTTACAATTTTATAAATTTTATAGTTTTAAAATATATATGACTATTACGTCCTACAAAATCAATTACGATAGACCATTGCTATTACAATTTTATTTAATTTGCGTCAGGTAAAATAACTGGCCAAGTGTAGTTTGAAGCATCTTGGAAGTGGTAACCGTGCTTAACCATGTAATCTTTGAAACCAGATGGACCTCTTGAACCGTATGGGTAGATTTCTGGCTTTGGACCAGCCTCAGATTCAATGTATTCTAGGAATGGAGTAAATAAAGACCATGAGACTTCTAATTCATCATCTCTGACAAAGTTTGAGTGGTCACCTAGTAAAGCATCCCTGATTAAAACTTCGTATGCTTGTGGAATCCAGAAGTCCTTGAATCTAGTGGAATAAGTTAAGTCCAAGTCAGTAACTTGAGTAGAAGTTGATAAACCTGGAGTTTTAGCGTTCATCTTCATGTAAACTGATGCATCTGGTTGTACTCTAATAACTAATTCATTATTTGGAATATATTTGAAGACACCTGGAGCAGCTGGTTTGTATTGAATTCTGATTTCGACCTTAGCTTCATTTAAAGCTTTACCGGCTCTCATTACAATTGGAACACCATCCCATCTTTCATTTTCAATCTTGAATGACATAGCACAGTAGGTGACACATTTAGAATCCGGTTTGACGGTTTCATCATCTAGATAAGCTGGTTTTGAACCATCATCTGATTTACCATATTGACCAACTAAAATATCATTATGGTCAATTGGAGCCATAGCCTTCAAGACCTTAACTTTTTCATCACGCACATCTTCAGGATCGAAGGAAACAGGTCTTTCCATTGTCAATAAGGTTAAAATTTGCAACAAATGGTTTTGCATGACATCTCTGACAATACCAATAGAATCAAAATAACCACCTCTACCTTCGGTACCGAATGGTTCCTTGAAAGTGACTTGTATATTTTGAATGAAATCCTTATTCCAAGAAGCGTTTAAGAAAGTATTACCAAATCTCAATTGTAATAAATTTTTAACCATTTCCTTACCTAAATAATGATCAATTCTGTAGATTTCATCTTCAGTGAATAGTGGAGCCAAATTGTTTTGTAAAGCTCTAGCACTCTCTAAATCATGACCAAAAGGCTTTTCAACAATGACTCTTTGAACACCTTCTGTTGTGTATAAATTCTTTTTGATTTGACTAGCAACACTTAAAAAGACTGAAGGTGGTAAAGCCAAATAATACAATCTGTGTGGATTTGTTATATTTTTTTGTTTTTCAATTTTTTCAAATTCTTTCAATAAAGCTAAATAACCGTCATCTTCATCATAAGCACCACCTTCATGGTATTGAATCAATTTGAAAAAATTTTCAACTTTTGCATCGTCTTTAGCACCATTTGGCTTCTCCAAATGTGGCTCAATTCTCTCTCTCAATTGTTCATTAGTCAACTTGGATCTAGCAAAACCAAAAATCTTAGTAGACTCGTGCAAGTAACCCTCTCTGAACAAACCAAAAAGAGCTGGGAAAGTTTTCTTCTTAGCCAAATCACCAGAGGCACCAAAAACGGTGATAATAGTGTCGTTTTCAAATTTCACTCTGTTACAAACCATCTTGTTCTTCTCAATTCCAACTATGGGACGTGTATATTATAATAAACTACTAATCACCAAAACCAGTATACTCTAAAATAGGGGAGAATTGCTCGCTAAACTGTGCGTACCGAACAAATTTTTCTTCCTTAATAAAATTAATTTGTTAGCGTCTGGTAAGATCAAAAGTACCTATCTTCCTTGTATAATCTCTGCAAACGACGGGGTTAATATATATATGTGTATATATATATATATACGATTTTCAATGGTTTAATGTTTCTGCTGTGTACGTTTTCCGTTCGGGATGTGTGTATTTCACCTAGTTCCACACAATTAAACAAATATCGTCTCTGGGTTCTTCACCCTTGCAACACAGACACATGCCACATATACACATACACTTCCATATATATATATATATACTTACACACATATATATATACACACACACTGTATACAAAAAACCAATTCTAATACCTCGAACTTCCCTCTTGCTTGCCTAGAACGACAACGGATTGGACTAGTGCCGGAAGCAGAAATTCCTGCCCGTGCGAGCACAGAGGGTTCATTGTGTGCACTGGCGGTGTGGTGTGCGATTGTGTGCGATTGTGTGCGTTCTGCTGGCGGCAGCGCGACGGTGCATTAGTAATGCGAGGAGGGCTGCCCCTTTTGCGGCGTGAATTTCTGTTGTGGGCCGCAGCGTGTTGGGGAGGAAGGGTGAGTGGGAGGCGAGAAAGCCCGCTGCGATGTGGTGGGCGCGATCAACGGCGGCGGCCTGCGCAGAGGGAGAGCGCAGGGTGGGGGAACGAGGAGGGCGGGACTAAGATTGGGTCGCTGTGTGGTGCCGGTGGCGTCGAGAAGCAAATTTCCCGCAGTGTGGCCGGGTGAGCGCTGTCGGTTTCGGGTGAGCCGTGTAAGTTCTTGTGAGTCCGGGTGAGGCGGTGGTCTACCAGTTTGCCATTGTGAGCATTTGGGTCGCCTCGTCCGTCTGTGGGGCGATGGGGTTGAACATGTAGTGCAGGGAAGGGAGTGTTTGTGTGGTGTGTGGGATCTGGCGCTGCTGCAGTTCCTGGTGGTAGCGGGCGTTCAGTTGCTCGATCAGGTGGGCGTTCAGTTTCTTGGTGTTGTTGCTGCCGAGCAGGCCACCGCCGTTGATGCAGCCCTTGGGGCAGGCCATGACTTCGATGAAGTCAACGCTGTAAGGGTCTGCAAGCGCAGACCCTGCTGCGGCAGAGGGAACCGCGGGCGGAGCCGCGGTTCTTTTCCGCAAACGCAGTGTGCGCGGCTTGGCACGCTCAGTGAGGCGGCGCACCATGTTCTGGATGTTGCGGAAGCCGTACACTTCGCTGCTGCTGCTCAGGGTGGCGCCTGTGTCCATGTCGACCAGACGGTGCTCTAGTAAGTCGTTGTTCTTGCCTGGGGTCGAGAGGATCTCACAATGGGAACCGCGGGCCTGGTGGTGGGCGCGAGCCTCCAGGATGTACTGGTAGGCGAACCCGCCCGAGGAGGAGCCCTCATTGACAGCCATCGAGGTTGCCCAGGGGACCCCCGGCAAAGACATCTCGTCTAGTATGGCGGTGTCGAGCTCAGCTGCCGCTGAGCTCGGGAACTCGATCTCCATCTCTTCTAACATTTCAATGAACTCCTTAGGCGTGATGACACAGTCCACTTCTCCCTCGCTGTCCGGTCTGGAGGCCTCCAGTTTTTTGTCGAAGCACGGCATCACGCTGAGGTGGTACACGGGCGCTGGGACGGTTTGGTGGATTATTTGGCCGGTCAGTTGCTGGGGCGACTTGATGCTCACCAGGAACGGCACCAACTCGGGCTTGCTCTTCTCGCAATACAGCACAAATCCCGGGCATGCAGAGCACAGTCTTGGTTTCCGCTTGTCCCCAGAGCCTGGCATGGGCGTTGCAACGGCTTGCCGCACTTCACGATTGGTTTCCCGTATGGATATTTCACGTCCGATTTGTGTTCCAACAACATATTTACAGTCGAATTGCTGTCGCACCAGCATGCAAAGCCCCACATCGAATTTGGCAATGCTTAAACCTAGATGGTTGGCCATAGACAGCCGTGATTGCGGAGACAAGCTAATCACCAGCTGTTTGCCATCTTTTTTGTAATTTTCTAGAAAAACGCTATAACTCTGTCTGCTCAACAGAATCTCTTCACTGGAGGTAATACACCCCACACAGGCCAGACAATCTTGTAATGTAATAGAAACTTTCTCCATCTCGTTCTCTTTACCCACTTGTAAGTCGCCATTCTCATCGACATTTTCATCCTGTTTAGTAACCTCAGTAGGTTTGATACATGCCACACTGGGACTGATGAAATCATTCAAGTCCTCGGCAGATAAAAGTGCACTCATATTTCCTTGAAAGCTCGCTGATATAGTAATAAAACTGACAGCAAAACCTATAGCCTTATTCTCACAGTTATAATCAGAGTCCTCACTGAATCGTGTACTTACACATACCTAAACCTTCTGATTCATCTCATCTCATCTCTTATATATCAAAACACATCTTAAAAATATGCCGTACTCTTTTCCTAATCGCGATGAGTCGAAATTTTTCACCTTTAATTATTACTAATGTAAATTATAATATAAGGTATACCGATGAGAATATCTGTAGAATTTAAAAAAAAACGCATTCCTAACCTCTTGAACTTCTTGACATCGTTCTGTGCCACATATGTTGGACCTGCATTGTTCCTGGTTATTTGGCAATCACTACAATGCCGTTTCAATCCAATATAACTATGCTTCATTAAGAACTTTTGACATATTATTTCGAAGGGGACATTTTCGCCAAATCGGTCGGCAAAAACCTTCATTTTAAACAGCCAAAAAAAACATGCAACATTCAAACATACTCTTGAAGTTTTTGATATTAAAATCGTTTGAATAAGGTGAATATTTTTAGATATATACATATTTATCTATAGTTCTTTCTTTCTTTTAAGTATAATCATGTACAGAACAGTTGCACGGAAAGGTAATAGTTTTAGACCACTGTTACGTTATAGAAGTATCTCTCCATTTCCAACACAAAAATTAACAATGTCATCTTCCATTGAACCCTCTAAGATTGGAGAATGGAATACTAAAAATATCGATGATTTAAATCATCAATTAGCCTCCACGGTTTTGAAAAATGTGAATGCTGATGATGCGTTATTAGATAAAAGTAGATTATTGAAACAAGATATTAGAATCTTCAATACTGCTGTGGACACAGATGCTACTCCAATTACTAATCAACGTTCTTCTGGTAGATGTTGGCTATTTGCAGCTACTAATGAATTAAGATATAACGTCATCAATGAATTAAACTTAAAGGAATTTGAATTATCTCAAGCTTATTTATTTTTTTACGATAAGTTAGAAAAAGCTAACTATTTCTTAGATCAAATCATTGGTACATACGAGGAAGATGTCGATTCCCGTTTAATTCAATATCTATTGTCTTCTCCTATCCAAGACGGTGGTCAATACAGCATGTTCGTGAATTTGGTAGCTAAATACGGACTGGTCCCAAAGGATCTATATAATGACCTACCATTTTCAACCACTGCATCTTCTAAATGGAATTCTTTATTAACAACCAAGCTAAGAGAGTTTGCTGAGATCTTGAGAGAAGAATTAAAAAATGGAAACGATGTCACTGCATTGAGATCTAAGTTTCAAAAGGAAATTTTTACTTTCATGACTCTATTTATGGACATGCCACCTGTAAAACCAGATGAAAAATTCACATGGACATATTCAGATAAGGATAAGAAAATCCATACATTAGAAATGACACCCAAAGAATTTGCTTCTAAATACTGTAAAATTGATTGTTCTAAACCAATTTCATTAATCAACGACCCAAGACACCCTTATGGAAGAATCATTAAGATTGATCGTTTAGGAAACGTTATTGGTGGAGAGAGTGTTTACTATTTAAATGTTGATAATGAAACATTATCTAATTTGGTTGTCCAAAGATTAAAAGACAACAGACCAGTGTTCTTTGGATCCCATACTCCAAAATTCATGAACAAAAAATTTGGTGTTATGGATGTAGAACTATGGAATTATAAATCAATTGGATACAACTTAAACCAATCAAAGGCTTCTCGTATTAGATACGGTGAAAGTCTTATGACACATGCTATGTTAATTACTGGTGCACACGTTGATAAAACTACAAACAAACCAGTCCGTTACCGTGTCGAAAACTCCTGGGGTAAAGATTCCGGTAAAGATGGTTTATATGTAATGACCCAAAAATACTTCGAAGAATATTCTTTCCAAATTGTCGTTGATATCGATGAACTGCCATCAGACTTAAAAGACAAGTTCATTAAAAAAGATGAAAACCCAATAGTACTACCAATCTGGGATCCTATGGGAGCCCTAGCTAATTGATTACAAACTTCATCTTTTCTTAACAAATGAAAGGTCTTCACAAATTTTAAATCTTCATTAAAATTGTACCTACAGAACAGATTTCAATTGAAGAATTGTTACTTAACCTATAAATAAAACAGTTTAGTTTTATAATAAAATTACATTACAAACAACTTGATACCAAAAAATTCAATCAGAGATTGTATAGTATAAAACATGTATTCAATTTAACTACCCCTTAGCATATACATCAATGTATATTACTTGTATCTTATAATAGTACAGCTATAAATTTATACCCTTAAGGCACATAAATCACGTGCTGGCCTTTTATGTAACTTGTGCCATAATAAATTTCTGAAACATTGAAAATTATACAAATAATGTTCCTGGTTCAAAAATATTTGGATAATTAAACACTATAATAAACTAAATAGAATAAAATAGATTTTTCTTTTAACCTTAAGAGATATAAGCATTTTGGTACAATAGTATTTTACATTTTATTCGTGTTACGTAGTCATAAAAAAAAGTAGGCATTGAACATAGCAAGCATTGAAGAAAAGTTATTCTTTTGAAAAATTTCGGTTTGATATCTATGTTCTATTTTAAGACGCCAGCTAATCAATTTACGTTCTTACGCCGATAATATTATCTTTACAAATATATTCCCAATATTAACTACTGCTGGATAGAGAATAGTTAAAACAAACACGCTTGGTAATTGAACAGATTTACTTTTTTTTCCACATCTCCAATATGTTTTATCGAGTCCAGGTATATTTTCTACTGGCGTTTCTGTTTATATTCAACACATCCATTGCTGAAGAGGTACCATTAAAGAATCACGATGAAAACCAATATTTTGTAATTGAGAGTGATTTGAAGGTTAATGATCTTTTAAAACTTCACAACAATTGGAAATTCGAACATAACGTTAGAGGTTTATCAAATCATTATGTATTTTCAAAAAAATATAGTTCATTGTCAAATTCAATTCAAAAAAGGGAAGATTTATCTTCATCTAATGGTGTTGTATCATTTCACGATCTTCCTCCAATACTTTTGCACAAAAGACAACCTGTTCCTCCAATTGATTCAAGCATGCTTCCATTACAAGAGGCTGCTAATAAATTGGATATTCAAGATCCTTTGTTCCCAAGACAATGGCATTTGATAAATCCTAGTTATCCAGGTAATGATGTTAATGTATCAGATGTCTGGCTTAATGGAATTACAGGAAAAGGTGTTGTTGCTGCTATTGTCGATGATGGTATAGATCACAATAGTGAAGATCTAAAAGATAATTTCTGTGAAGAAGGTTCATGGGATTTCAATGAAAACAAAAAATTACCAACACCAAAACTTATAGATGATTATCATGGCACTCGCTGCGCTGGTGAAATCGCTGCTGTCAAAAACCAATATTGTGGTTTAGGTGTTGCATTTGGTGCTAAAGTTTCAGGTATAAGAATTTTATCAGGACAGATTACTGCAGAAGATGAAGCAGCATCATTAATGTATGGATTAGATGTAAATGACATTTTTTCATGTTCATGGGGTCCTCCAGATGATGGAAAACATTTACAGGCACCAACTGATTTAGTCAAAAAAGCTATGATTAAAGGTGTTCAAGAAGGTAGAAAAAATAAAGGATCTATTTATGTTTTTGCTAGTGGTAATGGTGGTCACTATGGAGATAACTGTAATTATGATGGTTACACCAATTCCATATATTCGATTACCATTGGTGCTATTGATCATAAAGGATTACATCCTCCATATTCTGAAAGTTGCTCTGCTGTTCTTGCCGTTACCTATTCTTCCGGTTCAGGTGAATATATTCATTCGACCGATATTAAAGGCCAATGTTCAGATAGACACGGTGGTACATCAGCAGCTGCTCCACTTGCAGCTGGTATTTATGCTCTAGTATTAGAGGCTAATCCTGAATTAACTTGGAGAGATGTCCAATATATCTCTATTTTGTCATCAGTGGAGGTTCCAAATCCAGATGCTGACTGGAGAAAGGGTGCATTGGATAAGAGATATTCGCATAGGTATGGTTACGGTAAAATTGATACATTTGCAATTGTAGAATTGGCAAAGCGTTGGAAAAATGTTAATCCTCAAAGTTGGTATTATCATAATACAGCTCGTCCAGAATTATCAACTAACTCTATCGAAAAAACATTAGAGGACGAGATTACAATTACTAAAAAAGATTTGGAAGCTGCAAATCTAAAAAGAGTCGAACATGTTACAGTCACTGTAGATATCGAAGCAACTAGAAGAGGTGCAGTTACTATTGATTTAATTTCACCCTCAGGAATGATTTCAAACTTAGGAGTAGAACGTTCATTAGACGTCTCAGCAGATGGATTTATTAACTGGACTTTCATGTCTGTTGCCCATTGGGGTGAAGAAGGAGTTGGAAACTGGAAATTAAGGGTAAGAACTGTGAAAGATGAAAATGAAGTTAAATTTCATAATTGGAGGTTAAAATTATTTGGAGAAAGTATAGATCCAAAGAAAGTAACTAAGTTTGTTTTTGGTAATGATAAAGAATTAGAAAAAACACCTTCCACCTCAACAAAATCATCACAACAGACAAGTTCAACAGTCTCAACTAGTAATGATTCAAGTCAGAAAATAGATGTAACTTCTTCTACTATACCGAATGTTCCATCCAATGCAATTGGCGGAATTTCTTCATCATCTAGCATTCCTTTGACGACTGCTACTGGCATGAACGATTCAACTGATGCTGAGTTAGAAGCTGACTTAAGCACCCCAAATAAATTAGATTCTCCAAAAGATTTCATGCATTACTTTTTGTCCATTTTCGTTTTTGGCTGTGTATTATTGGCACTCTATTATATTTTCTTTTTGAACACAAAGAGAAGAATAAGAAGGTCAAGAGCTGAGACTTATGAATTTGATATTATCGATAGTAACTCTGATTTTGATGAGACTTCCGACAGTATCATGGAAGGAGACGATTTTGTAATTGATGACACATTTGATTTTGACCTATCAGATGAAAATGCTGCACCTCTAACTTCGGATAGACATGATTTCGATGAACAATTATCTGAATCTAACGATATTAGTACACTACTTCCTCAGAATCCAAAGGATAACCAAAATAAACAAAAGTAGTCACAAACCAAAAATAGTCACTTCATTTTTCTGGAATCGAGCTTCTTGTACTCTTCCATAATAAAAGGACAATTTTTATCACAAAATAAAAGAACTCGCATACTAATAAACTTTAGTCATCGTTGCATAAGTGCAAACTTCAATCTGGACGCATCTAACATATCGCTATAACGCTCGTTATATGCGTTCATAAAGTTTTAGAATACATATCTACACGCTTATACCTTTACAAGAACCTACAAGCAAACTTAGAGATGTGCATATGTGTACCATACATATATACCTCTATAATCATGTAACCTATTTATCACTGGATCATTATAATACATATTATATATTAAAATTTCTTAATCTACATTCTGTAATACAAAACATCCAATGCTTAAACACATTGTTTATGAGCCTTTTTCAGCATACACTATTACTAAATAGGCAAAAAATTGACATAAAAAGGTCGCCCGCCTTATTTTAGCAAATATTCAGTATTCATTGTTCACCCATTATGCTATATATACTACAGGAAGAATAATGTCTCAAGATGACTAGAATTATTATTCATTTGACACATAACGAATTGAATAGTTGTGTTGGTTTGGTAAATTCGTAAGATGCATGTACTAAATCATTTACATGTGCTTATGCATACTTCCATCGAAGAGCGTGTATAATTGTTTCACTCAGAATCTTGTTGAGAATAATAAGGTGCATATTAGAGTAGGGCATTGGAAACCTATATCTGCACACACATATATATAATTACAAGAATAAGGTAGTATCGGTATATAACTATGAAACGAGATTTGGGGTTTAAGATTGTTTTTGTTTCTACTTTGGCATTGGCCCAGTTCGGTCTTTGTGATGGCATGGGAATGAATATGGATGATACGTCTATGTATACAAGGCCTGATATTCAAGATGCAGGCAGTAAAACTTTTCATTGGTTGTGTACTTTGTTTCTGCTATTTTTACTTCCATCAATTGCTGCCAGTTATTCATTTGCTGGTAGGATCAACTCATCTGTTTTTTTCCAAATTATTAGTTGCATCTATGCATTTGTAGAGGCTATTTTCCTAAAGTTTGCAGATAATGATGGTGTTGAAAATCGAACATCAAGAGGTTCAGCATGGTCAATTCTTTTATTATTAAATTTGGCTATATTTTTTGGTGGATTAGCTAGTGGAACAGGGCTGCTAATAAAAAATAAAATGTTACAAAGTTTTGTTTCACATACTGGAGAGTCCCTCTTGAAATATGTTCATAATGCTTTATCATTTCTAATTGTGCTTAACGGTTTTACTAAGAATTGTTTAGCACCTATAGCTTTGTTTGGATTCTGTAGAGAATCACACACAGGTCAATGCATTGCTCATGGGATCATGGGTAATGCTTTTGTATTATACGGGTTCATCTATACAATGGTGCTAGTAGTACCTTCTATTCGTAACAATAAATGGCGCTATTCGCAAGATTACATAGATAGCTGGGTTATGTGTCTCTGGGGCATTGTTAATACTTTTACTGAACATAGATGGGGTCGTGAAGGTTGGAATCATGGTGATTACCAACATACAGCAATGGGAATAATTTGGTGGTCTGGAGGTTTATTAGGAATATTTTTAGGAAGAGGCGGTAAAAGAACATTTGTTCCTAGTTTATTGATTATCTTTACGGGTTGGGCTATGTCTGAGCATTCCCAACATCTAATTATTAGTACTAAAGTTCATTATTTCTTTGGATTAGTTTTAATGGTTGGTGGGAGTTTACGTATAATAGAGATATCTTTTTTACTAAAAGATAAGAGGACACTAGATAAAATTTATTCCTTCCAGTATTTAGCTCCTTTCTGCTTAGTTTGCGGTGGTATATTATTCATGGGTGCCAGTGAAGAGCAACTTATATTGGTATTAAGATTAGGAGCTGATCATAGTGCATATTTGCTAGTGGCTGTATCCGGTGCATTTTTAGTTTACCTATGGATCCTTTTATGTTTAGAACTATACAACCATTTAACTCTTCCAATGAAACATGGTTTCTTATCAAACTATGAAAACGCATTACCTGGAGACACCATATTTGATGAAAATTCCCCTTCATCTGACCACGACGACATCGATGAAAGCTTCGATTTGGAAATGTCTTCCAACAGATCATAGAGTTTAACGACAAAGAAGTAATGAGTGTGTGGCAATACAAGTACAAATAATTCAAAAAGAATAATAACGACACATTATTACCTTAAAATATTCGAATATTTCTTGCTTCAAAAAAGAGCCAATTTTATATAAATTAACCCAATATATTTAACCTTGTCTATATAATAACAAATATGTTATTTTCATATTCCAACGATTGACCAATTCATTAAGAGCATAACAAGTCATTTACTCTAATAGTTATGAGAAATTTATGTCATTTGTCTTTGATGTCGTTAAGGCTTCATAAATATTTTTGATCAAATCTTACAAACCATAGCGTCTTGAAAAAGTGAAATATGAGATTGTAAAAAATACTGAAAGAAAATATTATCTATCGAACATTTATCATTATGTATTAATAAGATTATGTATTCTTATAGCAATACATTTTTAATATTGGTATACTGTTCTGATTTAAGATTGAAAGTTTTAATCTTTTGTTAAAACAAATTGTTTTCCCTCAAACAATTGCTGTTACAGAAGAAGTGCAAAATAACAATATCTCAGACAACTGTCATGATTGAAATTGGAAACCAGACTGTTTCATGGTCTAAGACAGGTTTAATTGTCTATGCTGATAATACCTCTCCAGATAGTAATCTATGCATGACTTTTCTTGAGACTATAAATGGAACTAATTGGAGATTCTTTCCGCCAAAGAAATATACGATTCATCCTCATTTATATGACTCTCAGAACACAGGATCCAACGTCAAAGCAAGTGGTAGTAAATATTCAACCAATGCCGGCCGTTCAGGAAGTCCATCTAATCACCAAGGATCTAAAGGAAATAAAGCTTCAAATAACAACAATTTGTTTTTTCATAAGATTACTTCTCTATATTGGAACAATTGGTTTAATTTACCGGGTGACATGTTAGCAGTATGTGATGAAGTAGGAAATTTAACAATTTTAATATTAGGACAAAGCTTACAAGGTCCAGTTACAATGGATAAACCAACCATGTTATTTCAAGACAATATTTACAAAATTCACAATAATCCTATTCAATTACATGAGACTTCAGTTGACTCCATGAAATGTGTAAAAGTAGAATCAAAGAAGGAATATCCAACAAAAATAGTAAGTTTTTTCTGGCTAAGTTTATCAAAACCAGTCATTTCTTCTCAATTCTGTGTTTTAGACAGCTCTATTAATAGTTATAGAAATAAAGTGCAACAGATCCCTCCATTCGGAGTATTTCATCCTCCTTTTATGAAATATTCATGTTTAGCTCTTCGTAAAAATGGTCAGATTGATTTCTGGTATCAGTTTTCAAATTCAAAAAGTCACAAAAAGGTAACACTGCACTTAAATTCAGCTAAAGGAAAAACTACAAATGATATGTGTTGGGTTGAGTTTACTAATATTACTCCAATGAGTGAAGATCAATCATTACTGATATCTGCATATTCAGCTATGACAAAAATGGTATCCTTTTATAAACTACATGTTAATTGGAACATAAGTGATACTAATAACAACCAATTGAATGACCCATTATTGTCTCTGTTTCATCTTTCAGATGCAGCTGTTGAGCAAATAGATGAGGAAGGGAATATCTTAGAATTTCAATATTTACATGTCATCCCTAAAGCTCCAGTTGAGAAAGATTCTGCTCCAGAAATTTTGTTTTTATACAACAGACTAGATACTGGCAAGTCCATAATTAAACGTTACAGGCTGCATCAAACAAGATTAAACGTAAATTATCTAGAGATAATAAAATCTAACATTTCACAACTAGATGAGAAAAAATTGAAACCAAGTAACAGGTATACATTAGATCATATTTATGATGTAAAGTTGGACAAAAAAGTTATTAATATTATCTCAAATATTTTGGATGGATTTTTATCACTTCACCTAGAAGATTCGACAATAGAAACATACAGTAAAGCAGATTGGAAATTAGAAACAGAAAGATTGCAACATCAAAATAGACATGGTAAATTTAGAGACATATTAACATCAGTATTGAGTGCAGGATTTAAATATCCTAAATTACCATCTCCGAATACACTAGAATGGGCAATCGTTTCTCCAACAATGTGTGGTATCTTAATAAAAAAAAAGTCTAAAAATATTCCGCAGTTTATATCCATCTTTCATGAAAACACTGAAGACAAATCATTAGATAAAGTGAATAGTACAGCTTTTGCATTTGCATTTGTAGCCGGTATACATAGACAACTTTCGGCAGAAGATCTATCTATTGCATGTAAGATGCATCTGACAAAGATTTCTGAGCATGAACAAGACAGAGGTAAAGAATTTATTACATCATTAATGGCTGATATATACTCATTTTTTAATATAACACCAGATGCACCTCCTGAATTATTAGAAAAAATGATATCAAGTAGACCAGTGCAAAAGACTATGTTACTTCAACTGGAATTGGGTAGTAGTTGTCGTCATAAGAATGTATATGAGATGGCTCGCATTGTTATGAATCTGAGGAACGTATATTTCGCATTTAATGGTGTTGCCCGTAACCTGCAATTTGCTATCGAGCAGCTAAATACAATGAGCCCATCACAGTTAGCTGGAGGTAAATTATTTCAAACTTCGTTCACTAAGCAAGATCTAATCCATTCGTTAATACCTATTGCAAAATGGCTTATAAAATTCATCATTTTTTTGATTCAGGAAGTATTAATTCTTCTTAATAAAGGACATTCAACTGTAAATGAAAGTTCATTAGTATGTGGGGTGTTTGGAGCTAGAATTCCTCGTTCATTGTTGTTATCTATTTTGAATGAAGTCAAAAGGGTACTTCAATTAGTAAGTAAATTCCCTGAAAACAATTATCCAGTATTAAATGAGTCATCTAAATATTTAAAAAAGATATTTTATGAGTCAACTGTTAACATTGAGAAATTTGAAACATTTTTAGTTGATGTTAACGTGAAATTTACAAATTTAAATACCAAAGACCAATCGGCAACTAGAGAACCATCATTCCTCGTCAAAGCAGAAGTTCCTGAAGATATCAGCGATATTTCGACATTTTTACTCACGTATTCCAAGAATGCTGTCATTTCATACATCGATCCAGCTCAAGTATACTTTACAGACACAAGTGGATTAAGAATATCAAAGGATGAAATTTTTCAACCTGAAATACTCAATTTATCTCAACCATTAGAGAATGGTTTAGTTATTGATAGTACCGTTCTAAGTCCTCAGTTCCAAAATTCAAGATCATTTTCCAAGATAGAATACGACGGCGTTTCTTATGACACATTCACTACCACAGAAATGAATAAAGGACCTCTGAAGAGATGCTGTAGATGTGGTTGTGTCACAAGAGCTGGGTATACAATTTCTGAAGACAAAACAATTATCCCTACAAGCATAAAGACAAGAAGATGGCCAACAATGTACGCAAGAGTCTGTATATGTTCAGGATATCTATACGAACTGGAGGAACCATCATCAACAGAAAATGAACCAAAATAATCTTCAATACCTAAAATCGATAGTCACACATTTAATAGAATAACATTAAATATATATACACATTTTTATATATATAATATAACATAACGTAAAACCTCACATAAAAAATTGACACACTTGCCTCTCAACCAATCGTTAACATCAGCTAAAATAATACTAGGAACTTCCTTGAATTGATCAACTCTCCTCAACTCTCACTTGACTCTCACTGGAACAAACTGTACTCTTGTTGTATCATAGAACAATAACAATGTTTCGATGAGTACCTTTAAATTGAACCTTTGGCGATTGATCTCGAGAAAGTTTCTAACGCGTTCAAAGTTCGTAAATGGAACTTAAAGTGTCGTTTGACCTAAATAGGAAAAATATTAAATTTATTTCAAACGACGAAGAAATATGCGTAGAAGTATCAGATTTGATATAATTTGAAATATCGAAATAAAAATTTATGTCAATGGAAGCCAGATAATTTGTTCATGACAACTATTTGAAGTTGTTGATTTGAATTTTAGTAGTTAGTATAGAGTGTCGATTGGATATATGAAGGTTAGGGATTGGTTGTTTCCGAAGAGTTGCGTCCAGTCCAGTTTTAATTCTGATTCCAATAAGTACATTTAGTTTTTAAGCCTGCAATTGGGGATTGATAATTACGTTCCATTAAAGGTACATTCATATCAGAATCAAGGAAAGTAATATCTATCCTGTTGACTAGCATTATGAGTGATACACAAAATGAGAGTTCTGAGCTTTGGAATTCTTCTTTTTATTCCTCTACTTCTATTAATTCAGCGGATCATATCAAGAAATTCAGGAATTCTTTGATTTTGGATGAAATCCAACAGGATTCCGATCTAGTAGAGGGCTTACCTAGTGGTCATGATTCCTATATATTTTATGAGAATGGGAATGCTAATGCGAATTTAGATTCAAGTCAGCAGTTTGTTCAAGAGAAACAAAGTTTATCGTCAAGAGATATCTCTAAACACCCTGATTCTGAAACGGTGACCTTAAATATGAGTACATCTCCATCTTTGAGTGCTTTGGCAGGGATTCTTACTGAAAAGTCAAGACAAGCTGACCATAAGATTAGATCAAGTATGATCTTAGAAAATTCCATTGCTGAAGAATCTGACGATGAGGAATCAATTGAAGAAAACTACGAGCAGAATGATATAAAGATCAACCATAACATCATCCAAAATGAAAAAACCACTAAAAATACAAAAAGTTTCCCAAATACTATAATAAATAAAAATATAGCGAATCTTAAGAATATGTCTTCGCAAAATTGTATGGGATCTCCAAATCTTATTGATATTCATGATGATTATAAAACCTCAAAATTCGTTGAAGGCACTTTAAACTCTACAAGTGCCTTTAGTTATGAGCAGCCTGATTTTTTGAGTTCCCCAAATATTAATAATGATAAAGTTTTGTCTCTAGGGGATAAGCCTTCGGCGAAGCCTTTAATCTCCAGCAATCAAAATGACTCTGAGGTCAAGATAGAACCATCTACAGTTATAAAGAAAGATAAGAACGTTTTAGTGCAACAAGATAACTCCCCTTTTAAAAGAAATAGTCCATCAAAGTCAATCTTTTCTCAGGAGACGTTGACCAATAATGGTATTAATCATGAAATACTAATAAGTAATAACGAGGAGGAAATTCAATTACCTAAGAAAGTCATTGAAGAACAAAAATTACCAACAACTAAAATTTCTTCGATAGAACCTAAAGTCAAAACCATGAAAAATACCAACATGCATATTAAGACTCCCACAAAAGACACTCAGATAAAGAAGTCATCATATCGAAAATTAGAAAAGAAGGTAACTCCAGTTAAAAAACAAGAATTTATAACATCAACTAATAAAAAGAAGAGTATATTTTCCTTTTTAAAAAAGAAGTCTCCAAAAGACAAAAAAACTGAAGCGACTAAAATTCCACAATCGACTACACTTTCAGCTCTTTCTGAAAACAATGATAGAACACCTGTTAAATTAACAAAAAAATCTTATAGTAGTGGTAGTATCTTTAACAGTTTCAAAAAGGGAAATGAGGAAAACGAATCTAATAAATTAGAAATTAATAAAACAAGAAGCAGAAGTAAGTCAAAAAGTAATCACAACGATAAAATTTTACAAAGAAAAGCAACTCCACTTGATTTTGATAAAGTAATAAAGTCTCACAGTATGCAAAAACTAAATGAAAGTTCAGAAGATAAAGACAATAATATTATAAGGAGTACTTCAAAGGATACTGACTTGTTATCCCATGAGAAAATTCTGAACAATACATTAGATACAGGAATGTCATTGTTTCCTAAATCTTTAGATTCACAAGAGGTTGAATCTATCATATCACTAGAGAGATCAAGATCCATAAAATCTAAGCGTACTTCTACTACATCCCAAAGAAAATCGTTAACGGAATCCTTATCATTAAATGCTAAAAATGAAGGTATGTATATTAGCGAACCTACTTCCGTTGTTCTATCAACCCCGGATTTGACTAAGTCTCCAGCAAGTAGTATTCTAAGAAATGGTAGATTTCCATCTGGTGGGAGTCAGTCTAATATTCTGAGTTTTGATGAAGAGGAAAATGATAATGACGATTACGGTTATACTAGTTATGAAGAACCAAAATTAATAGATTCCCATAATCACGAGTTTTCCTTTGGTTCATTAGAGGAACAGTTAAATAGCCTAGTAGTAGATGAAGATCTTGAAGCGGAAAATATTGGAAATTCAAAAAATGATAAGAATATCCTAACTGACAGAACCACTGAGGATGAACTAATGACGGACATCATGGAATTTGCAAATATTATTAATTTTGGAGATGATATTGATTTTAATTTTGATGTTACTTCAAAAACTGAGAAGGAAAGCATCATTGATGACCATCCTGCAGCTTACATTAATAAATTTCATCAATCAGAAATTCCTACCATCTCAATTGACGATGATTCTTATAAAGCAAAGTCATCTTTTGATGACACTAAAGATCCTCCTACAAGAATAGAACAACAAAATGAACCATTTAAACATAATTTTACGGGACAAAGCAGCTATCAATCATCAGAATATATTAATCCTGAGAAAAACCAAACAGAATATGAGGATAACGAAGAAGAAGAAAATTTTCAACAGGAAGAAATTATATTAGATGATGTATTATCAGGCTCTGATTTTGATAACGAGGATTTCAATCAGCTAGATGAATTCACAGAGTCAATACCCACTAAACACAATGCATATTTACCAGAATCTGATCATCAGCTTAATAGACCCATTTCTATGTCTTTCAAAGGTCTAAGTTCGATTCAGTTTAATGAAAGTGATGACATAAAAGATCATAATAATTCCTTTTTCTCAGCTTTCGATACAGCTGACACATCATCTGTTAAACAAAACTCAAGATTACAATTTTCCACTCAAATCATTTTATATGAAACATATGGAGAACACGAATACGATAGAACTCCAGATATATCAGCATGTAATCAACTTACTCCACAATTGGCACAAATGATAAAAATTGAATTAAATGAATTGAAAAGTGAGATGGAAATTCATGAAGACTCCAAATGTTACACACATTTTTATTGAAAAAACTTATATAATTATTATAAAGTTATGTAAATAAATAACACACAAGATAGGTAGTTTCTCATCCTATCAAATACAAAGAACAATTGTTACTTCTAAAAAGCTCAGCTAAATTCAATTGACTTAACCACAACCATTTATAAACATGTCTTTACCACTAATATAACATTTCATAGATATGATGTGTTCCATACAAAATGGTCTTTAAATTTGAGATGACCGTTCGTGAAAAATTTCATAAGCATTAAATATTTAAATGTTATCAGATGAGATGGAATTCATAAAAGTATATATTGGTTCAAGTTGGTTAGATAACCACTAAAGTTATAACTCAACCATTGTTGCTTACTGAAGAAGACGGTGATACAGTATATTTTTTATACTCTATAGAGGTTTTATCAATAATGAGTGTTAATTTTAGTTTTCCAGAATCTGTAATACCTGGACAATTAATATGCCCAGTGCTTGATATTAGTGAAGAGAACAATAATAACACAGTCTATGAATATATATCTGGTCCTGGTACAAAAGTGGTAAAACATACACTTAATGGATCGGTGGTAGAGATTATAAGTTCAACTTTACTTGGTTCTGTTAAAATAGAAAAAGACTTTAAAATAGATTCATCTAATGTGGACGAATTTAATGATAATGATGATAGTGAAGATAAAGTTAATTCAGGTGAGACAAGAGATGTTAAGAAAATTAGAGTTTCTGTAGTTCATAAAAGAAACAATGTTTCATCGGAAGTTGACACTGAATTGACTAACAATTTGCCGAAAGAAGGTGACATAGTATTGGCAAAAGTTACAAGAATTACATTACAAAGTGTGAGTTTAGAAATTTTAGCAGTGGAAAACAATCCTGTTCCTATAGACAATGGAGTTGGTAGTAATGGTCATGGAGTGGTGGCTCCAGGTGGGGGCTCAGGTTCCACATCATATTCAGTTTCTCAAACGTCTTCAGATTTTGCTGATCCATTCAGAGGTATTTTAAGATCCCAAGATATCAGAGCTACTGAAAGAGACAGTGTTAAAGTAATAGATTGTTTCAGACCAGAAGATATTGTAAGAGCACAAATATTATCATTAGGAGATGGTGTGAATTATTATCTAACAACAGCAAGAGATGATTTAGGTGTTGTATTTGCAAAAAGTGGTAATGGTGCCGGAAACCAAATGTATGCTTCAGATTGGGCAACCATGGTCACTCCCTCTACTGGACTTACAGAAAAGCGTAAATGTGCCAAACCTTTCTAACCTATATTGTAAAATAAGAATAGTGATATATAACCAGAACATGTTTTCATATATAAACATATTTTAAAATAAGAACTAAACTAAATGCATAAAATTAATATTAAGATACCTAAAAATAATTCTATAAATTATAAACTTCTCGATATGTATATTATTAAATGAGTTCTTGTATTAGAAAATTATGATGGTTATGTTCTACCGAATATAATGAGAAATAGAACTTTGAAATTTTTGATAATGTTTTCTTTATGCTTTTTATACTGGTGTGGATGTTTTACTTATTGGAATCTATAATATATAAGTTTATATGGAGTCAACTGGGATAGTCAATTCCTCAGTAGTACCTCTCAAATCCTTCTCACTTAAACCGACAATACCACCAAATTTTTGGAATCTTTTTAAATAATGTTCTCTTTTCTCTTTTGTCATTTTAAGTAATGTTGGCCAATATTTGTCGTGATGATAAGTAAAATCTAAGAAACCACCATTTAACTTGTCTAATTGGTCTTGTGGGACATAGTTCTTTGGTGGTTCATCAAAGACCAATTTTTCACGAGTCATTGGATCAATGAAAGGATGAATCAATTTTAAAAATGTCCAAGCAATCCAAGGAATGTTCGTAACGATAGCTTTACCCATTCTTTCTGGATAGTGCGTTTGTAAAATATGCAAAACTTCTTTTCCTACACCGATTGGTGGGATACTACTACCACCTTGGACTTTTGGCACATCTGGGTATTCTTTAAAATCAATTAAAAGTGCCAATTGATCTTGGCCAGCTGGCATAAAGTCAATGACTCTCTCTAACATGAAAACTAAATGTTCAACTTGTCTATGAGAGGTTTTTGTATTCTGTCTACCTGCTTTCAAATATAGAATTGGTCTTGCATGGTTTTCATAACCCAAAATAACTTGCTTACCAGTTTCATTTTCTATGGCAATTGAATCTGAAGTGATTGCATCACCATTTTCTTCACCAAATTTACTGATACCGAATTCTCTTCTCCAAGCAAGCGATAAAGTGATTCTCTTGATAGCATCATCTAGAACCCACTTAGTGGCTCTCAAGTATCTCAAGAAACATTCTCTTGTCAACCATGCCTTCTCGAATTCCGTCAATGGCGCAGTTTCTGAATCATCAGACTCCTTCACTGGCACCTCTAGATCTTCTTTATTGAAATGCTTTAATACTTTTAGGTATTTTTTCTTCTGATCATCTGATAACTCACTCTCTTCAGGAACCTTCACAGACTTTGGTAGGTCCTCAATTGGAATATCGATTTTAATCAATTTCGAAGTCTCAACAACCTCGGTTTTCTTTTTACGTAAACTTTTAAACATAACGAGAGTAATATCTGCAGATCAGTCTTAGGTTCTATACTCATTTGCTCTCCAAACTAATATACCCAAAAACACAACAGCCCAAACAGAAGCACTACAAATATTATATATATACATATGCATGTAAATAAATATATATATATAGTAGTATAAATATTACTGATGAGAACAGGAAAATTTAAGAATTTGATGAAAAATTCCTTTCAGAATGACCCGAGCCAGAAAGACGAAGTCACACAAATATTGGAAAATACGGGCACAAGATCAATGGCAAAGACCACACTGAATTGCAATACAAGTAACACAAGCAGTGGAGTATACCGTGCGTCGAAATATCTGGATCAATTGAACGTGGTGGTAAACAGAGCAAGAACCAATGGCTCAAGACCGTTATAAATGCGTTAAAAATGCGACACATTTCAAATTTAGACTGCTATCTGAAAGGTTTAGTAATATGTCATAAGAAACAACAGTATTACAGCTGTGTGCATGTGCATTTGAAAAGTTTGAAAGTTGAGATGAGATGAATTCAGGTGCCATCTGAAAAATTTGAAATTTTTTCAGGCGCGAAACTTTTTTCAATTTTTTTTCGGACGCGTCACGGCGCTGGACGGTGTGCGGTTAGTAGCCGTGAGCGTTTTTTGTTTGGAAAATTGATTTCTCCGCCGGAGAAAAGACGAGGACGGCGACGAGCCCTAATTTAGAGCTGTGTGAAACCCTAATATGGTGTTACTGGATGGCAAGGCGCTATGGCCAATTCAGTTCCGCGGATATTATATGGCACGGCATCGTGGGCGCGGGGGGTTGGAGGGCGATTCGGAAGGAGTAAGCGAGGAGGTGAAGTTTATTTCCGCGGAAGGGTACTGGCCTGGTGGGGTGAGTAGTGGCCATAAAATTTTGTGTTGCAAGGACACTGTGGGCGGGTAATGAAAGTTGTACATGGCGGGGTTACGATTGTAATCACCATTGTTCATTACTATGTATGTATGCGTGTGCTTATATATAAATGTATGGTGTATATGGTATATGGTATATACTTATGGGGAGGTGAATTCTTTTTTTGTATTGTGGCCAAGACCTTTCTTAGAGGTTTTGACTGTGGCAAGTACTGGTTCTGCAATACCTTTGCCTCCGGTTCCCAGACCTTCACCTTTATTCCAACCCAGTTTGACTAGCATGCGCATACCTATATTATCGTGGCCTAATTCTGGTGCGTGTTGGCCAACTAGTTCACCTTCCTTGACATGAAATTTACCCTTTGAAATTTCATGAGCTTTGCGGATTTTGGCGAGACGGAATGTCTCTGTACGTTTATGCTCACTTTGAGGTTTGGAAACATCAATTCTTAGGAAAATTGGTCTTTGTTTTGTGATATTATTGATTATGTCATAATTTGGTATTCTTCTATAAGTTGTCTTAGTCTTCTGTACAGATATATGGATATTCTTACCACTTCCTCTTTTCGTGGTTTTCATTGAATAATATTTTGCAATATTACTGATTGTCTTGTTACCATGTGGATCTAAAGGTGGGAAAGTTAAGTTATTTTTACCTTTATTATTGAAATAATTATCGAATTCATCTTTTATGTTTAAAATGTGAAGTCCCAACGGATATTTTTTATACAAATCTTCGGAATTAGCATGCTCTTGTTCAATAAAATCTTGCTTATCTTTTTTCTTCTTAGCCTTATTTAATTGTCTGGTTTGTAATTTACTTTGTAATTCATCCACAATCTCTTTGTCTAATGAAATATCATCCCTGATTAATAACTTCTTCTTAGCCCCTTTACCAACTGTTTGTAAACTTTTTGTATCATATTCAATATTACGGTCGCCACCATACTTCATGGCATAATACACAAGATCATCAACACCTTCTAACTGATCATCTGCTATTCGTAAGTCTTCACTACTATCTGATTCATCCTCCTCACTAGTACTAGAAAATGGCATATCATCATAATTTGAACCTGCTGACTCTTCAGAAGGTATTATAGCATTCTTCATGTAATCTAAAAATGCATCCAACCTATGCTCAGGTAAACCCATTGTCTCTATTATGAAATCAATAAGAATATCTTGTTCAGCCCATCTAAAATCGTAATCACCGAATAATTTGTATGCTTGGAAGTAATATGAATTGGATTGGGCACCAAATCGTATATTTGTCACTGAAATATCACTTGTATTAATTGCAAAATCTTCTTCGCAAAACCCAAATTCAGGATAATCAGGTTCTTTATCTTTTTTAATTTTATCATTAATCACATTATTTTTCTCATCCTCTAATTCTGAAATATTTAGGTTTTCAATTGTTGTCACAATATCTTTTGGTTCTGAAAATATTGAAGAATCCTTTTGTGATTTCATTTCATCATATATCATTTCATAATCCATATCCTCTTCTGCTCCTTCATCATCATCGCTATATAATTCATTCATATTATCCATGACATTGGAAATATACTCTCTAAAAGGATAGTATGCCGTTGCTGGATGAATATCTGTTGTTACATAATTTTTTTCCTCATTTTGGTTAACATTTAATTCAACCTTCCCTACTGTTAATATTGGATTAAAGGAAAGGGCAGTTGAAGTTTGTTTTTTCTTGGAAAAATGTGACTCTTCTACTTCAATTATTTTAACTGGTTTAGTAAGTAATTCAGGATTATCGTCTACAAAGAACAAATCCTCATTGTTTACTTGTTCCATATCATCATCAGTCTTATTATACTTATTAGTTTGTTCAATTTTTACATGTGTATCATTGGTTGAACTATCATGGTTGTCAGTAGTTTCTCGGTTAATGGAGGCTGTTCCCATCTCTTCTTCATTTTCAATTTCATCTTCATCCGAATTCTCGTAGCCTTTAGAGACACTCATATCGTCATCTTCAGAACTCTCTGTATGGTCAGATCCATATAAATCCTTAAAATATTTTCTATTTTTTTTATTCTGAATCTTAATCAAATTTTTCAATTTTGAATCAGCAGAATCTAGATCATTCTCAGCTTTAACAAAAACCATAGGTCTCTTTCTAAACGACGAGTTCTCAAAATATGAATCCTCAGCATTTTTATTATAACCTGGCCTGAACCCACCACTCCTCAAACTATTGCCGCCACTGCCCTTCCTGGAATCATTCCCAAAATAATAGTCCTGAACAGACTTATCCAAGTTCATATGCAAATCAACAGAACCACCAGGAACAGAAGAATCAACCCAACTGCTCTCAGGCTTCACACCATGCGATTTCTTCTTCTTCTTACCACCGTTCCTCACAAACCTCCCTCCAACTCTCTCCCCAGCTTTCTTCTTGCCCTTTTTTCTAAACCCATCATAATGCTTATGTCTCTTACCCATGATACTTCCACTACAGTAAAACTCACGTATCCACACCAACGTTGCCCATCTACACCAACAACAACCAACAAACAAGATTACAAACCATACACACTTCAAGAATAGTGACTTTTAAATAAAATGAGGTCCATTTTTGTATTCGTAAATCTTTAACAGCCGCGATGCCATTAAAATGAATATATAAATAGAGACACTAATTTAATTATGATCTAAACAAGGGTTAGTGTGAGGATACTGGCGAATTACATGTGTATAGTAGACACTCGTGGTCCAGTAAGGAGGATACAGGTATTTATTAAGGTGGTGAACGGTTGTTGCGTTGGAAGTTTTAAAACTGGTCGATTTGGAAGGAATTAAAGGGTGTGCAAGGACAAGTGCAAGTGCATGTGTCTAGTTTAATTTATACAGATTATATAAGTTGTTTTGTAGATTGAAATAGTTTTGGTGATTCAAAAGACCCTAGATAGTTGATATATATGCACTTCTACGCTGGGAAGATGGGGACTGGTATGGATGATTCTGGTAATTGTAGCAATACCATTGAGTACTGTGTTTTGGGGGATGTGTATTTGGTTGAGGACGATGATAGTCAGCAAAACTTTGAGCAAGCTGTGAATGAGTTGATTCAAATGACTTACAGGACGAGATTTGAGCCTATTTTGAAGGACGAAGATGGGCCATCCCCATTGAACATTAAGAATCTGCTTCGAGACAATTTATATAATTCTATTGAAAATATACTGTTTAATTCACAATATTTTACAAGTGATATTGGTTGGGGGTGTATGATTCGAACAGGACAAACATTGCTGGCCAATGCTTTGCAAAGAAGTAATAAAAATACTCCCTCGAATGAGTTAGTTGATCTATTCATTGATGAGTCTAGCAGACCCCTTTCTATCCATAATTTCATTAAAGTAGGGAAAGATTTAAATTTGGTAAAACTTGGGGAATGGTTCTCGCCAAGTATCACTATTCAAATAATTGAGAAACTAATTGAAAAGAATAGTCAATATGGGATTACAAAATGTATAGCATCCATCTCTTCTGGTGATATTTATGAACAAGAGGTTTTAGAAGTGTTGGACAGTGATCAAAAGAATGAGCAAACAAGAAAGCAACATATATTGCTACTATTTGGTGTTAAACTAGGCATCAATACTATAAACACACGAACGTATGGGAAAGATATTAAAGACATCATGAATAATAAGTATACGTGTGGTATTTCAGGAGGTCAACCGAAATCGTCGCTGTTTTTTTTTGGATACAATAATACTGAAGACCGTATACTATATTTCAATCCACATAAAGCTAATACTATTGTAACAGATCAAAATTACTCAACTTATCACACGGCAACATTTAATGAACTCCTAATGTCGGATTTGGATCCATCAATGATGATAGGATTTCTCATTGAAAATAACAAAAAAGATTGGGATAATTTTAAAATTACAATTAAACATTCAAATATCATCAAAGTCCTGCCAGGTAAAAGAACTGATGACAAAGAAAATTCATACAAAATAAGTAAATGCACGTCGATCGATGACGATGACGACTATATAATCGTGTAGATTGTATAACAAACACGCATACATACAAACAGCAAACAAGTAAAAACAAAAAATGAAATACTACTAACATTACAAAAACGTGCAAGAAATGACTCTTCATTGTGGTATTAACTAATCAAAAACATGGCAGTTTTCGAAAAGTAAAACTCCTCTTTACTCACAAATGCAGTATGCGACACACAAAATAATACATTCACGTATACGTATACAGACTTCTCAACGTGTACCTTCGACTTCGATTACAAAATTTATTCCCTATCTCTGCAATATAATGTTAAGGTTGAATGAAGATCAGCATCAAACTCAACATTTAATATCAAATCAAGACACCTCAACTTACTTTTCAGTGAAATATCCCTCATCGCCCAAACCCAAAAAGTGTTAGCAAAGCTTAAAATGGTATTAAAAAGTGCCAGGTTCATGTTTCTCATTACTCCAGATGTTTAGTAACAGCAATTTTCCACATAAATAGAAACCTGAGGATTTCTTGGCTGCCATATAAATGCAGAAATGATGTGCTAGATCTCCATAGCAATGTTATCATGACAATTAAGTCGCTGTAGCCATGAAGTTAGTTTACAGGTTTTGATATCGAGAACTTCTGTACTCTTGGGTGGGAATTTGTCAGATTAGAATTATACTCTTGTTATTGATTTTAGTCCACGTTGTGATATTGATTTGTTGTTGTAATCTATTTTAAGAATCACGAAAGGAGACTGTACCTAGATCTTTTCCTGCTCAAAGGGATTACAGTATGTACGATGGTCTCTTAAGCTTCATCTGGTAAATTATTAAGTGGATTTCAGAAATTTGAAGAGAATCGTTCCCATTGTCATAAAATAATGTTGATTTTACAACCATGCTGCAAATGTCATATTGAAGCCACAGATCTTACATATTCTAATGGATATTCTGGGATGTATATCGAGAATCTATTGATCTGTCTCTTTCATTTCTGAAAATATGATATCTCAATTTACTTGGTCAATTAATATATAAAGAGCAAACGTTGCAACTTATTTGTAGTGATTACTATTATTTGTCTTCAATTGTCTAAAAGGGATGACACCAAACAAATAATCATGATGGTCGCCTATTTAAAGGAATTGTTCTGCATGAATACAACAAATAAAATTTCAGGAGAATGCATAAAACTAATTTTCAATGTCACATTACTGATTTGTATATTAACATCCATACGTTTCAAATTTTGGGGAATAGATTCTGATGACCACCAAGATTATAATAGGATTTCATCTGTCGACATTGCTGCACAATATCGTGACCTTATTACAGGCGATGTAAGGAATATTGAACTAGTTAATCAATTTAAACATCTAAATAATGCAAACGTAAGACTACTGAATTATCTCATATTTGTATCTTCTTTGACAAATGATACAATAGTAAGTTTATTGAACAAAAATGTCAAGCCTAATACTTTCCACTCTCATAATGATTATACAAGAAAAATACCATTATTTGAAGCTTTAAGTCTTGGATTAACATCAATTGAAGCTGATGTATGGCTAACGAATAAAAATAAGAATCTTTCAGTCGCACATAAACAAAGTGACCTGAGAAATGCACCAATAAGAGATTTTAATGAACTTTATTTAAGACCATTATTAGTCATGTTGGATGATGTTAATATGCCAGGTGGGGATGAAAATGAACCTATTAGTGGAAGAAAGGGTTTATACCAGGAATCGAAAAATAGAACAATGTTTTTAGTTATTGATTTTAAATCAGATGACTCTACAAGGAGTTATAAGACATTGATGGATTTTTATCTAAAGCCATTCATTGAAAAAGATTATTTGACTTCATTTGATATATCCAGTAATGAAATGAGTTGGAGACCAATAACCATAATATTAACAGGAAATAAACCTACAGATATAGGAATCATCGATAAAGACTCAGATATAAATGGAATTGGATATTTAGGAAATAATAAAAGATATGTTTTTCCAGAAAAAATGCTTGATAATTTAGCTAGCTTAAATGAAAGTTCAAAATCATTCATGGCCTCTGCATCTTTTGGCCAATTGTGTAAAGCATGTGGAACTTCTCCATGGAAAGTTATATTAAATGGAGAACTACCTCCTGAGACTTTAATATGTTTCAAAAAGTTTATCAGTGATGCACATTCAAAAAATCTTAAAACAAGAATATGGGGTATACCCAAGATTCCAAGAAAGTTCTCAAAAAATTTCTGGAGACAACAAATTGATGACTTAGGAGTTGATTTCATAAATGTTGATCACATAACAAAATCTTTAACTATAATGAATTATGACCGTTATTAAATGATTAGATGTTTCAAGTGCTGCTATATTTCGGTTAGTTTATATAAATATAAAGTTACTTAATTACGCAAATTTTAACTAATAAACTGAAAATGTTTATTATTGGATGCATTATACTTTTTATTGTCTTGGACCAGTTTAATAAATAAATCAATATATCAGTGAGTAGATCATTTTTCATCTTCAATTATAACATCGCTATCTCTTTCGAATAAACAATAATCAATATAGTTTACTCCATAAACCTTCTTAAAATGTGGGGATATAAATTTAGATAGTATATCAATTATTGGTTCAGAGAAATAAAATGCTCTTCCTAATATCTTTGAATTTTCAATATCAATAATTTGAGAACAGCTGATCTGGTTCCATTGAGATGACATTGAAGAAGGGTTTAGTGCATCTTTGTTACTATTGACAGGAAGCATGATATCAATGAAATAGTCACAATTTTCTGAATCCCAAATTTTACCAGCATCAAATTTATTTTTATTATTTATATCCTTAGGTAATTTCCTTACAACATCATAAATTGAATTATTTGATTCATCAAAATCGCCAGGTAATAAACCATCAAAACCAGATTTTACAAATCTTAACCTGTAGTTGTCTGGTAAAAAGAATGAATTTGGAAAGTGATACCATTCTCTACCTGTGCAAACATTAATTATCGAGCCAGTATGTTTATCCGAATCTATAGTGTCGTTTAATTTGTTATATACTTCAAATGGAGCAGAGTAATTTTGTAATAATGCAAATACTCTTGAGCTTGCTTGAACTAAAATCACAACAAGAACAATGGAGCTAAAAAAACGTTTTAAAACCATTTTCCTTCCTGATAATATTAAAATAACTTGATGTAACCCAATTGCAGATGATAAACTTAATAATCCATAAATTGGATATAAAAATCTTTCCTCTTTATGTGGTTGCAATGTAAAAATCAATAACCATAGTAGCATAGCAGTTGATAATGGCCATAATCTCCAATTAAAAACACCAAATAAAGTACTTGCTAAAACTGGGAGTGGGAAGTTTAAGAACAAATTCAATATATAATAATAGTATGGTTCGACACCAAATATATTAGGTCCTGTATCTTCACTAGCATTTAACACATTATAAGAAAGAATATTCCATGACACTGGAGAAAATGTCCCATAAAATTTTGAATCAATTCCAATAACGATACTAGCAATTATGGAAAAGATAACGATACAATCAAACGAAACTCTAATAGTTGACATTAGTTTATGTGTTAGAACAAAATGCAAACATAATGGTAATGATAAAACTAAAACAAACGGCCAACCTAAAATTGCAGCGGTGAAATTAATTCCTAAACTAGAGACTAAACATGATTTTCTATTAGAGGACAAATAACGTAACGCATATTTAATTGAGCCTAAGTAAAGTATCATCGCCACAGATGATGGTAGTAATTCGACACTAGCATGGAACCAACCTGGATTGAATAATTGGATAAACAACCACATATCAGCGATCGATAATGACATTGTAGATTGAATTTCCTTAAATAAATCGATCTCAAATAGAAAACTGACTAACCCTAAGATTGCTCTTGTGATATAGAAATATAATTTACTATCTTGCTCTACAATAGCAAAAGCCTTAATTGGATAGAGAATACCATAAAATGGTAGTAAAAAAGCCCATGATCTAATTGCATATTCAGGAGAATATTCCCAAGTCTGTTTACCAAACCGACGCAATAATAAATTCAATGGTTCCCAGTAATTAAACGTCTCATCACAATCGGAAATAATAGAATATTTAGGTTGAACCCATAATCTGGAGATGAACAATGCAACTAACAACAACCCAGTGACAACTTTCATCAATAAAATTAGTTCAAATATTCCTTTACCTCTCTCTGTCTAAAATTTGCAGAATATCGAGCTCAATGATCGCTAATTAAAAACAGCCAAAAGTATTCAACAACAGCACAATTACAGAACCTCAACAAGTCTCATCAACCGCTTATTTCAATAATATCCTACAATTAAAGTTAGTTATATCTTGAGTGTTGGTGTACTTTAAAGGTTGTCTTTTTCTATATTACGCTTTAGTGATTATTGAGAAATAATATCAATATTTGAAGATGAGATGAGATGAGATGCAAGTGTTTAAGGTTATAAAGGTTGTTGTTGGAGGCAACAACGATCAGTGAGAGTTGTCTGGGAGATATACAGTTGTTTGATTGATTATTTCTGAAAAAGAGGTGCTTTGAAAGGCTAGGAAAGTAAGTCACACACGACCAAAAAAAGTACAAACTTATTTATGAAATAGTAGAGTGTATTTGGAGGAGAATAAAGGAACTACAGTATGCAATCCAAAAGGAAATCAAGCTCTGAACAGCTCATATCATGTCCCGTTTGTAATAAGAAAATCAAGTATACCATCATTAATGCACACCTCGATAAATGTACTAGCAAATTGGGTTCAAGTACAGATGATTCAAAGGGGAGGACTTCTGTTATGAGTATGTTAGGTGGTGATAGGCAGCAGAAGAGACCTGCTGAGACGAATGTAATAGATCTGGAGGACACTTCTCTTGAGAGCGTGAAGACTGAAGGATATTTGAATGAAATCCCAAAAAGATTACAAACTACATCGGTGAAAAGTCAAAATGCTACTTCGAATAACCAACAGAGGTCTTCTGATTATGAACTTAAAATGTTGCAAAAAATGAATCATCTACCGTTAAGTGAAAAGCTACGACCTCATGAACTTAAAGACTATGTGGGACAACAACATTTACTATCCAAAGAAAATGGTATTTTGGCAAAATACATAAATGAAGGCCAACTTCCATCAATGGTTCTATGGGGACCCCCAGGTGTAGGAAAAACCACATTAGCCCGTATTATCACAAAAGCTGCTTCAGAATCTGTTACTGGTTCAAGAATCACGTACCAATTAGTTGAAGTAAGTGCAACAAAAACAAATACACAAGAGTTAAGATCAATATTCGAAAAATCAAGAAATGAATTCAATTTAACTAAGAGAAGAGTTGTCTTGTTTATCGATGAAATCCATAGATTTAATAAATCACAGCAGGATCTACTACTTCCTCACGTAGAGAATGGTGATATAATATTGATTGGTGCAACGACTGAGAATCCTAGTTTTCAGTTAAACAATGCATTAGTTAGTAGGTGCAACATTTTTGTACTCGAAAAGTTGTCAACAAACGAAATATGTATTGTATTATCAAGAGGTGTTGCTCTCCTAAATAAATATCGTAAGTTGTTATTACGTATCGACAATTCATTGAAGTTGAGCAGAGCTATTCTGTCGTATATTGTAAATTTATCAGTAGGCGATACACGTAAGGCATTAAATATATTAGAAATGATTGAACTATCAACAAGAGATGTTTCAGTAGAATTAACAATTGAAAATATTAAACAAATAATGAAGCAAAATACAAGTGAAACTGGAGTAAATGTTTATTATGATAGAAATGGTGATAACCATTATGATACAATATCTGCATTACATAAAGCAATAAGAGGTGGTGACGCAGATGCATCTCTGTTGTATCTCGCTCGTATGTTACAAGGTGGGGAAGATCCATTGTATATAGCTAGAAGAATGATACGTATGGCTAGTGAGGATATTGGAGTTGCTGATAGTAGTTTATTACCATTAGCGGTTGCCACTCATGATGCAGTTATGAAGATTGGTATGCCAGAATGTGATGTAATTCTAGCACATTGTTGTGTAGAATTAGCAAGGGCTAAAAAATCGGTGGAAGTTTATAGAGCATACAATAGAGTTAAAGCCATGCTTCAAGAAAATACGTATTCTTTGGCTAGTAGTGAGATCCCCATGCATATTAGAAATGCGCCAACTAAATTAATGGAGGAGTTGGGCTATCATAAAGGGTATAAATATAATCCTGATTATGTTGATGGTAAGGTTAAACAAGAATACTTTCCGCAGGAGGTATTAGAACAATGTTCTGATGAAAAGGACTTGAAATTTTTAACAGGTAAACATTTAGGATCTAGAGTTGATCCTGATTTAAAAATTGATGAAATTACACTAAAAAAAGAAGATTATATATAAATTATGGATTTTCAAGAATATAAAATATAATTATTAGTTAAATAACTTTGAAAATATAGAGACTTAGATATTAACATTCATCTTATGGAATCTTTTGTTCTTTCTTCCTCCCTTTGGATTACGATTCTTTTTGATAATAATAGCCGTAAGTGGTAATCTGCTTTATTAATCTCATTGGAATTCTTGCTATTATCTTCATTTGTCAGAACATCAAGAGTATTATGCTCTTTTAGTTCTTTCTTTCTTTCCATCAATGCCATCATTTTATTAAATTTTATGAACAATAATTCACTTCTTGTCATTACATCTGACCAATCCAGAGTTCCATTAATATCATTAAAAAATTTTAGTACTTGATCAAACTGAGTTAGATTTTGAATCACTACATCGCTAGTTTTTTGAAGGATTGCCAACATGAAAAATAATTGGAATTGAGAAGAATAATAGTCAGTAAGAAATATTTCCCATATTGAGCATATATTCTCAAGGTCAAATTCTCTCTTAAACCACACCAATAGCATCCTAAAGCAAAAGAATAAATTGGATGAATCACATTCGGATAAATGTTTACTTAATTGTGGCAGCATAATTTGACATAACTCTGTTAATGAGTACATTTGATCTCTAATACCAGATTGATCTCTCAAAAAATTTCTTTCCATCCTCTCCATGAAATTCACAAAACACCAAAATGCTAATTCCTCATCTCTGATTACATAGTAAATAACAGAAAGCAAATCAGTCATTCCTTGCACATATCCCAAATTAGGATTCAATACATTGTAACTAATCAGAATATTTTTTAAAACAATTAAATGGGGATTTAATATTTCAGACTTACTACTAGAGGTTGAAGAATCACTAGAATTATTAATGTTTTCATTTTGAAATGTAGAACTTGATTCTGTTGGAGTAAATGGCTTCTTTCCATCAACTGTGTTGTATTTATATATGTCAATGTTACGATCATTCCTTTTTACATCCTTTTCTATTCTAAATATTTGATCATACCAATATTCCTCCTCCTCTATATCAGGGTTTGGTTCCCTATTTACCCATTTCGATTTGTATTCAGATTTGTAAATATTTCTTAATGTTTGCTCTATTTGCAGTTTTTCATCATAGGAGGAATCCCATGGATATACTCCCAATAGGTAAAGCCAAACAGTTTTTCTTAGTTCCATTGACTCTATGCCACCATGAAATATAAAATCTTTAATTTCATTTACTGTAATATTTATTCTACCTTGTAAATCAAAAAAAGAATTCCATTTTTGTTCAGTCAAGGGGAAATTTCTTTCTAATGCTTTATTTAATTCAAATTCGGTAAATTTAATATCATTATCCTCATTATTCATGCCAAGTTCATTATTTAATATTCTTCTATAGGATTCTTCAGATTCATTCATTACATTGAACCTATCTGATTGCTCTTTAACCCCTTGAGCCCATTTAGCCAAATATGTAGTTGCAGAATCATAATCTTCTTGTATTTCTTTTACTCTAGGATTACTCAATAATTGCTTAACGTAAACATTATCTTTATTTCTTTCTGCCAGTTGAACAATAGGATGTTTTCTAATCATTGTTCCAACAAAGGATCCAGTAGCAGATGTTGCATCTGCAATTCTGGACATGACATTCCATTTTGTTGAATCCAATTTATCCCAAAACGATGGCTTATTATCTTCATCATTTGTAAAGGAATTGAGTTTCCCCTGGTCGCTAAATAAGGAGGATTCAGTAGAAAAATTCCTCAAATCATCTAAAGTTGCATTTACTAACCAAATACTTGGTTCGACCACAGTTTTTTGTAAGTCTACATATTTCGAAATAGAATCCTTTAAATCACTACCACCCCAATATATCTCACCAGTAGAATTGAAAGGGTCAAAAGATTTATTAAGTTCTTTTTGTTTTGCAGTCGTACTTGGACAGACATCATCATGGAAGAATAAAATTGGTAAAGTATCATTCTCTTGTGGAGACTTTGAATGAAGCACCACTGATCCAAAAAACCATTTGTTGGGACTAGGAAGTCTAAATTGCACTGAATAAAGTGAATTCAATCTCACAGAAAACGAGTATGGTGCTGATATAGCGCTAAACAATATATCTTGTAAAATTCGCATCCCCTTAACTGAGCCATTATGCAGCTTCATTTCAGCATCATTAATCCATTGTCTCTGACTTGAACTTAGCCCACTTTCTGGGATGTACTGCAGCGTAGCCTCAACATTACTCACCCCTCCCTGTAGTGTAATCAGCAAGTAGCCTTCAATATTATCTGCTGCCTGAGTCGAAGGGTGTATGCAAACCTTAGATTTACAAAATACCAACTGATTATCCATCCTGTTCACACCGTTCTTGCCCAAAAACTCACACGTACCTACACCTTTATCGAATCTGGCTCAACGTATACCCCTCTGCCAAACTGTATACTCTACTATCTGATTCCTTACTGTGATACGTACTTCTACGTTCAACTTCTTGTAAAGCAAGTGGTAGTTATATAACAACTCCTTAAATCAAGATTTCAAATCCCAATATCCTCAAATCATTTTGCATCAGCCTCGTACAAGAGAGAACTCAACGCAGACTCAGCAAGGCTTACGACACGTGAAGGATACTTAATATATATATGAATCGACTTGCCTTCTCATAACGACTACATAGACACATAATTTGACTAAATACAGCTCATCTTTGTTCCCAGAGGCACCGTTTTCCACCAGTTCTCCTGCTAGAGAGAAGCAATCTTCCTAATTACAAAGAGGGCTAACCGGATGCACCACTGTGGCACCATCAATGTACCTTATATAGAGCCTATTGCACTTACAAAACGTCTTGTTCCACTTCCATATAAATCATTTGGAGGCCTTAAATCGTTGACATAAATTTTTCACTTTTAATCGCCATAAACAAATATAAATTGTAAAGTTTAAAACAAAACACAGATTTGACAGTTGCAAATTGTATTAAGAGGATGATTCGGTGGTCTATTGGGGTCTACAGTGTGTATTGGGCTAGTGTATTGTGATTTGTTTGATCATATCGGAAAATCTGTGATCAATTTGCTTGTAGTTTGACATTGTGGCTGCGAAAAGCTTTTTTGCAGAGAATGGGTAGTCGAGAATATAGTAAGAGCAGTCCTTCCAAGACTCCGGTGGGTAAGAATGGGGTTTCTATGGACGGAAGTGGTCGTACCTCGGAGCAGATGCAAGGGTACGATCGGAATAGTAATTTGAGTAACGCGTCTATGAAGCAGAACATGAATTTGAACCGCATGCAGCAACGACAGCAGTTTGTGAACTACTTCAAGAGCATGCAGAATATGGTGATGAACCAGCAACTTCCTGCGGAAGTGATGAACGGGGCCATGGTTGGGCCAGCTCCTCCAGTCCAGCAGAATAATACAGGGATTCAAGGTACGCCAGTTGGTATGCCATTAAATATGCAAGCTGCTCAACAGCAATATATTCAGCAAAGACAGTTCCAAATGGAGCAAGCTCTCAACACACAATTTAAAGAAAAATCCAATATTTCAGCTGCCAGGCTTCGACAACAACAACAACAGCAGCAGCAGCAGCAGCAGCAGCAAGTTATGAAAAATAAAGAACCAATTCTACAAAGTACTTCAAGGTCTTCTCGTCCGAATACACCGGTATCGTATGTACCTGTCTCTTATAATTCGATGCAGAACGGCAACCTGCCGGTTAATATGCATGGTGTTATCAACAATGCTACAGTTGGTAATCTTAATGATAATATGCACAATCATATCAACGGAAACATGATAGGAAATATCAATGGTCCTCCAAATGGTAACATGAATATTAAAATGATTAATAATAGTACAATGCATGCTGATAAAACAGGGACAAATAAAAATACTCCGAAAAATCTAGAACAGGCATCACCAGGTATACAAAAAAGAGTACCTTCGAATTCTAAAGTAAATTCTAGTACCTCAGGTACAGATCGAATAAGTCAGGAAACATTAAATAATGCTACAGCACAATTAAATTATTCTCAGTCATCAGCTTTGTCTTACCCAATAAGAAAATATATTGCTAATATGGCCTCCACGAAAGTTCATGCTTTCTTAGATGCCATTAATTCTTCTTCTAACCATTACGATATCTTTTCGTATTGGAAAGATAAAGTTGAAAAGTTTTTCTCTCTTAATAGTACACTAAAGTTGATAAATAGACATAAAGAAATCGCACATCAAGTTTCGTTGCCAGCTTCATTATTACCTCAATATCATCTTATGTTAAACAGATGTGGTATTGTACGAGTTGAAGTCTCGACAACGAAGATCAAAACCCAAGTATTGAGTAATGGTAATATTTATTTCAATTGTTCACGTATATCTATCACACATCACTATTTAGATGGAAGTTATGTTATGCATCTAGCTCAATTGAAAGGTCTCTTTGATCAATCTTTTAAGTTTGAATGGATAGAGCTTTCATATCATAACTTTGTACCTGGTATAGAGTGGAATTCTTTAGAAAGATTAATCAATGACCCTAAAGCAGCCAGTAATGTTTTTGGGACGATGAAATTTGAGAATATAGAAAACAAAGAGTATGCTAAGGAAGACCATTCCAATTCAAAACCTGTCAATATTGAAACAATACAAAATTTAAGATCTAGTTTTCTAGCATTCCAATCAATTACTCAAACAGGGTTTCCTGTTGAGGTAATGAAATCGGTTCAACTTAGTGATGCTATGTCGTCATTGGCTAGTCTGATGGTTTTTAGGAAAATAAATAATATTAGAAGTCCAGCAGAAGCTTTGAAAAGATACGTGATCGCTAAGAACAAAGACAAGCAACATACAAAACTCAAGTCGAGCACAATCACTCAAAACAACGGGATTCAACAACATACTAGAAGTATAGGGTTATATGTTCAACAGATGTTGGAAGCAAAAGGCAAAAAATGTAGAAACAATTCTGATAAGAATAATGCTAATACTCATGCCACCAACACAAGAAAGGGGAACAATTCAACAGGATCGCAAAAGCTTTCTAATGCCTCACAAAAATCAAGTCCAAAGAGAAGAAGAACGAGTGGAATATCACCGTACTCCACACTGAACACGAATTTATCAGATTCCGACCTGTCAAATATAATGGGAGGAGACTCCATCAACGGTAAGACTGGCAAAAACCCATAAACTTGTTCAAGGGTACACTCGCACCAACTTAATTGCATGACACCCACATATAGACGTTTATATATTTGTAGTAACTATATAGTTTAACTATTCAAAATATTTCCTTGTTTATAGTATCAATTCTGCCCATAAAATTGTGATTTAACGTTTCTTCATTCATTTTTTTCTGCACAATTCACACACAGAACTGTCTCGATGGTATCCACAGTTGTAGTAAACGCCAGTGACCATGGTAAGTGCATATAATCCACCTAAAGTCACCTTCAAACACTCTTAAATGCGATGAGTTTGACACATTCTGCTAACATACTGGTCGTTATTCACGAAGCCTTAAAATCTACATATATAAGAGCTTTCTATATCAAAATGTACACTTGTTAGCCATTTTCCAAGTGTTTACAGGTGGTAAATTAGTTCATCTGTAAGGGTGCGTGGTTCCAGAGCACGTCCATGTGTTAATAGTGCTGTTCCTGATTGTTTGAATAGTGGATACGTCAAATTTGGAGCATTACGACAAGAAGTGAGCTCAGGGCAAGTAATTGGGTTAAGGTGTTTGAACTTACTATATATTGATTAAGTGTTAAAATAGGTTAGTTTTAATGAATATTGTTAAATCGCTGATCACAAGCTATACGAAGCAAGAGCTGGTTACTGTTCCGACTGGGAGGTTTGATTTGTTGAGATCGAAGACGTCGCCGAAATCTTCTTCAGAATGTATCTACAATAAAGCGTATGTTTCAATTGTGGAGGTAGGTTATTGTAATTATGAATTAATAGTGGTCAAACTTGAAGAATACCTTGAAGATGATGGTGTGAATGATTCAGACGATTTCACGGACGACGCAATAAGTATACTATCTACGCAATCGAAGATAAAAGACGAGCAATGGATTTTTCGAATAAGTGAAAAGTTAGGTTTCCATAAGAAATGGAATAGTCAAAATGAATTAGTGCTTACATGGAACTATGAGTCAGGGGATGAAGATGATGAAAGAGTACAGTTTGCTGTGAACTCAGATACTATAATAAATGAAATTGAAAATTTTATTGAAATATTTTATAGGTGTGTGTACCTTGGAAAATGCAAAAAAGATAAAATTCTAATAACGTATGATAACATTAATGAAATGGAAAAATTATCAATTGAAAATTATAAAGGTGAGTTAGATGAGATGGAGCTTGAAGAACTCTGGAGGGTTAGCAGTCAAAACCAAAGTTCAAAACTCTCAGATGTTTGTGATGAAAATGAACTAATACTAAATGATTCGGATGAAAGATACTATGATGCTAACGATTACCCAGATAAAATATTAAACGTTACTTAAATAGGATTGAGCGGGACAATTGAGGAGAATAAACATAACGAAATAAGTTTAAAGGAAATATCCAAAATCATCATTAAATTTTTAAGAATAATAGCAAAGAAATTGCTCCATTGCTTCAAGCAAGTAATAGCTTAAAGCATAAAATTAACATTCTAAAGTAATTGAGGATATTATTGTAATAGTAAATATGGAAAAAGGTAGTACCTTATCGGTCTTGGCCCTGTAATTAGTGCTTCTCTAAGAATGGGTTTTTCGAGATATCTCACTGCATAAATTATTGTTTTGAAAATATCACATAGCAAGATTGAGTATTTCTATAAGTGAGGAAAGTAGTAATGTAACAATAAATAAAATGTCCATACTTTTAAACTACATAATTTTTTATTTCATGGGTATCTTCATGACTGATTTTAGGTCTTGAATGAATAGTTTTCTGAATGCATTGAATTTTTGATATACTGTTGGTTTATAAAGAAAATCTTGTGCTTGTGGATTATCAAAACCTATATATTCACTTTTGACACCATTTACTTTATTATAAACACGACGAACAAATAAATGGAACATTTTACTATTTAGTAAAGTACGATATAACCATTCTTCATATTTAAATGGGTTTCCAAATCTCATCACTTATTATGAATAAAGAACAATGTAATAAAACGCTGTTCCTAATGTATTACTTAATCTCGAATATTTTTAAACAAAGTTTCGTTTAGCTTTAGTAATGAATTCAATCCACAAGTGCGTAATTAAAACTTTGAATTGATATCAATTCTTTATAAAATTGCTTAACTGAAGCTACTAATACTCAAGTCGACCATTTAAATAGTGGTTAAAATTAAAGTTTCTCGAGTAGTGTAGTTTATGAAATTGTCTTAAAATGTGTTAGCATATATAACATATAAAATAATGATTACACATGATTTTGAAATTTCAAAAATAGGAAATAATATTTATTGGAAAATAAGACTCCGAAGGTTCCTAAAACAAGTGACATAAAAGTTTAATTTGTAAATGTTTTTATCACATCAAACTGTTGTTAAAATGGAGTTTTTAAGATTAAACATGGTATTGTTAGTTTAAACATTAAATAACTTTAACTTACTAATAAATGGATTATACTAAAATGGATGAATTTCTTTAGTCTTTGTTAATAATAGGTTATAAAAATAAAAAAACGATCATGCCTTAATTATTATATTGAATATGTATTAATGTTTAAATGCTTTTGAATAAGGAATTTTTTTAGGTTATAAGAAGTTAATAAGATTCTTCTCTCAGAATCTCTTTTGCAGTCATCGTTATCGATGGTAAAATTGTTGATATATCGGTAAAGGCCCTTTCAAAGGCAACTCTATGGATTTCTGTCCAGTAGGACTTCTCTATTTCATTTCCTTTATATTTATATTCAATGGATTTTGATGATAATCTATCATCAACAAGCTTTAAATTATTAGAGTCAATAGATCTTTCATCATCAGTGTTGGATGATTCTTTATTATCGAATTTTTGAATAAAGTCATATAATTTCTTTCTTGCCAAAATAGGGTTAGGTAAATATCTAGGTATCTTATTTTTTGACCTGAAACAATTTGATAAAATGTACAGTACAAAAATTACTGCAGATACACTATCCCTACGGAGAGATAATAATGCTCTTGTAATCTCTGGATCAGCATCTCTGTCCCAAACTTCAAAATGAATACTTGAAATTCTAGCTTCAATTAATTTTTCTACTATATAATCACATTGGTCTAAAAGTTTAATATATTGAGATGGTTGAAAAGTTGAAATATAAATAGGCTCTGCCTTAGATTTTTCAAGCAGTTCTCTAATTGCAATAACACTTTGACTTAGACGAATTTCTCTTATATGAGATAAAGCAATAGCCAATTCTGTAGGTGCATCATAAGAATCTCTGTAAAGGTAGCGATCTGTTACCAACTGGTAAGATTGTGATATATGACCCAATAAAACTGACATTGCAAGTTTTAACTCAGAATGAGCTCTAAATGACCAAACAATCCAATTGATGGGGATTGATATTAAGGTACCAATAAAAAGAGACAGACCAGTGACCCATGTATTTTTCCAAATACCTGCTGTGTTTAAAAAATTGTGGCCTTCTGCAAAAGATTCCATTACAATTACAGAAAAGCAAAGCATTGTTGTGAAACTAGACCTAGTATTTTTGTAAGCAAAAATGTTTAGTGAGATTGGTACAACTATAATACCGGAAAAAGTACAAATAACATACGGACTTCCAAAATGTCTTGCTTGTAAAGCAGCCCATCCCCAAAATATACCTATTAAACAAAATATTATTCTTCTGGTTAATCTGTCCCAACTTCCAGAATATTTTCTATGAGAGAGCAAGTAAAATGCCATCGGGCCCCACCAACATTGATATTCTTGATACCACTTATATGATCTTGGTAACCATGAAGGTAAAGCCAAAAAGACAATAACAAAAACTTTTTTCAAGGCCCATTTCATGTGTTCATCAACCAATAATCTACTGAACTTCCAAAGTTTTAATCTCCATTTATTATTAGTTGTTTGATAATTAAAATCATCAGGATCATATTCTTTTAAATATTCTTTGGAATTTTTGTTCCTCTTTTTGTCATATATATGTGATGATGTGTATACCTTGTATAATCTTTCAAAAATATCATCAACATCTCTTTTGGTTTCAAAATAATTGAGAACATTACCAGCACCTTCATCAATTGAACATTGGATTGGAAGTCTGTACAAAGCCCTATGAAGTGGATACGTTATTGGTCTAATTCTCCAATGCATGCCGGATGATAATTTGGAAAATGAATTAATTACTTCTAATAAATGTTTAGCTGAATTTCTTAAAGTTCTCAAAAATAAAAATATATCAACAGACGATGTATCTGTCAATAAGTCCTTAGAAAAATGATCTGTATAAGTGAAATTCTTGTAAGTTACGTCTAATGTGTAAATTCTTCTTTTTAATTTTTTAGATAAAATGTCAAGTTTCTTATCGATTTTATTGGTATCAATACTTTTAGTAAAGTTTTCTATATCTTGAAAAATATCCCCGACCTGTTCTAAAGTATATATCATTTCAGAAACTAAAGCATATGCAGGCAATGCAAAAGTATTTCGAAGTAAATCTAAATGTAATAGCCTATTTGCTGAATTCAAATTAGTTGCTCCTATTCTTGAACTTTTTGGTAAAGGTGTAGCTCTTGCAGAAAATGTCATTGGAGTTGATGGACTCTGATTTCCTTTAATAGAATCAATATCACCTCTATTATTGTCATTATGTTCTTTCAAACAATTGTATAACTCGTTTATGTTTTCTTTAGTAAATAAACTTGAATTAATTGGTAAAATTCTTAACGGGCTGATGAACTTTGTAATTGAATTTCTCAATTCCTTTAAATTTTCGTGGTTAAATTTGCTAAATGTAAATTGATTAGAAAATTCCCTAAATGCTTCTGATAAATTGACTATTAGAAAGTTTACCATTTCTTTTTGTTTAATATCTTTAATATTTTCATCTTGATCGTCTTTCAAATTAACCAAAGAAACCAAGAAATCTTCAGCTTTTTTTAGGCAATTTTTATATCCAAGTATAATTTCTTTATTACCACTTCTAGGGAAAACAAGTATGCAAATGATAAGTGATAATAATAATCCAAATAGAATGGAAAACCCAAAATCCCAAAATAGCTTCCAATGCAAAGTTTCTTTAGAAAAAGATAATTCAGCAGTATGAAAGAAAATAATACCAATGCTAAAAGTTTTACAAATATATAGAAATCTTTGAAAAATTGCTGCTATCCAAATAGAAAATGTTAATGCTAGAAATAAACTTGCGAACAGGATTGCACCTTGATAATCGGCTACAGGTTTGGATACTGTAGATATATACCATGCTAAAGATGACCATCCCATTGCGAAAGCTCCGCCAAATATTGAGCATATTGTTATTTCCAACTGTACACCTATATTTCTAACCGGATGATGTATCAAAACTGATAATAACATAAAATATCTATATTTGTGTCCAATCCATTCTCCAGAAGAATGTATCACACAAATAATCATGGCTATAAAATAAGCACAAAAATATTTAAAAATGGAATACTTATAGATCATGAAGTCATTATAATTTTGTGTTGGAGAAGGTAACAATGTCTTTAAATAATTTGAAACTCTGTTATTATGAAAAAAATTAATGATTCTATTTCTTTTAACGTTGGACTTTTTTGATTTTTTTGATTCTTTATCTAAATAATTATCATGATAACTAAAATTTTCAGGCTTAGAGTAAATAGAATCGAAAAATTCATCTCTTAGTTCTTCTAACGCAAAATCATCTAACTTTTCACCTCCCCAATCTTTTGTTTGTGTTAAATTTTCTAGTTTTGTAAAAGAATATGATTTATTCAATGGCCTTGATCTTATAACTTGATTAGTGCTAAATTTTTCCGGGGAATGATGAGACTCAATATGTGCATCATTAATTGTTAGAAATGAGGTATGTGAATAGGAACCTCTTAAAACGTTGTCATTCTTCGTATTTGTATTGCTATTTGTATGTAAAGGGTCATCTTTTAGTTCAGATAATCTATTCATGTCTATCTTAAAATTCAGTTAGAATTAAAAACAACCCATCTACTAAAAATTGTAAAATATAGAAAACAATAGCTCGATCTTGTTACTTTAATTGTACACCAAAAGCAAACGATCTAGTTAGTGGTTTTCCAATATTTCTATTATAATATAAACATTTGTTTCTTTACCAACTGAAATAGAATTGCTTATGTATATCAAACAAACATAATGTTGCTTTGGTAAGCACTTTTTTGTATTATATATATATTTCTTTATGGGATGGGATACCTATAGTCGCTTCGCTTGAAAAGTTTATTTCTTTTTTCTATTTGCCTGCTTTTTAACAAAACGGGCAGCCAGCAGTGACGCTAATTAATTATATGAAAAGAGTAAAAAAGCACTTGTGGTAATGTGAGTATATCAATCAATATGGAAGTACCTTTAAAGTTTGGAACCAATCACTTATCTACAACAACTAAAATTACATTAGATTCCTTTCATTATTGCCATCAGTGATTCTATAGATTAATCATTTTTAATTTTTCTTCCAATTGAAGGAATGTTCGGACTAAAAATATCCCAACTTTGATCTACCAAAAAGATATATTATGTTACTAAAATTAAAAAAATTACCTTTCCAACATTAACTGCCTGTAGACTTGTTTCTTGATATCCATAACCTTCTATACACCTTACAACAAAATTAACTACACAATAACATACTTCAACTTCAACGTATTCATCAGCTTTAGCAGCCGTGGTGCATTGAAAGATTTTTAGAAAATAGTCCCAAAATGAAAAACTGACAAATAAATAACCAGGGGGGAATCAATTTTAAGTTCCTTTATATATTTATATAATTTTTAACTGTTTTTGTGTCACCAAAAAAATTAAAGGAGATAGTATTAAACCCCCCCCACATATGATTTGCGATCAATTTAGCCGCTTTGGCGGCTAAATTGATGGAAAATGGATGACCATGAAAAAGAAATCGTTTCCTACACAGCTCTTTGTAACAGCTGCCCCAAAAACACCGGATAACAAGAAAGTGACAGCGGCTAATTTCATAAGCCACACACCTATCCATTATACCAGAAAACAAAAATAGCCGCCCATACGGGTAAATAACCCTCGGGAGTCGTGAATTCACATCACTCCCACCCATAGAGAAGCGTGCACAGAACCCAAAAAGGGAAATTCCCATAAGTCGCAAAAGACAGTTCCTACAAAGAGTCAAACACCGGGAAAACCAGCGGGACAGACAGTGGGTCAAGCATTCGATACGAAAGACCGCACAATCCCGTGCGCAGTGATATGCGCCTCGTCAATTATATGTGGATCGGTGTATTTGTATCTTCAATGGCCGTAAGAGAAGCCGGCCAGACAGGCCAGGCGGACAGGTAGGACGGGCGAGAGTTGAAACGAAATCGTTTCAGGAAGGAAAAACTAGGCAGGCAATTTAGTGAGAACAGAAAGGAAATGTTAGGGTCTCTGTCTAAATCTTAATCTGTTTGGAAGAGAGACTCATTTTTTCTAGACAAGAAACTGACATGAATTGCGGTTGCCGGTGTGATCTAGGTAGTGGTGGACAGGACATTTAAACTGACAAGTGAAAAAAAAATGTAATCCGATGATGTTGGGCCTATAGATATTTTTGAATATTACGATGTATTATAGAATTTCAATATTTCATTATAGTGGTGAATATTAATGAATTTGTGAAGGTGCTAGAAAATTAAAATAAGAAGTTATTAACAATGAAATTTATTTTGAAGAGAGTTTGAATGTAGATTGATTGAAACGTTGTTAGTAGAGTGTTATTTAAGAGTACTTTGTGTGTTGTCTTTTCTTATTATTTAAGTGTTATATAGTTTTTTGATTGTTTGGAAAAATTTCTTGGATTCTTATTCATAAGGTGAACCAGCGTGCTAAAGTTCATTATTTAATTGAAAGAGAAAAAAATGGCTGAAGGTGTTTTCCAAGGTGCTATTGGTATCGATTTGGGTACTACATACTCATGTGTTGCTACTTACGAGTCTTCCGTAGAAATTATTGCTAATGAACAAGGTAACAGAGTTACTCCATCCTTCGTTGCTTTCACTCCAGAGGAAAGATTAATTGGTGATGCTGCTAAGAACCAAGCTGCTTTGAACCCAAAGAACACTGTCTTCGATGCTAAGCGTTTAATCGGTAGAAGATTCGACGAAGAAGCTGTCCAAGAAGATATGAAGACTTGGCCATTCAAGGTCATTGACGCTCAAGGTGCTCCAATGATCGAAGTTGAATACTTAGGTGAAACCAAGACTTTCTCCCCACAAGAAATCTCTTCTATGGTTTTAACCAAGATGAAGGAAATTGCAGAAGCTAAGATCGGTAAGAAGGTCGAAAAGGCTGTCATTACTGTCCCAGCTTACTTCAACGACGCTCAAAGACAAGCTACCAAGGATGCTGGTGCCATTTCTGGTTTGAATGTTTTAAGAATCATCAACGAACCAACTGCCGCTGCTATTGCTTACGGTTTAGGTGCTGGTAAGTCTGAAAAAGAAAGACATGTCTTAATATTCGATTTAGGTGGTGGTACTTTCGATGTTTCCTTATTACACATCGCTGGTGGTGTCTTCACTGTTAAATCTACTTCTGGTAACACCCATTTAGGTGGTCAAGATTTCGACACTAACTTATTAGAACACTTCAAAGCTGAATTCAAGAAGAAGACCGGTTTAGATATCTCTAACGATGCTAGAGCTTTAAGAAGATTAAGAACTGCTGCTGAAAGAGCTAAGAGAACTTTATCTTCTGTTACTCAAACCACTGTCGAAGTTGACTCCTTATTCGAAGGTGAAGATTTCGAAGCTTCTTTAACGAGAGCTAGATTCGAAGACTTAAACGCTGCTTTATTCAAGTCTACTTTAACCCCAGTTGAACAAGTCTTAAAGGATGCTAAGATCGCCAAGTCCCAAATCGATGAAGTTGTCTTAGTCGGTGGTTCTACCAGAATTCCAAAGGTCCAAAAGTTATTATCTGACTTCTTTGACGGTAAACAATTAGAAAAATCTATTAACCCAGATGAAGCTGTTGCTTACGGTGCTGCTGTCCAAGGTGCTATCTTAACTGGTCAATCTACTTCTGATGAAACCAAGGACTTATTATTATTAGATGTTGCTCCATTATCCTTAGGTGTCGGTATGCAAGGTGACATCTTCGGTATCGTTGTTCCAAGAAACACTACCGTTCCAACCATCAAGAGAAGAACTTTCACTACCGTTGGTGACAACCAAACTACTGTCCAATTCCCAGTTTACCAAGGTGAACGTGTTAACTGTAAGGAAAACACTTTATTAGGTGAATTCGACTTAAAGGGTATTCCACTAATGCCAGCTGGTGAACCAGTCTTAGAAGCTATTTTTGAAGTTGATGCCAACGGTATCTTAAAGGTCACTGCCGTTGAAAAGTCTACTGGTAAATCTTCTAATATTACCATTTCCAACGCTGTTGGTAGATTATCTACTGAAGATATCGAAAAGATGGTTAACCAAGCCGAAGAATTCAAGGCTGCCGATGAAGCTTTTGCCAAGAGACACGAAGCTAGACAAAGATTAGAATCTTACGTTGCTTCTATTGAACAAACTGTCACTGACCCAGCTTTATCTGCTAAATTAAAGAGAGGTTCTAAGGTCAAGATCGAAAATGCTTTATCTGAAGCTATGGCTGCTTTAGCTATTGAAGACTCTTCCACTGATGACTTAAGAAAAGCTGAAGTTGGTTTAAAGAGAGTTGTTACCAAGGCCATGTCCTCCCGTTAAGAAACATAGTAAATAATTAGGTTAATGTCTGTATCTTATTAGTTTCATTTTAAGAGTAAATAAATTTCAATTAAAATTTCCATTTATATATATAAGGCTCTTGTTTCTCAATCCAGAAAGAGTATGGCTGACTGAATTAATTAAACATAGAGATTACATGGCAATAATAGTATTAAACTAGGTTTATCGTTAAAATTTAGGGAACTACATATCATTTACATATCTACATTCATTATTTTTAAAACCTCATATCATTTTTAAATCTTTTCAACAGTGATGTGGTCACCATTCTTAGCAGATGATTCCAAAAAGGCAGCTACACAAGCTAAATGATGGAAAGCAACTCTTGGAGGAGAGTTAAATAAAGTCTTGTCTTTCTTAAGAACTGCTTCGTGGAAGTTCAAAAATTCTGCATTAACACCAAATGACTCTTCTGTATTAATTTCGATAACTTCTTCTGGACTTCCAGATTCAGCAGTTTCACCAACTCTGACCTTAATGACAGGCTTAGTTTTATTCGATAAATCAATAACCATAGAACCTTTAGTACCATATATTTTCAAAAAGACGGATTTCTCACAAGCACCGAATGCAGAACCATAAGTGAAAGTACCAATTGTTTTCTTACCTCTTAATCTAACGGTAGAAAAGACAATATCATCTGCACCAGATTGTTCTCTCACTTGAGAAGTTAAGGCTGAGATGGTATCGAATTCACCTAAAATATCACATACTAAAGCTAATTGATGGACACCACCATCTGATAAGAAACCACCAATATGTTCTGGGTTTTGTCTCCAAGTGGTAGCTAAATATTTGTTGTCTTTGACAAATGGACCCGTGGAATTATGGGTGAAACCAACGACTTCTCCAATTCTTTTCAATTGTTCCTTAGCTGGTATAATAACTGGCAAGTATAACCAGTTTTCGGCAATACCGACTGGTAAATCAGTGGAGTCAGCCAATTTAACCATTTGTCTGGCTTGTTCCATAGTAGCTGCAATAGGTTTTTCTAATAAAATTGGCTTACCAGCTTTGATGGCCTTTTCAAGGGTTTGAACATTAAATTGAACAGGGATCAAGGCATCAATGTAATCAACATCTTTGTCATTTAAAATTTGATCTAAATCATCGTAAACCTTGTTTTCAGGTAAACCAGCTTTCTCAGCAAAATCTAAAGCCTTAGCTTTAGTTCTATTGTAAGCAGCAACGACCTTAAATTTGTCTGACATTTCTTGGTAAGATGGTAAATGTCTATCCTTGGCAAAGATACCAGTACCAACTACACCGACGTTTAAAACTTGGGACATTTTTGTTCTATTTCTTGCTTTTAAAATTATTTTTTTGATTAGATCTAAGTTATAAGTAACTATTGTCTAATGCTATGTTCTTACCGATTTTAGGTCAGTTATCAGAGAAACTTTAAACACCTCTAAAAAGTTAATATAATTCAAAAAATCGGAAGAGAGAAGCAATGTGTTAAATTCATTAAATTTTCAAAGGTTTAAATATTAATCAATTTGAAAAATTCTTTACATTTCTATAATTAGGAAATGTTGAAATATATTACCATTTTTGCATTATTCTACCATTATTGGTAACTTAAGAAATGATGTAACTGAGAGAACAATCCCTATAATTGATTAATAAACACGAAGCAATATACGGATACCTCCGCTGTAATATATTTCGACAGTACATGTAGACAAATAATTGTTCCGCCATAGTAATAATTGTTGACAAATATTGAAAGAAAAAAAACATGGAGTGACACTAGAACATAAAGGAGCTCTCTGGTCCGAGTTAAATTAGCTCTGTTACCTCTAGTAGAAACGCAACAGCAGCACAAAATCATACCATTAGCTTTTCATCCACATAATATCGTAAGTTCTTTACTATTTGTTGTACTACTGCATAATCCGAAATGTCAATTGTTACAACGCAAGATTTCCTACTTCCCTGCGACTTTGGTCAGTGTTTCTGAATTTCTGAATATCGAACCGTGGAGATAAGTTATCTCCTCCGCTTCCTTTACTATCCTTAACGCCTATCGCCGCCCGCGTAATGTTTGTAACCTCCGGTGACAAAGTTAGTGTTGCCATAAAAGAAAGATGTGACTACTGTCCAGTATTCAATTGGGCTTCATGAGGCAACACAACGACCGTTGTGGAAATGAAGACGGAAATGGTACAGTGTCTTATAGTAGAAAACATTAACAATAGTTTAGACCATGTGTTTTAGTTACCGCAACAGAATTTTAAAAAGAGACTGAACTCACATAAAGCCGCATCTTTAGGACAAACGCCACAACAGTCTCTGTTATGGAATCAATACTCACGGAGAAGATCAAGTACTTTTGTCTGTTCATAACATTTGCATCACCACTAGACACTTTCCAGCTAGCCATCTTACAATGTAAATACCATGACCGCCTTACCTTGCACGAAAGTCACTCCAATTCCAAGTTCTCACATAACTCTAGATACGGAACAAACAGAGGACTAGGCAATAAATTGCAACCATTATTTCTATAACACCATTCAACAAGAACAATCCAGAATATTCAACTTGCTTTTTAATATACAATTCCCCATAACTATAAATTAGCCGCCCATGGCATGTGCATATAGTCTGCCATCTTTCTGCTCCAGGAAATGAACGCCAACTAGACACAAGGCTCTCCAATATTACTGAATTAAAACTGAGAGTGCTATTAAAAGCTTCAATGCATAAATAGTCCTGTTCTTTTGAACCCAAGTCACATAAAAGTGACAGTTCTGACTTATTAGCACATTTATTATAGCAGTCTTATATATAATTGCGTCTTAAATATCTGGCTAGAGCGACGTCCGGGTAAAGCAATATTTTTTTCCCAAATTTAAGAAATGAATATGTAACGTTCAAATAAATAGTTATATATATTAAGATGAAGAGAAGAGTATTATTGAAACTGTTTAGTGTGTTGAACTATATGCACCGATACCGATTTAATTACTACACTTGAGGAGTGCATCGTGCGAAGTCCTGTTCAAGTTTTTACAAGTTGAAAGATACGTATTTTCCTGTTGATATTTCGTGGTGATTAAGGTTGATGAAAATTGGGAATAGTTGTGTGAACAATAAATTTATTTAAGATACATTCAGAATGGGCGATAATACGACTAAGGAGAGTGATGCGCAGAATACCGAGTCGACAGAGGCTATGACTATGGAGTTCTATCGTAAGGCGTTAAATTTCAATGTCATTGGTAGATACGATCCAAAAATTAAACAATTATTGTTTCACACTCCACATGCTTCAGTTTATCAGTGGGATTTTGAAAAAGATGAGTGGAATAAATTGGAATATCAAGGTGTCCTTGCTATATACCTGCGAGAAATTCCTAAAGATTCTGTGCTACCTGACATTGATGAGTCCAATAGTTTAACAAATTCAGATAATCCAGCATCCACATTTTCGGGAACTGTTTTATCTGGGAAAGATATTTATAATTATGGATTGATTATACTGAATAGAATGAATTTGGATAATTTTTCCATGGGTATTGTTCCAAACAGCATTATAAATAAAAGAAACATATTCGATCCAGAGGAAAGTAATAAGAATCCTCTTGAGACCATGGGAGTTGAAGTTAAAGATGATTTAGTAATTATTAAAAATGTAAAACACGAAGTATTTGGCATTTGGATTCACACTGTTGCTGATAGGGAAAATATTTATGAATTAATTAAGTATTTACTGGAAAATCCACCTAAGGATTCCTTTACATAAAAAAATAATCGAATTGAATGTAAATGATAGTTGACAATGTATACTATAAAGCAATCAATATTATACAGGATGTAATGCATATTGTAAATTATTCGTGATCTTGATCATTTACTATACAAGTAATTAAGTTCATGTAAATTATATATTAAAATTAATACACTATAATATAAAAGGAAATATGTTCCCAGAAAATCCTTCTATTAAGTTTTGTTTTGTACTATAACTATTTAAAACAAGTCATCATTCTCTTCATCTGTAACCTTTGCCTCAACTTCCTCATCTTCGGATTTATTTTCAACGATCTCATTATTACTTTCTTCATCAGAATTTTCAATGAATTCAGCTGACAAATTAGAAGATTTTCCTGTTCTTTCACGCTTTCTTACAATTGTATCATCATCATCATCATCATCATCATCATTGGCAATTGTATTCGCTTTTCTCTTCTTTGATGACTTCCTTTTGCTATTCTTCTCTCTTTTAGGTTTATCCTTATCGATAAAATCATTATCTTCATCTTGAGAATTGTGATCATTATCATTATCAGATTCATCCACGATTGCCAAATCACGCTCTTGTATTATCTTTTGAGCTTCTTCTTGTAACTTTTCAAATTCTTCTTTTTGTTTCTTCAATTTTGCTAATTCTAATTCTTTTTCTTTCTCAAGACGATCTTTTTCTTTCAACTCATTTTCTTCGATCAATTTACGAGCTTGTTCTAATTTATCTGTTTGTTCTAATTCGTATTGTTCTTGTTCTTTCAAACTACGTTGTAAAGCATTCTTCATTGTTGTTTCACCTAATTGAATACGTTGCTCAATTTCATCTTTAATGATAAATTTGAATTTTTTATCCTTTAATTCTTTCAAGTAGATCAATGCGTTTTCTAAACCAACTAGTGCTGATGAAATATCATCAATGGTACGGTCTTTATTACTAGATCTTCTAACAACTTCTGCAATTTGGAAGTATAATAGAACAGTGTTGAACTTGTAACTTGATACTTTAAAACTATTTTCAGGTTCATCTGTGGTTTCCAATTCTAACTCCAGAGCTTTTTTAGAATTATGTAGAGCTTTCTTATAACAGTTTAATGAATTCTCTTTATTCCCTCTCTCATACCAAGCTCTACCTAAAAGATTATAAACCTTAGCAAGCTTACTGGAAGCTGGAAATTTCTTTAAAATTAGTTCATAACCTTCAATTGCCTTAATATATTCACGCATTTCAAGTAAACAATGAGATATATTCAAATGAACGTCTTCAGTATCTAAAGAATCTCTTATCTTTCTCCAGATTTCTAGCGCTGCTCCCAGTCTTTTACTTTCTGCAAATATTATGGCAATACCTTGTGCTGCAAAAATATTATATGGATCAACCTGTAGTGCTTTTTGATATAATTGGATACTCTTTAAGTATGATTGTTCATGTTTAGCTGGATTTTTTTCTTCTCTTGCCATAACACAATAAAAGTTACCGAGAGAAATCAAAGCATATAAGTCATGCGAATCATATTTTGTCAATGTTTCTTTACTTATAGCAATTTCAGTATTTCTAAATTCTTTATATTTAGATCCTTCAACATCAGTTGCGATTTTCAAACCATTTCTCATAAACCAAGTGTATAATGAACGAACTTCCAGATCAGACGGATTAGTTTGTAACAAATTATTAAGTTCCTTTTCTGTTTCCTCGAAATGAGCACCTTTACTTTGTAAAAAGTTAGTAAATAAAGATCTAACCTTTAAATGGATGTAGTCAGGATGTTTGCTTAATATATCGCCGTATGCAACATTAGCAGCTTTGATATCCTCTTCAGATGATCTCGCAATATTGTATTGTATAGTTACATTAAAAGATTCATTGTCTTTTAGAGATCCTAAATTTTCCTTGGCTAAATTAAAAAATTCAAGTGCTTTTTCTTTTTGCCCTGTAATAAAATGAAAACAACCAATGTTATTTAATAATTCAATAGGAATATTAGTTTGATTGACAATTTCTAGATTATCTAAGTATTTGCTTAATACTTCTAAAGCTTGTTTATATTGTACTTGCGATTCATATAGTTGAGATAAAACCAAAAATGCTTTTGGAATAACAAGTTGATTTTTTTTTGATGTGGTTAAATTAATATACTTTTCTAAAAATTGAATTGCCTTTGATACAAGTTCTTTATGTTCTTTATGACTGTAACTTGCCTTAGTGTCAAAACATTTCTGAGCATATAATAAACCCAAAATGTAATTTAATTCTTGGATTTTTTCATAATTTTTATACAAGTTTTCAAAGGTTAAGATACCTTCTTCCAACAAACCATTTTTCAATTGAGTTTGACCTAAACCAAATTTAGATAATAAGTTATCCTCACTTTTTCTCAAACTCTCTTGAAACATTATAAATGCCTTACGATAATCATTTAATGCGTAGTAACTTCTTGCACACCAAAATGAAGCATCAGATAATATATTTTTAGCTACTATACTGGACATTTTCATTATCTTTTGTTCATAAATATCCACAACAGATTGGTATTCACCTTTAAAGTAAAAATAACTTTGTAATAAAGTTAGTAAAACAGGATTTTCCTTATTACCGGCATATAATTCATCTAATTTTTTCAATGCTACTGAATAATTTTCTTTAAATTGCTTATCATTTTCTGAATTTGTTAAAGAATTATGAAATTCTCCTAGTAAACAAAGGATACCTGCTGTTTTATTTGTTGGATCAAGCTCTTTAGCTCTTGTCCATGATTTAACAGCCATGCCATAATCCTTTAATTGCCAAAAACACATACCAATACCAATACGTGGATCTGGTTTTAAAACTGGATTTAATACCAACAACTCTTGGAAGAATCTTAAACTAGCTGAGTAATTTTTCTTTTGATAAAGAATTTTAGCTCTCAATAATATAAACAAACAATTAGCTTTAGTTACTCTACCATTTCTACGATCTTCAGCAGCTATTCCCTTTAGGAAAATATCTGATGTTTCTAAAGCTTTGTCATACTGACCTCTCTGATAGTATAAATCAATTGTAGCCAACATATTACTAACAGAAGTTGGATCATAGTTAATTGACTCCTTTAAATGGTATTCAGTTTGTTCTAGTTCAACATTTTTTGTTTCTAAATCAGTGGAAGCTTCTTTAGCTAAATTTAAATGAGCCCAAGTTAAAAAAGTGTGCAATGGCGCCTTATTTGTATTATTGAAAACCTCCAAAGACATCTCAATTAATTTAATACCATCTGGAACTTTCCCTTGATGACAATAAGCTAATGCAATAGTAAGCCAATGTTCTTTATCAGAACTTTCTTCTACCAATAAAGTTCTTAGATCCGATGGATCGCTTGGCAAATCAGTTTCTAAATCAATACTGACAACTTCTTCAGATGCTTTCAAAGGAATATCCAAAGCAGTACTCCATTGCACATTTGGATATTCACCTTGGGACTTGCTTTCCATTTTCTATTATTTTTTCAGTTTATAAATGTTTCAGCAAAGTTTCGCAGTGAACTGTTTTTCACTGGCAATGTCTCAAATCAATCCACAAAGTCTTGCTGTTAAAAGTATATATAATCACAGAGTGACGTAACACCTCAATTTGAACAATTATAAATATAAAATATTATAATCTTAACTCAATTATAGAATTGAAGTTTCCTAATATATTTAATTCATTAAATTTGATATCTTGTGTGTTCTTATTTTTATTTTTCATTGAAATTTCTTCAAATAACACTGTGCTGGGTAACTATCACAAATGTAACTGGTTACTTATATATGAATAGTGAATAAACGGTTGACTAGTTGTTAATAATGTATATGTACATGTTAATATTATTTATAAGATCTAATCTTGTATGCTGAAATGATACAAGTTAATTGGTATAATATGAATATAGTTACGCCCAAGTTTTCTTTGGATATGAAGGAGAAAAGAAGTCGTTGGGACCGTTCATTTGTATTGTTGAGGTTAACTTTCAAATTGACTTTTCACTCTTAAATAGTGTTTTAATTCTTCTTCTGATACACTTGGGACCAATTTTTTTTGAGCTTTTGTAAAATCAGTCAAACCAACCGTGACTTCGATATCTTTATCATTTGCAATATTATCAAACCAGTAACGTAATGATATTTTCTCAGGATGTGTTTTATTATATTGATCTAATTTTTGATCAGCTTCATAAGCTGTTCTTGTCATTGCATTTAGCATTGCATCAGAACACAATCCATAGAAATCTGCTCCTGAGTAGTTAAAAGGAATTTTTTTAACTATTGTTTGTAAATCGCATTCAGGGTCCATATTAAATTTTCTAGTTAAAGCTTGTAAGATATCTAATTGTTTTTCATTCGTGCTTGGTATCTCCAAATACAATAACTTATCAAATCTTCCTGGTCTTAGTAATGCTTCATCTAGCAAATCTGGTCTATTGGTTGCTCCAATAACATATACCCCATCACCATTGCTTCCCATACCATCCAATTCAGACAATAATTGTGAAACGATTCTATCCATAACACCACCAGAATCACCTTGGTTACCTCTTTTAGGAGCAACGGAATCTAATTCATCAAAAAATATGACGCAAGGTTTTGCATCTCTTGCCTTTTGAAATACTCTTCTCACATTTGCCTCTGACTCACCTATATACATATTTAGAAGTTCAGGACCTTTGACACTAAAAAAGTTCAATGAAAAATTGGTAGCAATTGCTTTTGCCATCAAAGTTTTACCAGTACCTGGCGGTCCATAAAAGAGAATTCCACTTCTCTTTTTCATTCCAGAGGCAAATAATTCGGGGTATTTCATAGGCATATCAATCGTATCCATAATTTCTCCTTTTATCATATCAATACCTCCAATGTCATCCCAAGTTACTGTTGGTATCTTGGGTGCACCTATTGATATCGAATATTCGTTACGTACTTCGTTTATTGCCTCTTCAACGTCACTACCAGTTATAAAAACAAGACCTTCCCCTAAATTGTCAACATACTTATTAAGTGCACGATGTTTAGAATTTTCAACGACAAATTTAATATCTGTAGGAAGAAGACCTGCTGATTTTACTGCAATACTATTAAAATTCAAGGAGTTGGATGCTTTGAATTCGTAGTCATTTAAATGAGTATGGTTTATCTTATCGTAGGACAAAAGCCATTTAAATATTTCCTTTCTATGCAACTCTTCTGGAACTGGTACTTCAAATTCAAAATTAATGTCTGAAGTAAAACTTGCAGGTAAAGAATCAGATATATTAGTTGAAAAGATAAAAATGGTGGATGGAAAACTTTTTTGTAATGAATTCACTAAATTTGATAACTCAACCCCCATGATATGATAAGAATTAATACTTTGTCCTTCTTGATTTGGATCTTCTTTTTTCAACAAAGCATCTATATGAGTTAAAAATAGTATTGCAGGAGATGAATAAGTTAAGAATGATTCAAATTTTGCCTTCAAATATCCGATTGTTTTTGAGACAGAACTTAATGAGCCTAGTGAATTGGAATTGATTAAATTAATGCAATCTATTTCCAGCAATTCAAATCCTAAATCTAATGATAAAGAGTTAACTAATGTCGATTTTCCCGTTCCTGGTGTTGATGAATTTAACAAAATCTTAGTAGCAATTGGAAATTCATGATTAATGCAAGTTTCTGATGCTAGTAAAATATCCTTCAATTTCTGTGCATAATCGAAGATATTATAGTCATATTTATAGTAAGGATTCAATCCATAATATGAAACGTAATTGTCATCGTTAATAATAGATGGTTTTTTAGATACAATATTCTCTGTAACCAGTTTTGTTTGAAGAGGATCTATCTTAAATGATAATCCTTCAGTGTCAACACTCATCATGTTTTCACGTTCATCTAAACTTACACTTTCAATAGAAAACCAAACTAAACTGTCATAATTTTGTCCTGTAACATTTCTTTCTAATTCTGTGCTTAATAATTGGGTAAATATTGAGTCAAATGGTACGGGTATCAATTCATGTTTTTGCAGTACTCTTTCTTTACTAGTTAAGTAATATTTTAGATTAGCTAGTATAATATCTTCATATTTTCTTTGGGTATGGATATAATTACCAACTCTGGCTATAGACACAGAATTAGCCACTGGTACATTCTTAAAATTTAAAGAGTAACTGGATATATTGACATATTTTGAGGAATGAAAATTTGCAAATACTCTTGGGTGTACATGTAAATGGTACTGAGATAATTTATTTGGTTGCCTTAAAACAAAGAGTCTTAGAATCATTGATTTATTATCGGTTTGAACTTTCACATAACTTCCATCAATTATCCCAAGTTGCTCAAACATATCTATACCTGTAAATGCATATAAGTCGTTGTCGTCATTATTATATATATCATCCTCGTAGTTGGTATTAGTATTAGTATCGAAATCCTTTGAACTTAATAATAAATTCATATCAATAGGATTTTTCAAACATTTCAAAGCAATCTTTGTATTTTCAAAATTTTCCTTTGGTAACTCAATTGACTTCTTCAGCAAGCCAGTATCATCTCTTATAATAGCTATCTGTGTATTGTCAATAGATACTAAACCTAAATTAGTTGGCTCCATTTTTATTACTTTACAAACATTTTTACAGAGCACTTCATCATTTTCCAATACTGAAGTTCCTGGAACTAAGTTGAATTTACGGAAAATAAATTTAACAACCTCTTTTTTATCAGTCAAATGTGTGAGTTTATCATAAAGCTTTGAATTCAGTAATAAAGTTACAGAATTTAACTCGGTTGGCGTTTTGATAGGTTTTAGCTGACACAACCTAATCTGTGGAGCATAAGGGGATACATCGAATAACCGTCCAGGTACCGATATTGTGTTAGGCGGGAGATTCCCGTTAACCACACAATTAGATATCCTAATCAATGGTTTATTACTCTCATACCTTGGAATAAGAATTTTACCGTATATTTCCGTATTTATTTGTTCTTCAAAACATTCATCCCATAGTAAATTAAGATTTGCAGCAATCTCAAAAGTTCTAGATGTTCTCTCTGTGTCAAATTTTATCCCGATGCAATCATTATCAGTGATATACGATTGCTTCATATTACTTATATTAGCAGCTATTTGATATATATAGTTCTTCTTAGGACATATCTTGTCATAACCATAATTAATTCACTCCCTTTGAATATAGCATTTAAATGTACATTTTTGAATACTTTTTATTTTATGCATATAATTTTGTAAAGCGAGAAAGTTAAGGACAATTACAAGCAGATATTATGAAAAATATAAGAGTAAATGGTAAAGGGCTCTTGAGATTCGATTGTTTAGATTAGATAATTGGAAATTTTGTGATATTTTAATTACTCTCGTTCTATTGCCCCATTGATTTTTTTATTTGCGATTGTTTTAGGATGGCTTTGATTAGGAAAACAGTGAGATTTAGTTAACAATACATTGGCTGGATAGGAAATCTTTCGAGACATGATTACATATGATTACAACCTATATTGATCCCTTGTCTGAATATAGCTACACTCTATCAAGGCAGCATCAGCAAACCGATGGCACATGTTAGTTTTATCTAATTGAGTTCTTACACCTCATGAGAATATGGCCATGAGTATGTTCAGGTCACCTTAAACTCAATAAAACAAGAAAAACAACATTATTCAGCTAAGGAAAAAAAGCTAGAAAACAGGACATCCGATCTTCTTTCCGTTGCTGTCCGATTTTCAATCAACCGATATGATTTATCCTCAAAAGTAATGTCCTTTTGAATGCAAATGAATTATTCCCCATTATAAAAACTAGCCATCTCATTATTTAATACCAGATTGGGAACTATCTCGCCCTATTAGGAAATACTCAGCATTTTCAAATACTTTTTTTATTAATTTTCAATTTGGATACTGCCCCAGATACCTAATTAGGAAAAAAGCATCTAATAAAGGATTAGATCTGAAAAGTATGTTTCCTATTTAGGATAACACACCGGCTCAGAGATTAAGTAATAATTAAATTAATAATTAAATTCAATTTAATCTCAAAGGGACATTAATGAATAAAGATGGCTAAACCTTAATGTAGTATGAGTATACGGCTCTATATATGAAAATAGAGCCAAGCATTTTATTTTGTTCACCGGGGTGGATTCTAAGGATTGCTTATTGTAAACCATTAAGATTAATTTAAATTAAAACCAGACTGTTTATTTAATTGAAAATGACTTTGTTACCAAAAAAAATCATATATAAAGCCAAAAGTTTTATGATATTGTAGTCTAAGTTTGGGCTTCGATTTAGGAATAGTTATAATTAATTTTAAGTTAGAAGCAACCATAAACAGTAACAGCAACAACTGTTTCATATAACAATAACAGCAACAACTGCTTCATATAACAATAAATACAGGCTTTCACGTAGCATAATATAAGACAAACAATAAGATGAAATATATGCAATATATATTGATTAGTATTGTTTCGCTAATATCATTAGCGTCGGCAGGTTCAGATGCATTTTTTTCTGATGTTCAACTAGTGGACCAATATACAAACAGCAACAATTGTACCGACAAAAATCATTGGTTCAAGGTTGAAGCAGAATTATTTGCTGGAAAAGGTAAAAAAGACGATATATATTTAACTATCCCTAACCAATTTGAATTAACTTCATCAGTTTTTGACTTAGTATACGAAAAGGAAATAATTGGTACTGTTTCTGCTAATTCTTCCAATATTTTAACAGTTGCCTTCACCGATGAAAAACATGATAACTTAACAACAACATTTGATTTGCTCGTTGAGCTAACCAATTCAACAAAATCTGAAATAACTTCTCCTCAAACTATTGAATATACCTTCAATGTTTCTACAGGATCTTCATTCAATAGTTCAATTAACTTTCAAGCTAAAGATATCTCTGATTTTTCCAGTAACGGTGGTATTTATAAGAAAAATAACACAGCTTGGTTTACAGTGGATATTCCTATTTCCTTTTTATCTAAATCTCTATTCTTAGAGTCTATGCCTGAAGTGGAAAATCAGTTTACTTATAACACAAATTTAACTACTTTTGATATTATTACTGCAGTTGATGAATTTAACAATCCAATTAAATCAATTCCATTAACTTCAGTAGTCGATGTTTCTGATGAATCTACCATTAGATTTTTATTTAATACTAATGTAAGTGGCGGTAAATACTTACGAGTTAAATTTTATTCACGTGAATTACATTCAGAATCCATTTCAAACTTACTTACCTTTTCAAATGCCCAGTCAACGTCATTAGCCAAAAGAAGTGAGAAGTTTAGAATAATATCGTCCACTCTACATGCAAAATCCTCAGCTAACGTTAATCTCTCTAAGGAAGTTTCAACAATATCCACTAAAGAATCCAGTTTATTTTCTTCTCCTTTCTTGTATTCTAATGTGTCCATCCCAGTTTCATACACTACGACTGAATTCGAAGCCTCCTACATAGGTCAAGAAACGAGCTTGGATTCATCTTCCTCCACTTTGGAAGAAATCACTAGTTCTGACATACAAGATTTTTCTGTGAAGATGGAAGACGAACCATCTTATGATTATGAGCCCACATCTAGTATCTCTTATGATTTCACTACTTCTTATGAGATCTCTAATACTGAGGAACCTTCTAGTTATGAGATTGAACAAACTTCAAGCTCTGATTTATTAGAAACTTCGAATGATAATTTCCAAGAAACTGTAAGTCTCGAATATCCTGAAATGGTTTCTTCTAGCGATATATATGAAGACGAAACTGACTTAAGCTACAACACTGAAGAATTTGAGTCAAGTTCTGATGATACAATTAACTCTGTTCATACCATTGGGTTTGCACAAGAAGAATTGGAAAATGTTGGTACTTGCTCTAGTTACACTTCACTTTTAACGGTAAGCAACAGTGAGACTACTAGCCAATCTTCAATTTTGACAATCTTCACTGCAACTTCCCGTCCTTCTTCAGTTCTATCAACAATTACTACAACTTCAGAATCAACTGTTCAAACTTCTTTATCTGTTTCAGCAACCAAAGAAAGTAGTTCTATTAGCCTGGAAACTACAGCAACTGATAGCTTTACTGACACATTCAATGACGAAACTTCATTTATAATGATTACATCAACATCTGAGAGCACAAGTGAAAATTTATTAGTGTCTTCAACAACAATTCCATCGTCATTTTTATCGTCTAACATCACCTATAGTAGTCTGGGTCAATCCAGTAATCTAAGATCTACAGTTGTTACAACCACTATTGATGGAGAAGTTACAAGTTACACCACCTGGGTTGCTATCTCCACTCTAGGATCTAGCATTAATTCTAATAGCACTTTCATGGCTACTACTAGTACTGAACTTAATCCAAGTAAAATGGTTTATTCTAACTCAACAAGCTCCTCACCAACTACTATTACTTCATCCGATGTTGAATTAGTTGCTACTTTAATGACAACTACAATTGGCGATATTGTTTCATCCTATACCACCTACTATGCTATTTCAACATTAAGCCCATCATCTACAAAAAATATCGACGCTAACGATGTAAACATGGATTCAAGTAAGACAGTTTATAATGTACTGTCAACCCAAACTAATAACGTAATCACCAACTCAGATATAATATATGGTCAAAGTGTTATTACCAGCACTTACGAAGGTTCATTGACTACTTATACAACATTTTATCCAGTTTCTACATTATCCAATGGAACATCTTTAATGTCAAATAAAACGAATAATTCTTTAACAGAAAATAGTACAGGTTCCATTAGTGTTGTAACTAAAACAATAAATGGTATTGTATCTAGTTATACCACAACTTGCCCATTATCAGATTCTGCTAGTCATACTAGTGCTGTTGCTGCAGAGGCCTTATCACAAGAAGCGAAAACAGATGTGACTTTTAGTTTAATTACTTCAACTGTTTCTGGACAAATTACCACTTTCACAACCTGGTATACCATTAGTACAGAATCATCATCACAACATTCTTCTAAAGAATCGACCATTCCACACGTTTTTACAGCATACAGTGATTTAGTAGTCACAACTTCAATTGAAAATACTCAAACGACATATACAACATCGGTTCCATATACTACTATTAGCGCAAATGATTTTACCACAATAACACAAGATTTAGGATATAACGCTACTCTCTATCATATTATTTCAAATAACAGTACAACTGCTGCATATTCTTTGGCATCAAATTCTAGTACTACAATTCTCTCCACTCAATCCAAACCATCCTCTAGCTACAAAACGATTGATACTTTGTCTAGCATAAAATCAAAACTTTCAAGTTCAAGTACTACTAAGCTGAGCACCTCAAGTGATATTTACAGTGTAACTTCATCATCTCTATTTGGAAATAACACGAACACTTTAACTACAACATCTACTTTTAGAGTAACATTGGCACCAAATGTTAATCAAGTTACTTCTAATATGATACATAGTTCTTTAACAACTTCGGTCTTCCAATCAAACAAAACACAATCTGTATTAACCCAATATGAAGGTGCTGCTAATGTTATCAAATCTAACATATCAGGTTTGATAATTTTCTTATTTGCAGCCTTCATTTGATTTGTAAGTTAATGAGAAACAGTGTTAAAGCCTTTTAACTTTAAAAAGGAACAATAGACAATCCCAAACTTTATTTTAACATTTAGAAACTATTCTAAAACATATAGCATATGCATTTTAAATCCTGTTTAAACGATTTAATAAATAATAATTAAACCAATAATTGATATATTTATAAACAAAAAATAATTTCAAATAATTTTCTTACTAAGTATTTGATTAATCTGTCACATCAATGTAACCTATTAGTCTATATAAGTGTGTTGTTTCATTTCTTGCACTTTGCTTCATAAAATTCATGTATCCATTGTATATCCATATTTGCTTTATATAAATATATATGACATTACCTATCCACATCAATTGAAGGTCTAGTCATTACCCTTCGAAGCAATTGATCTTGTATATTGGCACTTTCCAATAATCTTTGACTTACTTTCCGGTTTATGTTAAAGTATAGTCCTTTATCATCTAATGTATGTTTCAAACGTATTGATTTAAAAGTTGATATTGGAAGTAACCATTCGATAACCGTTTCTCCCATTATATCTTTCCAATTTTCTTTTCTTGATCCCAGGTCAAAAATATTTTCCACAACAGGAACTGTATTAGGATCATGGTTGTACAATTCAAGATCATCTTTATATTTCCTCATTGCATACATTTCGATTGTAGTTTTATTCTGAGAAACCATATAAATACTAAATCCAGCAAAACAAGATAATGATATGGAAACCACTAAAGCTAAAATCCATAAAAACAGTAAATTCAAATTAATGAATTCCCTTTCATAACTTCCATCTTTAAACCAACTATATATTTGTCTTGATGTTAAAATAGCAACAATATAGGCATATGTTGTATTATATATTAGGAATTGAATGAAATATTTTTGATTTTTAAATCCAATGCATTCAGAGAACCAAGGACAATGATGGTCCATCTTTAAAATGCATTTATTACATGAGGAACAATGATGAGCCCTGTCTGGCTTCCAGACATTACAGGTTCGACAGACTCTTGGCCTTCCATCATTTTTTATTGTTAAAGACTTTTGTGATAAAAATTGTGGAGGCAGTTCAAAGCTGCTCTCTACATCATTAATATTATTAATATGTAGGTCATGAAAATCCAAGGGACTTCCTGGTCCCGTATTAATCACTTTGCAGTATGTGTATATCGATATTATAACAATTGGCAGTAGGAGAAAGCATTTAGCAATATTAGAAATAATAACAATTTGTTCGAAAGATCCCCAACAAGTGGACAAAAAGATAAAAATCGTCAAAATTCTAGGAAATAATTTAGTAAATTGCAATGACATGTCTAGTTCACATAAAGAACAGTATTTTAGTAAGGTGTAATATTGACAACCTCAGTTTGTTTGCATAATACTAATTATTCAAATAACCAAATCTAATATTATGAATATCGAAAAGTGCACAGTAAGTTTCCGTAACGATATATGATATAGTTGCAAAAACTCAATTCCAAGGTAATCTAGACCCTCTAAAAGTGACCCAATGGGCTAGCACTAAGCCCACCATCTTATACTCTGTATTTAAAACCATAGGGTCTCCTATGAGTATGAATATTTGACCTTTGAAAAGTTTGAAATTTTTCAGAAGAGCTCATCGCAAAATTGAAAACTAGAATATTGAACCTTTTAAACCTTTTGATGTATATGAAAGGTGTATATATCAGTTGTTTAACGATGCAGATGTGGATCTTCTAAGGCAGAGGATAGTATTATTGTCAGACACTATAGCAGGTAAGCTTTCATTCTTGTTTTAGTGCTTAGGACTTCGCATAAGGTGAATTTTCTTCCTATTGGATATAACATAGATTTGAAAAGGTTGACGTGGACATAGAGGTACAGAGTCTTATATATAGGACAAAATGAGTAGTTTGGTTATACCTGGTGATAAACTTGAAATTGATTCATCTGTGGAGATATCTCTGGGCCCGGGGATGTATCACAATCCTAAGACTCAGGAGATACAAGTGGTTGCCGCTGGTGTTTTAAATGTTGTAGATACCAAAAGAGGACAAACTGTGTTTGTTGATTACGATGCTAAGAGATATATACCAGCAGTGGGTGATTTTGTTATTGGTACGATCACTGGTGCCTTTGGGGATCGTTACAAAGTGAGTCTGTCGAACTTTTCCAATGCTGTGTCGTTATCTTACATGGCATTTCCTAATGCTTCCAAAAAGAATAGACCAACTTTGAAAGTTGGAGATTTGGCTTATGCTCGTGTTTGCTCAGCTGAGAAGGAACTAGAGGCTGAAATAGAGTGTATGGATTCCTCTACAGGTGTGGACAGTGGGTTCGGATTGTTGGAAGACGGTATGATAGTTGATGTTAAACTCCCATTTGCTCGCCACCTATTATTTGATAATGAGTTTCCATTATTGCCACTACTCGCTAAACACACTAAGTTTGAAATTGCTATAGGTTTAAATGGTTTAGTATGGTTTAAGTGTGATACAGTCAAAAATACTCTAGCATGTTATAGATCTATACTGGATTGTCAAGCTGCTAAACCAGTAGAATATAAAAACATTATCAAAATGCATTTCAAAGAACTTTCGAATACTATGGAAGAATAATTATATAACTAAGCACTCTAAATCTCCTAAATAATTACTATCAGTCATTAAATTTTTTATTTAGATATATTTTTGGTTAAAAATATTATATAAATCTATAAGAATATTATTTCTTTGTTGTTAAATGATATATAATGTGTGTATGTTGTGATATCTTCTTCCTTGCAAGCAACTTTCTCTAAATCAAAGGTGTTTTTGTAAGAACCTATGGTTTTAAAATTTCCTATGTCATTTATTTTTTTATAAAATGCTTTATCCACAGTCAAGTTGTCATAGTAGGTAGTCTCATGAACTTTCTCTACGGAAGAAGTAGATATGATCTCCTGTTTAATCTTTTTATCGTTAAAATGATCATTATATATAACAATATCAGAATCATCTATATCATGCAGTATAATTGGCAAATTGTTGATAGGAATATTATTTTTATTTAATTCATTTTCTAAAACTTTCATATTTTTTATGACAGTTGAATATGATTGTTCATATAATTCTAACTCAAAGTTATTGGTTTTAGTAAAATTCTGCTGGCTTTTGCTATCTATCTTTATTTTTTCTGACTTGTTATCTAGTTTTAAATCCCTTAGTTTATTATTAATCGAAGTAGCCTTACGTGACTGAAATGGTGATAAAGCACTATTAGAGCTTCCTCCAATATGATATCGTCTTGTGGAGTTCATATTATATGTAAATAAATTCTGAAAGTGACTTATTCTCTTGGGTAAATAGTACTCATTCCAATAATTATCAAAAGCATCTGGGTAACCACGGATGTTTTTAGCAATATTTTCCAAAGTAATGTCATTATTTTGCTGTATGATTTCTTCTGAAATAAGGTTTCTCAAACTTCTTATATTGTAAATATTCCACCAATGCGTATAACTCCTTTTCTTTTCTTTATATTTATCATTATTCAAAATGAAATCGTCCATTGTGTCCCATACCACTGGAATACCTTTTATTTTAACATAGTGACCAAGAAATAAATTAATTGCCTCTTGCCTCTGTGCATCAACAAAGGAGTTACTATAGAATCTTTTAATACTTTCAATCATATCTCTAGAATGTGATCTCCATTGATTAATTTTTCTATATGTTTCCATTGTATTTACCAGATGTGAACCTCCATATTGTAGGGCAATAGTATCACCAAGGTCATGGAACAACTCTGTTAATATATTGACAATATCAGAGTCGTACTCAAGAAAACTATCTTCAATCACTCCCAATGTCTTCAGTTGTTCCCCCAAAGCTCTCTTACCAATTATAAATTGTGCAGCATTAGTCCTATCCAAACAATCAATACAATTGGAACGACAGATACCTTCTTGTACCTTCATTGATTTAAAGTCCTTTCCATTATGAAAAATGCCTGTATTTCTAACTGTCTTCATAGAGAATTCCTCTAAAAATTCTATTACATTTTGACCATCTTGTTTAGATGCCCTGCTCATATCCCATGAAGTATATTGTATCTTTTTTTCTTCTGGGAGAAATTTATTAAGGTATGATATACATACTTCGAACTCTGTAAGCAACTTAGTTTCTCTTGGAACTTTTTCTTTAACCTTTATTAGATTCAAAACACTGATTTTACCACCACCATATCTTTGAAATAGCTTGTCAAAATGCAAAGCTGCGGGAAGGTAGTATGGGTCTATTAGATTGATTTCAATCGGTGGTTTCGCTGTGAGATTAGAAGACTCTTGGGTCCAATATAAAGGAATTGATCCTCTGTGTTGCACAAATGATGTGTATCTATCACTATCAAAGAATCCCGTTCTTGAACTATGAAATGAAGTTAGTATCATATCCGAAACTATTTGCTCTGTCTCTACTTCATTTGCAACATAACCTTCTCTATTTACTCCTCGTTTCAAAAATCTGGCACCCGCAAAATGATGTGATCTTCTTGCTATCATTGTCACATATATACTTTTTGTCAATATTAATATATTAACTTGGTCAATAAAACCATGTACCGTCACTTGAAACCAATCAAAAACTGTATCTAAACAGTTGAATAATGGGGATAGCAAATGTTGGTTCCACATATACATTTCATTATAATCGTATATCCCTGTGGGAACCGATATATCTTCTCTATTCACTGCTCTTAGTTTTTGACGTAATAAATTTGTTTGTAATGTATTTGTGATGTCGTATGTGTAACTAAAATAAAAAGTTTTTGTCAAATCCAAATTCTGAAACGTGGCTAACAGCTTACCTTCATTTGAATACTTATCAGGAATCTTATAATTCTTGGAAATTGGTATGATTTCTGTCTTATCTATATGGTATATAGAATGACCACCAATCACTGCAACCTGGCTACATTCAGTAATCACGATCAAATAATAACATGACGTGAACCGAATAAAACCAAGCAACCCATAGCCAGTCACAAGTTTGATCAAACTATTATCATAAGCATCTTCTAAGCCTGATAAAACATTCATTACCTCTCCTCTAGAAAAAAAAACATTGTCTTCCAAAACAGACAGTTTATCCTCAGGCACAGTCAAATCAATCTCTAAAATCCTAAACATTGTCTCACGTCTATTACTCCCCACCACATACATCCTATCATTAGTCCCATAAACAGTATATTTACTCAATGTGAAATTACTATTAAGCCTTTGTCTTTGCGTTATGGGCAAATACGACGACCTGGCAGCATCCTCATCTTCCCTCAGAACATTATGACTATTCAACCCTTCATGGTTTAAATATGGCATTGCAAGTGTCTCAGCTAGTTCACTGCCAACAGTAGAGCCCCTGATCTAGTCCTATCCATACACAACCACCCTTTACTTAATGATATTTGATTTTGTTTTTATATTGGTAACCTTTTTTTAGTAGGAACAATCATTCAATATCAAAAAGTGAAAAATATTTCGATGAGATGAGCTCTAATGAGAGACACAATTTGTTGATGGGTTTGTATATAAAGAGTATTTATGAGGAAGGCACTGTTGGGTGGAATTGGGTTGTTTTCAGCATCCAGACATTTGTGAGGGAGTAAGATTTGCGATTGATACAGCTGAGAAAAGATGGTGAACTGGAACGATGGAGTTGAGCTAACGGCGAAACAGAGAAAACAGATTGAGAAACAGGAAAGGAAGAAAAAGTATACTGATGTTGCGATTCAAGGTACGAATAACTCGTCTATTGCGTCTAAGAGGTCTGTGGAAATGTTGTATTTGCCCAGGATGGATATGAATAGAGACGTAAATAGTGAACTGCCAAATAGACAATATTTCAAGTATTTTGTTCCCAAGCCTCAAAAAAGGTCGCCATGTATTAATAGAGGTTACTGGCTTAGATTGCATGCCATTAGATCTAGATTGCAATCGATCCTAGAGGAATATGCAGGAGCAAATACAGAAGTTTTAGTCATAAATTTGGGCTGTGGGTTTGATCCATTGCCATTTCAACTATTGGATGAATCAAATTTGGATAGTGCTGAGTTCAGAAAGTTCTTTACTTTCCTGGATATTGACTATTCTGATTTAATAAGCAATAAAATTCGCATGATCAACTCTGAACCAGAATTACTAAAAATTGTGGGGAAGGGAAAAATAGCTGAAACAGATAAGGCTAATCCATCATTCATTTCAGAAAAATACAGTGCAGTGTCATGTAATCTGAATGAAGAATTGACATTTCAAAAGTTGTTATTAGAAAATGAAAAAATAACTAACCCAAAATTCATTAAAGTGTTTATTGCTGAAGTGTCATTAGCATATATGAAGGCAGAAAAATCAGATGAAATCATATCGATTGCCTCCAAGAATTCTCCAAACAGTCATTTTATTTTGTTAGAACAATTAATTCCAGAGGGAGAAAATGAGCCGTTTAGTAAACAAATGTTGAAGCACTTCAGAAAAAATGATTCACCTCTTCAATCAGTCTTGAGCTATCATACAATTGAGTCTCAAATCAATAGATTTAAAAGGTTAGGTTATGAAAATATTAACGCTGGATCATTATTGCAATTGTGGGAAAATGTGCCATTAAACATCAGAGAACAGATAGAAAGTTTGGAATTATTTGATGAATTAGAAGAATTCCATTTATTTTGCCATCATTATCTCCTATTACATGCTACAAATAACTCAGAATTTCCATTTGTAAAACCATACAAGTTTCACGAACCAGAAGCAATTCAGAAACTGGAAACAGACAGTGCAACAGTAACTGCTCTTGGCACAGACATCAATCGTAGATTTGGTAGTGCTGTTACAACCATTAATGGTAACGGTTTCTACTTTGGAGGTGCCAACCCAGCAAGACTTAACGAATGCATTATTATTGACCCTAACAATTTATGCAATTTTTCCAGTGTCGAAAATGTTGCAAATGTTCCTTCTCCAAGGATGTGTCATACGATGAACAAGGTATCTAATGACAGATTCATCGTGATAGGTGGCAGAAAGGCTCCGGGCCAAGGTTTCAATGAGGTGTATTCGTATACACCAAGTTCTAAGACATGGGTTTTAGAAGAGAGCTTACAACTGCCTGAGCCCCGCTACAGACACTGTACCGTGAAGACATCCGACACTGAGCTACTGGTCTTCGGTGATGCCAGCGCAAGCACTAGTCCATTCCTGAAACTAGACCTCCAGTCAAACAACGTCAAGTCGTGCGATGTCACCTACGCAGAAGGCATCGACTACAGACTCGTCTCCCTAGCATCATCCTCGATGACCTTCGACCAGGAAACCAACCTCGGAACCATAACCGGTGGAGCCAACAGCTCCACCGGTGCCATTTCTGATAAGCTGATCACCTTTCAAATTGTGGGCTCTGCCGTCCACATCACCTCCATCCTCTCAAACTCTCTATTCCAGAGGTACGGCAGCAGCACCTGCCTGCTCAACACACAAGATCTAATCCTCGCCGGAGGCACCTCGAGCGCCAGACTGTTCAACCAGGCCACCACCCTAGTCAACTACAACCTCAGCAAGCAAGAATTCACAAGCATCCCCATCCCAGACGAGATATGGGCCACACAACTGTGTTTCGTGGGCACCCAGTTGGTTCAAGACACACAGGACCACCGCCTATTCCTAGTCGGTGGGGGAGCTACATGCTACGGGTTTGGCTCGATCTCCAACACTACTCTGAGGATCGACCACGGCTCATCTAAATAGAGTCTTTTGTAAACCATCCTTCTGATATATTATATTATATTAAATTATATTACAAAAATTTATATAATATTCATGTATATTATTTATATGTTCACTTAAATTTATTTATATAGCCGCCGTTGAATTATGAGTAATAGTGAAATTGATGAGTCAAAAGGCACAAAACGGCGCAAAATGGCAGTAATTGTTAGGGTTTGGGAGATTAGGGCTGGAACCCTAGAGCTTGGGTCTGAGATGCATAGTGAAGAGACGGTAAGTGCCTGTTAGGGTTTAGTTCAGAAGTAGGGTTTGGCGGTTTTGCGCGACGGTGTTTTAGGGTTTGTGTTAGGCGTTGTTTTGTGTGGAGGACGTTAGGGTTTACGGTTTTAACCCTAATTGGATCTTTTAAAATGCATTGAAATAAATTGCACCATATATAAAGGGCGATGAGATGAGATGAGATGAGAAGTTTCGAGAGTGGATAATTGTCAATTGGTTTGGTTTGAAAGGTCAGATGTGAGTCACTAGTGGCCTGCAGAGTGTATTGTTGGGTGCTGGTTTTAGGTAGTTGAAAAAAAAGATGTTGAGAAGGTGTTTCAGCGGTCAATCTGTGAGAAGAATTGGTAGTAAGGTTGATGGGGCTGGTTTCCAGGTGACTACGTATGCTAGACCGGAGGATATTATTATCTCGAGAGGTGTGAATGCTAGGTTGTTTGATGATGTGAATGGGAGGGAGTATGTTGATTTTACTGCGGGGATTGCGGTTACTGCTCTTGGACACTCGAATCCTGCGGTGGCATCGATTTTGGCTAGTCAGTCGCAGAAATTGTTGCACAGTTCGAATCTGTACTATAATGAGGAGTGTTTGAGGTTGAGTGAGAGACTGGTTTCCGTGACGAAAAAGTTTTCAGGGCAGCATGATGCCTCGAAAGTGTTTTTCTGTAATTCTGGTGCTGAGGCTAACGAGGCAGCTTTGAAGTTTGCTAAAAAATATGGTATATCACAAAATAAGGGAAAGCAAGGGATCATTGCGTTTAAGAACTCTTTCCATGGGAGAACTATGGGTGCTCTTTCTGCGACATCAAACAGCAAGTACAGGGAACCCTTTGGGGATTTAGTTCCTAACGTCAAGTTTTTGGATCTGAACGATAAATTAACGTACTTGCAAGATTATATATCTCAAAACAAAGACACATTGGCAGGTATGATTGTGGAGCCTATTCAAGGTGAAGGTGGTATCTTCTCTGTTCCTGTTGAGACTTTATTAGGTTTGAAAAAAATATGTTCGGATTCTAATGTCGCAGTCATCTATGATGAAATTCAATGTGGTCTTGGTCGTAGTGGGAAACTATGGGCCCATTCTTATTTGCCAAAAGAGGCTCATCCAGATATGTTCACAGTTGCTAAGGCTTTGGGTAACGGATTCCCTATTGCAGCCACCGTCGTGAATGAAAAAATAAATAACGTCTTGCAAATTGGTGACCACGGTACTACTTATGGTGGTAATCCATTAGGATGTGCAGTATCGAATTATGTAGTAGAACAAATTGCTAATCCTACTTTTTTGAAACAAGTGGAAAGTAAGAGTAAGTTGTTTCTAGAGAAATTTTACAAGCTTCAAAAAAAATATCCTGAACATATTAATGAAATTAGAGGTAAAGGGTTGATGCTTGGTGTTGAGTTCAAGGAATCTCCAGCTGAAATTGTCAAACAATGTAGAAAAAATGGTCTTCTAGTGATCACTGCAGGTAAGACTACCGTTAGGTTTGTTCCAGCCTTGACCATTGAAGATGAAGTTATAGCTGAAGGTTTAAAAATATTTGAAAAGTCAATAGATGAAGTTTTGGCAAAAAAATAGAATTTATAACTTTATAAACATGTATTTAAATTACTAACCATAATATATAATAGTATATTATATTAATTTGCACACCAATAGCATTGTTGCGCGATCTGTCAGTGCTTAAATCTGCATTTCTTGTTATGGTGGAAGATCCATCAAACCCAATGGACCCTTGTGGTGGAATGCTGGCTTTATCGTTATTGATAGTAAAATATTGTGTATATGGTCGCTGAATAACATCTTCATGTCCATCCGTCGTTACGGTTACCCACATGACAGTGGGATCCCTAGGAAGTACCTCTGTATTCGATATTCCACGAACTTCAGTAAAAAATAAATCATAAGCAAAATCTGTTGGATATACAGAATATATATCAACGGGCCCTTTGGTAACAGGATCTAAGTCATTAATGTCATGAACTTCTTTGACTAAGATTTCAGGCATGTGTTGATTCTCTCTAATTTGACCTAAAACAAGCCCGAAAAGGCAAATAAAGAGAACTTGCATTCTGATATTTTTTTATCTGTCGAGTGTATTAATCTATGTTATCAAGTTTATAATCTTTATCATCAATATCTATAAATATATTATATCTATTCGTGATATTATTTATCATTTATTATTTGTGACACTTCTAACGCGGTCACCTCAAAACAAGGCCACTTAAAGAAATATGTATATATACATCACAAAAGGGAAGCTATAAAATGTCAATAATTTCAACATGTGTCCAAAGCTACCGATGATCATGTATAGCTGTATTTGGAATGGATAGTATTCTGTGGAACTTCACAGTTGAATATACCAGGTTAAGTTTTATGAACTTAGCATATCATGAATTTCCCTCGAGTAATTGGCATTGAATTTGTTTATTGAAAATTCTAACATAATATGAATGGTATCTCTCAGAATCATTCTGATTCTAGTTCTTTACATCTCGATATATCTGGCAATAAAAATAAATTGAATTCTTTTTATTTAAATCCTGATAGAGCCTCTTTATCGCTTCCTAATCTTAATATAGTTGATGACAGCAATCAAGGTTCGTCCACAGCCAAAAGAGGAGATGCTTTCAGCGAAGCTAAAAATATTATGCAAGTTCCTCAACCAGAAAGTAATGATAATAATTACGTTATTGAACATTTTCATGTGATATCAGAAGAAAATATTGCATCTAGTGTTTCGTCTAGTTCCATTGACCTTAGAGGAATGCAATCCTTAGTTAACAGAATGCATCCTTTTGGAATAAAATTGTGGAAACCTGCAATATATAAAAAAAAAAGAACAATTGAACAAACATTATTTCAAGACACTCATGAATTAATTTCTCATAATATTTCAGTTTTTGCTATTGTCTCTAATACCATTTGGCTCTTTACTGTTGGTCCGATATTATTTATTACAATAGTGACAATAAGTTTTCCACTAATCCTAATTAGTGTCATACTATTTAATCCATTACTGAATGAATACTTAAATCTCTACTTTTCCTTAGCAAAGTATTTACTTCATCCTTTTGGCTATGTCGTATTTTTAAAAGGTCAAGAAACTAAGCTTCTGATTATCAATGAAAGGGGTAATGACTATGGCTCGACTTCAGTATCTACCTCGCATATGAGAGATAAAGTTAGTCAAAATATTCAAAAAAATAAGTTTCAAAAGTCAAGAAGCAGTCTTAGATCGTCATTAGATGTGGCTCACCCAAGTGAATCTAAAACAATCAGATTTAAGGCTTTCAAATGGCTGAATAATAGTATAATTTTGAATTTGATTCGAGTTACTCTCTATATATCTTCTTTCCTTTTGCAGTTATGCGTATTCTCTATACCTATGAGTAATATTTTATGGAATATTGGAACTTTTTTAGAAGAATATGCCCTTCGATTGACTTTCGTATCATTAGCTGAATATCAGAATGTCTATTCACAAAAAAATGAGAATGCTAATCATAGGTTTTTATATTCTACATTGATCGTTGCTGAAAAATATTATGTGAAGTACACAATTAATGGAATTAATGTTATAATTTCTAATTTATCCTGTTTTACAATTTTAACGATCTTTGATTATTACATTGTGAAAAAGACGTTCGAAATAGATAATATTTTGACAAACCAATTGGTAATTTTTATTATGTGCCTTATATCAATAATTCCTTTGTCTTTTTACATAGGTCAATCGATAGTCTCGATTTCAGCTAAATCATCCATAGGCCTAGGTGCTGTAATAAATGCATTTTTTTCTTCTATAGTCGAAATATTCTTATACTTTATTGCCCTTAACCATCACGAAGGGTTGATAGTTGAGGGTGCTATAATTGGATCTATACTTGGTTCGATTTTATTATTACCAGGTTCTGCTATGTGTAGTGGAGCCTTTAAAAAAAAAATTCAGAAATACAATCCAGCTAGTGCAGGTATAACTTCAATATTACTGATATTTTCCAGTATTCTAATTTGTATTCCTACTACTATTTATATCATTTATGGGGAGTATGAATTTGAATGTGGGCTAACAGAGAAGGTAGTGTCAGAATATGTGTTCAATTTGATCCATAAGTGTCATCTATTTCATCGAGAATTAGAATTTGATGATTTTTATCGTCATAAAATCGTTCTTGTATCTCAATTAACATCTACCATATTATTCGCAGCATATGTTGTTGGTTTGTGGTATACATTAAAGACTCATGCCTTGATAGTATGGTCTTTTGAAAATTCAACCACAAGTAATGACATTGAAACACAAACTCGTTTAACACATGGCACTGGATCTGAGGTTCTTCTAGCTCCAATTATTAATGATACTGATGAAAATGCAATTGACTTAAATTCTATTAATAAACGAAAGGGCAAGCAAACCAATATCCGACATGATGATGAAAATAGCATTCCAGGTCATCCCAAATTATCAAACTGGTCTAAAAAACGATCAATAATAATACTTCTTTTCTCGACTTTAATGTATGCAATTGTAGCAAATATTCTAATTGATTGTCTAGACGTATTAATGCAAGAGTATTCTGAGACAATCCACCCCAAACTAGTAGGTCTCACTGTGATTGCACTTATCCCCAACACAACAGAATTTGTCAATGCTATCTCTTTCGCACTACAAGGCAACATGTCATTAGCAATGGAAATAGGAAGTGCTTACTCATTACAAGTTTGTCTCTTACAAATCCCAGCTTTAGTCCTCTACAGTACCATCAAAAGTGCTCTAGAAGGAAATACTACTGACATCAACGTAAGAAGAGATCTCTTCTCAATGGTGTTCCCCATTTGGGATATCATAAGCCTCCTAACTAGCAACTTCATGTTCACATATATCTTCTCAGAAGGACATGCAAATTATTTCAAAGGCTCAATCATAATAATGCTCTATATAATTCTTCTTCCAGGCTTCTACTTGCAAACCAAAAAAATCTAAAACAACCCAAACATTAACAACATGTAAGCATATATATACCTCAATGAGCCACAACTATGATTAAGTTTCAAATATACAATTACATTCTTCAAATATTTATAACTTTACATACGAATCTTTATTCATTTTTATATATAAAGTTATTAATTCATTAAATAAAATATTGAAATAACGATTTTTGTCACCTTGAAAGAACTTTGATATAAAGATGTGGTTCGATGGTTTATACAATTCATTGTACTCTACCTGTGGTTTATATATGAGTTGCTATTTTCCTTGCTGACTTATTAGGATGCAGTCATCGATTTAAGAGGCTACTTGAGAAGTTAGGAAGAAGTCGTCAGGGACATGTCAGGAATTATACCTGATTCATTGGACAATAACCGTGCTGCTGCAGAGGCAGTGCGAGATGTTAATGATGCTAACTCAGTTGTCGGTGGTGAGATGCTGGATACTGATGATGATGATATCGCTTCTGAAGATTTTATGATGTTGGGTGAACAGGGTGCAAATGATGCCAGTCTAGGTGTTACTGGCGACACTTCTGGTGGTACATTCTCTTCAGATGGGATTAAAGATGTGTACTGGCATGGTTCTATAATTAAGATGTATCCATTGGACTACCGTAAAGTTGGATTAATAAAACTGCAGATATTGGCAAGTTTCTTAATATTTTTTGTATTTGGTTTTAATGATCAAGCTACAGGGTCATTGATGCCTGTGCTTACTGAACATTATAATGTGTCACAAGAAGTTGTCTCAAGGATATTCATTATGCAAATGGCAGGTTATACGTTGGCCTCTTTTCTGAATCACAGGATACACGTTATGGTGGGATTAAGAGGTGCTTTTCTATTGTCTTCTTTAGGGTGTATGATTTTTATGAGTATACTTGCACTGCAGCCTGGTAGTATTCATATTTACATTATATCTTATCTTCCAATAGGGCTTTCGCTAGGTATATTGGATTCAACATGTAATGTTTTGCTTGGTAACCTAGAGGTACATAATAACGAATTGTTGGGTGCATTGCATGGTATTTATGGTGTTGCAGCAATGTCAACTGCTCCTCTTGTAACCTACATCTCTACTAAGCATAATTGGAATCAGTTTTTTTATATACCAACTACTCTGGCTCTGTTGAGTATTTTTATAACAATTCCAGCTTTCAAGCATGAAACAGCTGAAAAATATTTGTACCTAAATGCCATGAGTCATGAAGAAGAAGGAAATGCTACTGAGATATTAAGTTCTACTGATGGAATGACAGACACTGCAAATGAGTCTTATGAATCGTCTCTTTTGAACGATACAAACACATTTTCATTGGGGTACCTAAAAAATCCAACCATCTTATTATACTCTCTCTTTTTATTCATCTATCTAGGTGCTGAAATTAGCACTGCATCATGGTTGTATACATATCTATTAGAAACAAAAGGAAACAAAAGAGTTAGAATGTCATATGTCACTTCATGCTTCTGGTCTGGCCTCACCGTTGGTAGATTCACATTAAGTTTTTTCACAAAGAGATACTTCAAGAATGCATATCGTGCTAATTTAACATATGCCTCCATCACATTGATACTTTTCACCTGTTTTGTTCTTATTGGTCTTATCAATTCATCTAGTGTATTTTACTCCATAGTGATTGGGGCAGTTATATTCTTCTCAGGGATCTTTTTTGGACCATTGTTCCCAAATGCAAGCTTAATAGCTCTACAGATCCTACCAAAGCATTTGCATATAACAGGACTGGGCACTGCTATTGCCCTTGGTGGTTGCGGTGCTGCCTTATTACCGTATCTAGTGGGTTTAGGGATCACCGGATTTGGTATAGCATTTATGCCCCTATTGTGTTGGATACTGGTATTTATACAGACAATAGTTTGGGACCTATATCCCAGTTTCATCAAAAATCAAGAAGATAATTTATAATGGTTTATGTAAAGTTAGATTCGCTTAAGTAGAACATAGTTAATAATATCTATACAATTGCTAGTATCAGTAGTTAGCTAGAGTGCTCAACATGGGACTTATAGAGTTTCAATGTACCATCACCAATGGTAAACAACCACTTTTGTTCTTTCTCTTTACTGTTTCTTATAAATGAAACTTTTCATAGTGATTTTGTCTGCACTATAAATCTTAAAAGTGAAATATCGAGAATTTTACCACTTTATATAAAGAGTTAGTTAATTATAATTGATGGTAAAGCAACTGTGATGAGGATTGAAGGACCTGTGGGATACAGTTAGGTGTTTAGGGAGTCAGCTAATTAGGTACAAGATACAAGATGGATGGAAATTTTAATCAAGAAGCACAGTTTCAAAGTGGAGTTCCTAAAAAATATGTTTCGCAGAGGAGGACGGTTGATATGAGTTCTCCTTATACTAGGATGTATTATTTAAAGAAGTATGGGCTAGATATACCGGTAATTCAGCCTGAGACTAGTTATGTGGCTGATATTTTGCCTCCTGATGCTTACAAGTCAATTGACCGAATAATTAATGTTCCAAATAAGTTCACACATTTGAGTTCTAATAAAGTGAAGCACGTTATACCTGCTATTAAATGGACTCCTGAAGGTAGACGGTTAGTGGTTGCTACGTATAGTGGTGAATTTTCACTTTGGAGTGGGTCTTCATTTAACTTCGAAAGTATTATGCAAGCCCATGATACTTCCGTCACAGCCATGGAATACTCTCATGCAGGTGATTGGATGGTCAGTGGTGATGCAGATGGTACAATTAAAATATGGCAGCCTAATTTTAATATGGTGAAAGAATTAGATAAGGCACACACAGAATGTATCAGAGATATTGCATTCAGTAAAAATGATTCGAAGTTTGTGACCTGTTCAGATGATAATATTTTAAAGATATGGAATTTCAGTAATGGTAAACAAGAGAGAATACTATCTGGCCATCATTGGGATGTTAAAAGTTGTGACTGGCACCCAGAGATGGGCTTAATTGTTTCAGCATCAAAGGATAACTTGATAAAATTGTGGGATCCAAGATCAGGCCAATGTGTTTCAACTCTACTGAATTTTAAACATACAGTTTTGAAAACAAAATTTCAACCTACCAGAGGTAATCTTCTTGCAGCTATTTCCAAGGATAAATCATGTAGAGTATTTGATATAAGGTACCATATGAAAGAATTGACTGTAATAAGAGATGAGGTAGATTATATGACTCTTCAATGGCATCCTACAAATGAATCAACGTTTACAATAGCGTTGTATGATGGTGCGATAAAACACTTCGATATACTACAAGATTTAGAAAACCCTCAACAAATAATACCATATGCTCATGATAAATGTATTACATCTTTATCCTATAATCCGGTAGGTCATATATTAGCCAGTGCTGCTAAGGATAGAACAATTAGATTTTGGACAAGAGCTAGACCAGTTGATCCTAACGCTTATGATGATCCAACATATAATAATAATAAAATTAATGGTTGGTTCTATGGTATCAATAATTGTATAAATGCAGTGAGAGAAAAAAGTGAATTTGGTGCTGCACCTCCACCAACTGATGGTAATGATAACTATTCAAATATATCCAACTCCACAACAACAACATCGAAATCTTCTAACATTGGTAATCAAACAGACAATTCTCGTTTGCCTGGATTTAGTTTACCTGGTTTAAATAGTTAACTGTTAAGGACTTCTAAATAGAGTTAACATGTAATAAGTAATTTCCAGTAAATAGGTATATCTAGCATAATTTTTTGAAGCACTAAAGAAGAATATTATTGTTTCATCATCTCTATTATAAATATACCACATTTATTCTATATACAATATACATTAATTTATACGTAATTAAACTGTAAAACTTTTTATTCCCTCTAATTTATCTTTAACTTCTTTACATACAGATTTTATGTGCTCTATTTCAGCTTTCTTATGCTCTAATTGTGCCTCTAGCAACATTATTAATGACTCTCGAGATTGATGAGGTCTATAAGCATTTAACAAATGATGAATATTTACTAAAATCGTCTTTATATTTTCTACTTTTTGCTCAAATTTTTCAGGATTAATACTCAATATCCCAACTAGTTCCAAGTAATTAAGTAATAATGATTTTAATAGCTTTCTAAGCTCTTGTATTTTATATTGATAGTCGACTTTCTTTGGTTGGTCGTCAGAAGGTGAATCTGTCTCAGATTTTTTGTACAATTGAGTTAAACCCATAGATTCTAAATCCGGAAGCTCATCTTTCACTTGCCATGTGTTACCAAAAACCCTATATTGGCCACTAGAAGGAATAGGTGGTGGAATTAAAAAATCCAATGCAGTTTCCAACTTGTCTTCTTTTTGAAGTTTCTCATCCTCAGTCTCCACAGAACCAGTTGCATCTCTCCCCTTCTTATATTCATCGAGCTTGGAAACATTCTCATCTGTAAAGAACTTTATATAAGGAGGTGGAGGTGGGTATAGAGAGCTAACATCGTTACGATCATTGTTCGACATTTCCAATCCACTTATGTTATCAGTATAATCGTCAATTCTCAACCAAATGAAAAATTTAAAGCTGAATTATAATTCTGCTCCACTTGCTAATCTCGTAATTCTTATTTTCCACCAATAGATGATTAATCTGTATTCATTTTAACCTTTAATTCAGTTATAACTGTTTATATTATCAGGTCTTAAATTTTGAAAAATCTTAGGCCTAAAAAAATATATATAAATATCTTAATTATAGAATTATACATCAGTAATAAAATAACAAGATAAAGATAATTGGGATTAAACGAGAAGGTAAATAGAGCTTATCAGGTATTGACTGTTGAATATTGCTCTTTATATCTCGATACTTGCGGTTACTTTTGGCTGTTGATTTGTTTGCTTTGATTACAAAAGTTTTTATCTGTGCAGTGGGTTAATAATCAAGAAATAAGTTGAGATTGAATCACGATGAGTAAACTAGATAAGATGGAGGTTGATATTTCAGAAGACAATCAGTCTGTTGTTGATAAGAAGAAGAAGTTCGAGATTAAAAAATGGACTGCAGTGGCATTCTGGTCATGGGATATAGCTGTTGATAATTGTGCAATTTGTAGGAATCATATAATGGAACCATGTATTGAATGTCAACCTATGGCAATGACTGAGACCGATAATGAGTGTGTGGCAGCTTGGGGTGCCTGTAACCATGCTTTCCACCTACATTGCATAAACAAATGGATCAAGACTAGAGATGCTTGTCCACTAGATAATCAACCTTGGCAACTCGCCAGATGTGGAAGATGAGTGGCTGTTCATTATGTAAGCCATATATAAAGTATTCATTGGGTTATTAGTATATACATTTGAGATAAGTAATATAACGAATTATTATTACCTTAATATCAAAGACTTTGGATATAAAGTATATTATTTTATTTACAGTTTGCTATGATCGTATGATCAGGCTAAATTCTAAAGTTAAGATCATTAATTTAACTGATTCAATTTTCCATGGATTGTGCTAAGGTCACTAATAGGTTGACATTGAAATCTGGTGATCCTTTTGTAAAATCTTTTAACAACTTTATTCTCTTTTGTGAGGTTATTGTTTTGTCGCCCATGGCACCAAAAAATCTTTGTACATTCAGTAATAGCAATTGTGCATCTTGTGCAGAAATATTCATGTTAGACTCTATTTGGCCATTCATTAACACTAAATTTTTAGCTTCACCTAGTTCACTATGGAATTCTAATGTGGTATGAGGTCTTGAAAACTCCTTGCGCAATTTATATTCGGCTAAAGAAGTCATAATACAGTGCGATGTATTGGAATCAGGAAACTGCCATTGTATGTAGTGCAGTTCGATACCTTCAGATTCTTTACTATTTTTACCTTCTGAATTGTTTCTTGGCAATGGAAGAACAAATACTGGATTTGCCTTAGCGTTAACTAACATTTTATTGTAAATACCTAATGGAACAACAGCATTCATAGCGCCATCAGTTTGACCCCATTTAGATCTCCAAAGATATTCAATTTCCTGGGAAGAAAGATCTTTAATTTTTTCCAGATCTAGATAAGAGTCCAAAACCTTGTATGGAGCACTATTACCATTACTTTTGACATGCTTAACTTTTGGAGTTTCCTTTTTAATTGTTGAAGAAGGATTCGAAGTGTTCTCATCTTTCTTTTTGTTCCTCAGCTCATTTGCATCTAAAATATTCTTTGAAAACTGCACCTGTTGTTCATATTTTTCCAACTCTTTCAATGGATCTATCTTGTCATAAGCTTTTCTATTTTCCTCCAGCTCTTTCTTCATACTTTCCTGTAACTCTTCAATAGAATTGAATCCCTTAGACTTAGCTTTCTCAAGCAACTTAGACTTATACCTATCCGCAATAGCATCACTAGAGTAATTTCTAATGTTAAATGACATATTATTATAAACAATCCCTGGTATTCTGCTAGTCTTGAAATTACTTGGCTTTCTTAGAACTCTCAACATGTTATTCTCAGAACTGCTTTTCTTATATTTTAACCAATTTGTAACTAAATTAATATAAATTAACTTAATAATGAAAAAGTCTAAATAAGTAAAGGAACAACTCACTTTGACAGTTTTACACGTCCTGAACACAATGTAGTTATCTATTTGGCTGATTGATCATTAAGGTATTATTCAATTTCTTTAATATTATTTTTCATAGTGTCAATTGTCATAATTGATTAGTGAAAAAGTTTCAATAATATTCAAAGATCAAAAGGTCTCAAAGAATATGACATACTGTCATTTTTAATAATTGGCCAGTTTTATTGTTGTGCATAAACCAAACAATATTGAAAAGATAAGTTTATTGGTGACCAATTAATTATGTTTATTAAAATAGTCTGATAAACTTCATAATGATCGAATTGGTAATTACTGCAATATTGTGCCAAAAAAGACTCTGAAATAGCATGCAATTCCAAGCCATATGAACACTTTTTACTCCAAAAGACGTTTCTAATAGTAAATATAAGTGAATAGAAATATTAAAGTTGTATACCACTGTTGAAAACAAGATTGTCAAGTCATATTTTATATCATTGACTCGATTAAAGAGTCTTGACAAAAAATTTGAGAAATAAGTATTGACACTAATACTTACATATAAATTTACTAAATGAGTACGAGTATCTGCTGTTGTAGTTATAGAATTTGCAATTCTACAGATATTATATACGCTAATTATTCATTATATTTATAAAGAATTTCTTAATTCTAACAGTCTATCCCAACCATCAGTTCCGTCCCATCTATCTTTTCCCTTACTCATTAACGTTTTTATTGTAGATCTAGCTTTATATTTCCAATCTTTGCACACAAAACTTCCTTCACCATGTCTACCTTCCATTTCACCTAACGACTCGTAAGCTGCTACTAAATCTTCACAAGCATCAATAGTTTCGTCCCAAACTTTTTCATTAATTTCTAAATCAGGATTGTGTGAAGCAGCTCTGTAGGCCTTTTCGTGACAATCTAAAGCAGCAGATGGCCTTTTACGCCATAATTCAACTTTAGCTACAAGTCTCCAACATCTAGCACTTGTAGTTATCACCTTTGGTAACATATTACAAACAAAATCAGTACATGATTTTTGAAAATGGGTAGCCTTTCCGTCGTCACCTTGTGGATAATCGGTAGCAACTAACAATTCAATCAATTTTTCTACTACTGGAATATCAATAGCTCGTTCTCCATTTTTATCTCTATTGATATTTAACAATTGTTTACATGCAATTAACACATCATCCCATTCATTCAATTTAACAGCGACTATCATGTAATTTTCCCAGATTCTCCAATTCTTTTGTGAATCGCAGGCAATTGCTCTTTTAAGACCACTAAAAGCTTCTTTTAGTTTTCCTAACTCAATATTAGCAGCACTTAAATTTGACCAGGCCATAGAATGGGTATCATCTAAGGCAACACATCTAGAAAATGCTTCTGCAGCAAGCTTCATTCTGTTGCATTCTAGTCCGACACAACCATAGAAATACCATGTTTCGAAATTCAATGTGAATAATCTTAGTGAATCATTTAAATGTTGGAGAACAACACCATAGTCTCTAGTTAAGCCAGAATCTTTTGGTGGATTGTAGTAATATCTGGCTAAAGAATTTTTAGCATTAATGTATTTTCCAATTTCCCAACTTTTTAACCATAAAGTTGGATCCTGTCTGATGTCACCTAAAATAGATATAGCTCTAGCGTCATTAGGATTTTTTTCAATTTGGCGAATTATAATGTCTTCAGCTTGTTTTTCGTCACCAACTGCAGCATAGCATAAGGCAGCTTCACAATTCATTTGTAATCTTTCATAAATTTCAACAGCTGATTTCAGAATACCTACTGACATATATTTTTCTGCCAAGGAAGCATCTAAATTCCAACGTGGTAAAAATGGAAGTTGATGTATAAATTTTAACCTTGGAACAGGAGATGCATTAGTGTTGTCCTTTGATTGTGGTAATAGTCTAGTTTTTATTTGTAATTCAAGATCTTCTACCAAAGATTGCATTTGTAATAACCCTCTTTCTATAGTTTTAGCTTTAGATGTTTCAATAAGAGATCTTTCCCAAAGACAACGAGAAAATATTGACCAATTTTTAGAACCGTCTTGATATAATATTCTACTCACTAAAGAAGTTAACTCTTGTTCGACTAAAGGATCTTTTGCAGGTGAAGTTTGTTTTATTGTGTACATACGTAAAAGAAGTTGTAAATTATCATATTCTGTTAATTGAGGTTGATTATTAGGGTCCAATGATTGTAACTCTACTGGAATATTTTCTTGTCTAATTGCAACTGGTAAAAGTTTATCGTCTTCAATTTTTACTTCATCCTCTAATTTTTGTTTTTTTACTATTTGTTCATCCAAAGGTTCTTGACCGATTGATTCAAACACAGGTTTCTCCAATAATAAATCAGAATTCAATTCAAAAAATTCAGGAACACCAGCATTTTCCTCTATCTTCTTATCGACAAGATATGATGATCGGGCTAAAATGATTAATCCGGAGTGGGCAACAGTCTGGTATTTGGTTCTTTTGGCACGAGCACCAGTTAACACAAACTTAAAATCAGTTAATCTCATAACTTTTGTCAAAGATGGCAAACATAAATGTTCTGCATTAATACTTAACGAACATTTAACATTCTCCAAGTAGTAGATTGTATAAATTTTCTTTTTAAATTCATCAGTAACATCTTGGGGAAATTCTTTGACTATAGCATGCACTAACTCGATGGAACTTAAAATAGATGCTACAACTGCAGGATGATCACCAGTAGTTTCTGGTAATAATGACAACTGAACTAAAATAGCTCTTGCTCTCCACCAATGAGCAAAAGCAACCAAACTTGGCGTATTTGAGGATTCAATTGTAATTAATTCAGTGTCACTGACTGTAGACTCTGATAGCTTGAACAATGTAGGGCTGTTGCTTAGTTTTTCTAAAAGTAGTATACTAAAAATTAGTAAGATTGGTTCAGCAGTCAATATATATGCAGGTTGTCCTAAGATGCTCAAGGTATTAGTCAAAACATTTTGTAATTTTTCTTGATCTGTAATAGAATCAAATATATAATCATTGGTTCTAATGCCCGTAGCAGGACCTGTAAAATTTTCTTGAATAAATGTTTGAACAAGGGCAATTGCAAGTAGTAATAAAAATTTAGATTCCAATTTTCCCATTAAATTGTCATCAACATACTTGTTCAAACTATTGATAATAGAATAATCAGATATGTCAATTGAATTTAAGTCAATTTTAGAAGCATTCAATTGATTTAAAATAACTCTAACCACTTCTGATGCCTGCCCATTTAAAATATTTTTAGATAATGCTAAATAATGTTGATCTACACTAGCAAATTGAGGATCGCTTTCAACAGCAGAAACATCCGATGCCAATAAGATATGTGCTTGTAGTAACAGCTCCATCCTTCAAATAATTACCGACTTTTTTGTGCAGAATAATGGATAATAATCTAATTACTAGATTTTTAAACTACCAAATGGAAATATATTTCATTATTGTATACTTCAACATTTTAAACTAAAATATATTAATAAGCCTGGTCATCGACATCTTGTATTATGCAGAAAAATATAATGTCATTGCATATTGTCAAATTTTTTGTAATTTCTTCACTCGAATTAAATTATACTATCATAATTTAAATCACGTGATCTCGTCAAAATTGATTCACGTCATGTGACCAAAATAAGTTGGCGGCTAATAACGACCAAACAATAAATGCAGGTCCCTCACTTGTTTCAAAACCATTGATGTTCATCAAAACCCTTCATATAAACAAACCATGAACTATGCTGTTTTCCCCCACGCAATATATTTTGGTACTATACATCTTCAATCTTATGCATTGTAACCACCATTTACCTCTTCATACTATTCCGCCACCATACCATAAATAACAACTTGCCTTAATATAAGTTTCCAATACATCAGGAATGACTGCTAATCTTGAAGTACCTATAACATCCTCTCATTTGTTTGTGGGTTCATTTTTTGTTAAGCTCTGCAACAACCACCGTTCACAATAGAGGGGACACTTCAAATATCAGTCCTTAAACTATTTATATATATAATGATTATTATCTTTTAATTTTTTATCGCTGATATTCGTTGCGAAAGATCATGAAGCACGAATAAAGAAACGCGTAATACGCGTTTCTTCATATATAAATATAATATATAATATATAAAATATAATGTATATATATGAATATATATGAATATAAAATTATGAAGCACTTCAGAAGAATGAGCATAGGATCTAGTATTGACTATTATCACTGAAGATCGTCTGAACAGTGAATATCTCATTATTGGCCTTGTTTTAACGCATAGAGTATTCATAAGATGGCAACATATCAAGCATACACTGAATTTTCCACTGGGGGTGGATTTGACAATTCCGACTCTAGAATCGGTTCATCTGATGGTGAAGCTAGAAGAACAAACACATTAACTCCTGTAACGATTAAACAAATATTAGAATCGAAGCCACTGGTGCAAGATGGTCCTTTTGTTATTCATAACCAAGAATTGCATTCTATTTGTTTTGTGGGGGTTATTAGAAATATTTCAGATCAAACTCAAAGTATTTTTTTGACCATTGAAGATGGTACAGGTCAGATTGAAGTTAGAAAATGGAGTGATGATGCAAGTGATCTTGCCGCTGGTGCAGATGATAATAATGGTATCCAGGATTCGCAATTATCGAAACAACACGAAATAGGTTCATATGTTATGGTTTATGGTGCACTAAAGGAATTTGGTGGTAAAAAGAATGTTCAATATGCTGTAATTAAAAATATTAAGTCATTTAATGAAGTAATAACACACCATTTAGAAGTTATCAAATCACACGCTATAGCAAATGGTAAAATGAAAGGTGCTGCTGCATCGGAAAATCAAGGTCAACAATTATTTGTCACAGAAGGTTCAACCGATGGTGGTGCTCCATTACAAAGAATTTTGGAATTTTGTAAAGATCAATGTGCTGGTAAAGATCCTAATTCGTTTGCTGTTGCTGTTCAGCTTATGACACAAACCTTAAATCTTGATGAAACTGTTGTAAGGGAATGCTGTAATACATTGACTGAACAAGGTTATATTTATCCAACATTTGACGATAATAGTTTTTTTGCTTTATAGTGGTGTTTAATATTAGGATATTTTAAATTTATGATTATATAGAATATTATTAATTATATGAAGGTTCATAACTGGAACTGTTCTTTTTTATTATTTAAAAAATTAATTAGATCGATAGTGTAGTTCGATATTTGTCTTTTATTATATTGTTCATGAAATGTTGTTAAGTTAGAAACACTAAACTAAGCGTAATATTATATCAAGAATATGTGTTTAAGAAGATATCATAATTTTAACTAATGCCTTTCGATATTTGATAAATCTTCACCATATGTGTATAAAACAAATCCATCTCTATCTCGTACCTCTATGGGGACATTCACCTTAAGGACCGGCTTGAGGAGCATTTCCCAATCATATCTTGTTCTAGGTGTACAAAAAAGCCATTTGCGTAACATTTTGATTCTAACTGATTTAAATTTTGATAGTGATTTCAGAAAATACCATAGGTTTAAGTTTGGTATATCTTTGTAATATCGATAATTATTAAAATTATTAATAATATCTGGATCAACTTTATCTATGATTTCTTCGATTTCTGCAGAAGTCAATTCATCTTGTAACTGTGAAGAAATTAAACAATTTTTTACACATTCTCTTACCATTGGCATCCAAAAATAGTTTGATCTATTGGAATAACTTGGATCACCGAATTCATCTTGTTCCTGCGCCCTCGTAGCTATTAATGTTTCTTGATCTTCATTGGAATTGAATAACATTTGTTCCCAAAATTTATTAGGGTGAAGAGGGTATACATTTGTAAATGGTATATTAATCACATTTATGTTAATATCTTTGTAGGGTAGTCGTTCCCAAAGGTCTTTAAAATAATGATAAAGAAAATGAAATTCTGGTATACGAGATCTTTTAAAGAATTCATTTTGATGTTTTGTTATCATGGCTGGCTTTAAATTATTTGAAGGAGGATTATGTAAAGTCGACAGTTTTCTTGGTATGTATCCGAAGTCTAAGGATATTACTATTCCGGAAGTTGGAGGGGGCGCTTGTAAACTATTATCAACTTGTACTTCTAGCAAAGTTTCTATATCATTATTGTCGCTACTTAAGTCATTGCGCTGTTCAATAAATTCATTTTTATCTTTTTTATAGAAATAGTCATCGTCTACAATATGTTCATTAGTAAATACTGAACTATTACAATCTATTGTTAAATTTTTCAATGAAGAAAAACAGCTTCCCAAAATCAAATCATATTTACTTGTTATTGACAATAGTTCTAAACTTGTTACACATTTAAAGTAGTCTCTAAACAGCTTTAAAATTCCGTTTCCAGGTATGACATTACAATTTTTGATGACCAGAAAACGGATAGTAGAGTGTAGGTCATTTAGCCCATCCTTATTGGTAGTTAAATGGAATGGTACAAATTCAAATGGCATATCTAACGATTCTTTGTCTATAATAAAATTCTCCAATGTCAATTCATTAAATATTCCAAAGCAACAAAGTAAATTTGACCGAAGATAAACAGCTGTTTTTTCTCTTTTATCTAATGACGCCCTAAGTTCTAATTTTTTAAATCTCTGAAATGAAAAAAATTTTGAGTCATAGTCTGCCATAAATTTTTTAGAGAATTCGTAAGTTCTTAGATCATTTGCATTCATAGATTCGACACCTTTGATGATCTTTTTGAAAAAATCTCTTGAACCATCATTAAATACAGAATACCAAACTGGAATTTTAAAATTTGGTTCTATATCGCTCAATATAATATGTGACAAATTCGGTAAGTAGTCAATGATATCTAGCATTAATTCAATATAAGTGTACTGAATATATTTCCTCTCTAATGAATCTATATATTCATCTAGTTCAGCAGCTGAGTTTTTCTTTTTATCCGCCGTTATCGTAGAGGATCTTTTGTATGATCTTAATTGAGGTTCCGGATTTGAGTAAAAATAAGATCCACCCATTAGCATAGAATTCTCTTTCTTATAAAATTTACTATATTTATATAGTGAATCTTGACATTGTGGATTCGCAAATTCAATGGATCTCACAAGAAATCTGACATTTTGTGAAATATATTTTGAATCATCGTTTTTGCATGCTTTCTTCGTATGATATTCAGAATGTATCAGCGTATTGAACTTGAGCAAGGAAATTTTATCTTTCAAATTCACATTTGTGTAAATAAATCTATTACTAATTAGATCGTATAACTTCGAGTTCACTAAACATAAGTTTAACAGATCTGACCTACTAACTTCTTCTAAAATCGATATTAGGATATCATTAGGTAAGGATAATAGATGCAATAACGGATACTCTATAACCTGATCAATATAATGGTTGTCAACACTAGGTGTATTTTTTATACCGTGAATCTCTAATGAACTTAAAACTTTATACTTGGTTTTTCCAAATAGTTTCAATTCTCTCATACTCCTGTAAAGGGAAGTAATATTTCACTCCCCTATATAACTTAAGCAACTGTAAAATTAATTCACTATGGGACAACAATCCGACAAATGAACGTATGAATGTATTTGTAATTTTCTCAAACACAAATCAATATCTATGGAAATAGTATGTCAATCCTAAATAGTTGAAGTTTTAATTGCATTACATACAAATATATTTGAAATTGGTGTCTGTATAGCATTAGGTATAAATAAAGTTATTATAGACTCATCTTGTTATCTTAATCATTGAAAAAACTATAATAGCAGTCATGTGACCAGTATTGATGCCACAGTTTTTAATGAGAGCTAATATCTATCACAATACGCATAATATTCGTTAGTATAAATAGAGATGAGGAATCACAGGATGTCGGAACTTTTGTACTGTACTTGAGTTATAAGCGTCCGTGTTTGAGAACTCCCTATGTAAGCCTTGTGGCCTCCCTTAATCTTTTAATGGCATGGAGGATTTATTTGTTGGGAAGTGCATAACTATCATCGTCATTTACCTTGGTTTTCTTCATAGTCGATGGGGAATCCTTAGCATGGTGGCCTATCAATTCCTTTAGATCATTTGGTATATCGTCAAAACACAGATCCTCTGTCGATGTACTCACATTTTCACCTTTTAACTTCATTATATCTTCGATAGTCACGTGGTTATCATTGAATATCTTAAGGTGATCAGCAATCAAATGTCTATTCTTGCAACCAGGGCATTGGACCATTACTGTACCTTTTGTGTATGCTTGTTTTGAAATTGTGTGAGACGATCTGGTATTACATTTATTGCATGTGAACGCAAGCATTAATTTTGGTTGATCAATTTTGAACGAGCCCAAATGTTGTTTACCATCTGTCTTGTTCGACACCTGTGTTCTAACGCAACTGGCATGGATATCGCGGCCAATTACCAAAGGGAAACGACCTGGATTATTTCTAACAGTGGCTGAAACCCCACATCGCACTGAATTGTTTCTCACGGACTTGAGATTTTGGACCAATAAACGTCTTAACATGTTCCAGAGACTTATAGAGCGCACAGACCTGATTCTGTATGTACTTATGTGTATATGTATATTACTTTCCTCTGATAAATAAAGATCAAGTAAATTACATCTTTCGCCAAACGGTTCATAATATAATTTTATATCTATAATGAACCATGGAATATATTATAATGATGAAAATTCCAATTAGAAAGGGCATCACGTGGTCCAATTATTTGCTTAGGTACTCAAAGTTCACTCCTTGACCCCGGGAACTCATCCTTGTTAGCTCAGTTGGTAGAGCGTTCGGCTTTTAAACAACGGTTTAAACCAAGGATACCGAAATGTCAGGGGTTCGAGCCCCCTATGAGGAGTTTCCTTTTTTTATATTTTTTCTTGAAAAAGAGAACATAACAAATATTGCACCAGACAATGCTATAAATATATAAGGTTTCAAAAACATTTGCAACTCCATCTTAACCACTTGAAAATGATAAACCAATTTTTCACAATTAGTAGTGCATCCTTCTCTCATTCCCAAGATTCTCATTTTTTTGAACAAATCATAAAATAAAGCAGATAAATCCAAATCTCTCCAAACTAAACTAACCATATTTTCAGTCTTTCCTGTATCTATAAACAAATATACATACACATACAAGGCCTTCATTTTTAGTTCACGTGTGTCAAAAAATCAATACAGTGTCGGCAGCCGTCGGCGGCTAAAAGAAACATGCCTGTCTGCTCATGACTTTGTGTCATCTTACTGTCCCATCGTCCCATCATTTCTAACGAGCGTGATAGGCCCCTTCACAGCCATCTATCAATTTTCCGATTTTTGCCGCCATTCAAACAGAAATTATCATATTAAAATCAGCCTTACCTAGCCCTCGTGTGCGCCATTTTGTTTGTTCGGTAAATCTTCCGATTGTTAATTTTGGTTGCAAAATATTACAATTATCCGTTTTTGTGGCAGTTCTTTTCAAAACTAAATTTTTCAGAAAAAAAAAGATACATTTATAGCGAGTTTTTCATATTTTTTTTATGTATATAATATAATTTCTCATACTTCTGTCATTGTTCACTGAAGTATATTTTTAGCCAAATACGTTTATTCTTTATTGTTGTATATATATTTTCATGCTGGTTTGTTATGCAAGTAAGATTATGATATAGAGTTTTTGTAGTAGGTTTGATATGTTTTAGATAGACATAGACCTAATGAGATATTGCAAAAAATAAAATCGGACCAAGTGAAGCAGAGCTCTGTTAAAAGTGTGTGAACGTCGGTTTTAGTTTTAGTAATTGGCAGGAAGATCGGGTGTATAATCATATAGGTTTAGGTCAGATTATAGGTCGTCATTGTTGTGTTTTTTTGGTGTTTTTTACGTTTATAATATTGTCTTTACTGTTGTGGAAAGGATAGTGTAATAACGGCATTAGAGAAATCTCAGAAAACGAAAGAATGGTACCTGTTTTCAATGAAGAATAAATTATTTTAAAGAAACGAAGAAACTGAAATAGTACTTTATTATAGAAAAAGGCATATATAAACGCCTCTCTCCCCATACCACACTGCTTATTTAGAACATTGTAAATATGAGCACTTCTAGTGAGATGACTGATCAAGAGTCTCCAACACTTTCTCCCACTGCATCACTGCATGAATCTATGGTTTCCATGAAAACAGAAGATCATAATGAATTATATGATCATAGACAACATGAAGATCATATGGTTTTACTTAATGCAAATAATACATCACCACGTACACATAGTCATGCACATGGTCATCCTCATGCTCATTTATTTTCAAATATTAATAATGTTAATGCAAATGTTAATGCAAATGCGAATGCGAATGCGAATCAACATTTAAATACAAATACAAATACAAATACAAATACAAATACAAATACAAATACAAATACAAATACAAATACAAATACAAATACAAATACAAATACAAATACAAATACAAATACAAATACAAATATAAATACAAATACAAATATCAATAAGAATATTTCGAATTTGGAATCTAATACTCAAACGGACGGTTTGAAAAGTAACTCACATACAAATGCAAAGAGAAGAATGTCAAGAGCTCATTCCATTTCATCTGGGAATTCTTTAAATGTAAATCCACTTCATCTTTTAACTAGGACTGCCACTCAAAAATCAGATAATTTGCCATCTAATGTTGATGCGAATATTAAAAATTTGAATACTAGAAATTCATTTGATTCTGAGAATTCCCAAGCCTCCAGGGAAACTCAAGAGACAGAGGAAGATGTCTGTTTTCCCATGGAGCCTGCTTTACACACGAGAGTTAATGGTATTGATTTTGATGAATTAGAAGAATTCGCAATCCAAGTCAATGAGCAAAAACGAAACTATATTAATTCAATGAGGTATAATGATACTAATAGAAGTGGGTTTACATCAACCAATGGAATGGATAATAATCATCAAGTGATAAATCCAGCAAGGCAAGTAGTTGGTTCATCTTCATCTTCTTTGATTTCTTCAGCTTCTTTAAAGTATACTCCAAAGCAAGAAAAGATTTTAAATTCGGAAAGCAATTCAAATTCTAATAAAATTGATAGTGATATTACTTCAGAAAGCAATTTAAATAACAATAATTATACAAACAACACTGGTGTTTTTTTTGGTAATAATAAAATTGAAGATGAGTTTGATGAAGACAGTAAACATAGTTTAAGAAAATCCTCTACAGCTCATAAGAAAAATGATGATGTTTTTTCTTCTCATTCAATTACTAGTGATGACAAGCAACCTATGAATGGGCAATCTACCTTCAATTCAAGTCAATTTAACTCACCAATAAGATATTCTTATTTTTGTTCGGAATCAGAAGATACTGTTCATGCTGAAGATATAGCAAGTCTAATCAGAGAAGGAGAATCCTATTTTGAACTATTTCATGGTGGTGAACCCACATGGTGGTTAGACTGTAGCTGTCCTACAGATGACGAAATGAGGTGTATTGCGAAAGCTTTTGGTATCCATCCTTTGACTGCAGAAGATATTAGAATGCAAGAGACCCGTGAAAAAGTTGAAATGTTCAAATCATATTATTTCATTTGTTTCCATACATTTGAAAATGATAAAGAATCAGAAGATTATCTTGAACCAATTAATGTTTATATTGTGGTGTTAGGAACAGGTATTTTAACTTTCCATTTTGGTCCAATATCTCACTGTGCAAATGTAAGAAAGCGTGTTAGACAATTAAGAGATTATGTTAATGTTAGTTCAGATTGGTTATGTTATGCCTTGATTGATGATATTACAGATGGTTTTGCTCCAGTTATTCAGTCTATTGAATATGAGGCAGATACAATTGAAGATACAGTATTTATGGTTCAAAATTTGGATTTTTCTGGTATGTTACAGAAAATTGGTGAAAGCAGGCGTAAAGTAATGACCTTGATGAGATTATTAAGTGGTAAAGCTGATGTTATTAAGATGTTTGCTAAAAGATGCCAAGACGAATACTCTGGTATTGGCCCAGCATTGACTTCGTATATTAATATCGCAAATCTTCAAGCTGCAAACAATAATATGAACTACAATATGGATTCCTCGACTAGTTTTGGTGCTGCTAATAGCAATCCATCTAATATACATACAAATTCCAATAATCCACAATTTTTACCAAATATAGCTTCTCAGCAACCATATCAAGGTCAAATTCCTCAGCAACAATTTCGAAACCCACTAACAAGAAACGTTCAACCTAGAAGTGATATTGCATTATATTTAGGTGATATTCAAGATCATTTACTTACGATGTATCAAAATTTATTGGCTTATGAGAAGATTTTTTCAAGATCACACTCAAATTATTTAGCACAATTACAAGTTGAATCCTTTAATTCTAATAATAAAGTTACTGAAATGTTAGGAAAAGTTACCATGATTGGTACCATGTTAGTGCCATTAAACGTTATAACTGGTTTATTTGGTATGAATGTCAAAGTTCCTGGACAAGATAGTAGCATTGCATGGTGGTTTGGTATTCTCGGTGTCCTGTTATTATTAGGTGTACTAGGTTGGTTCTTAGCTTCATACTGGGTCTCTAAAGTTGAGAGACCATTAATACAAAACGGTGAAGCCAATGACAGTGGAGCTAAATCTATTATTACAAACTTGTTTCCAAGAGGTGCTCGTGGAGCGAGAAATTACCGTAATAATTTGAATAATGAGAGAATCAAACATTCCTCCAATCACTCAGTTCAGAGTTTACCAAGCAGATATAGTCGTTATAACTAAAATATTTTTATTTCGGCTTTGAATGAAATTTTTCAAACAATTAATAATAAGATATGTTTAAATTAAATTCATAATTATTCAAAACATGCACCATACATTTTAACACAAGAAGAACTAAAAACTATTATGCACATTGTAGAAATGCAATCTTTTCAAATATGCCAGACAATTAATCATGGTTACATATAACTTATTTATAGCACATATTATATTCCATATGCATCGTATAAAATAATAAGAACAATAATAATAATAATAATAAACTTAGTAACTATTATTATTCTTTCTTTCTATTTGCTGTCTTTTGTTAAATCCCAATCAATATATGGAGATATAAATTTATAAAATATAAAATTAAGATTGAATATTATTAATATAGAGATATTCTCTGATTGACATTATGTCATTTAGGGAATTCAATTACTAATATTACCAATCTAATAAATTAATTAATCGAGTAAACGTTTAAAATGTTATAAAAAATAACATTTGTTCATAAATCCTGTTTATCTTATTTTCATTTGTTATTTTTCTTTTGGTTTTTTTTTATATTTATTGTATTACTTTAATTAATATTGTCTTCATCCCGTAGTTTAATTTTATCAATAAGATCACCGATGACTCTTAATTCGAATTCACTAAAATTGAATAATTCTGGTAAACGAACTGGTTGAGTTTCTCCCCTTGGGAAAAAATATTCTTCATTTCTCAATTCATCAAAAAATTGATGTGCCATTATTCTTCTTGGAGATAATCTTGATTGTGGTTCATAAACTAAAATTTTCATTAATAAATCTATACCATCTGGTCCTGCATGACCAAAATATTTTTTAAAACGAGATAAAACTGAAGTTGAAAATAATGGTTTAGAAAATAATGGACCATCGTATGCAGGATTAGAAAAGAATATAAACTTTTTATCTGGAGGACCTAGTAATTTTGTGATCTCTCTTAATTGTAATAAAGGTTCTGGACCTTGAAAAACTGCTTTTCCTATTAAAATTTCACCAATAACACAACCTAATCCCCAAATATCGATTTGAGTTGTATATTGTGTGCAACCTATTATTAATTCTGGAGCTCTATAAAATCTTGAACATATGTAACTAATTGATGGTTGATTATGTTCTAATTTTTTTGCTGAACCAAAATCACAAATTTTCAAAACACCTGTTTGTGAGTCAAGCAAAATATTTGAAGGTTTGATATCACGATGACATATACCTAATGCATGTAAATATAACATACCACGTGCAATTTGATAACTGTAAAGTTTTACATGTTTAATTGGTAATTGAAGCATGTTAGTGGAATAACGTGATATTTCCATCTGTAAAGTTCCAGGTAAACATTCCATTGCCAAATGTTGGTAAACTTTATTATCAACAGGAGATACATGAGTGAAGAAATAATCCAATCTAACGATATTTGGATGATCTGTAATTCTTAAAATTTGTAATTCTCTTGATTTATATTCAGTTTGAGCAGGAACTTTTTTGACAGCAAAAGGACCATACCATTGTTCTTTATCAGGCGTTATATAAGCCTGCACCACTGTACCAAAAGCACCATGTCCGATTTTTCTATATTCTTTAACTAACATACGCCTTGTTGTATCGGATCTATTTGACGTAACATCGTCTGCGACAAACTCCTCGCAATTATTATTAACAGAAGGGTTGGACATTTTTTTTAGTTTCGTTTTAATTCCTATTTGAGTGATTCAATGTTCTGTTTCCAATGTATATATGTGTACAAATGCAAAAATATTAATTATAGCGTATTAACGATCTATTTCACCGATATCAGAAAGTAAAAGATTCCAACTGTTAGACACCGTGCTTGCCAACAGAAAATTACGAAACTAAAGATGTTTCTGCTTACCTGCCTCACCAAATCTGCTCTCGTTCACTAAAGCAACGTATTTAAGCAGTAGTTTGAATGTTTACTTTGGTTTTTCCTTATTCCAGATTCAAGCAGATTACCGCCACAGAAGAAAAATGAATGTCCAATCAAGTAGAAAAAAGTGTCACACTAGTTCGCCTTACCACACGTCTCAGATCTCACCCACAGCAACCCAATTCCCCAACTAACACCCCCAAAACAACATTGTGTTTTCCTTATAATATGTATAAATTTATATAAATCTTAAATATATTTCTTCCATAAATGAAAACCGAAATTTTCTGATTTTCGTTTCCGAAATTCGGTCATGTTGCACGTCATACGTACGCAGTGATATGTTCTGATCGGGAAATAAATATTTGTCATGTTCCACGAATATATTTTCCATAAGATTTGAAATATTGTATTTAAATATGTGAAGGATTAAGAACTTAGTTAAGTTATTAACGAGGTTTGTGATTGGGCTTGAGGGTCAAGTGAGACTCAATGAGGTGTTAAGTAGCATTGCTGATTCGTGCTGTTTGGACTGTCCCTTTGAGAGTGTGTTTTTCTGGTGCTTGTGAGGGTGATAAGGTACGCAAAAAAAAACATAAGAAAGAATGATTTCGAATAAGATAATAGTAGGTTTCTCTGCCGGTATTAGAGCATTAGGATGCAATGAGATGTCTAGGAGGATGTTTACTAACAGTGCAGTTTGGTTTGATAACTCGTCGTTGTTTTCTGGGATATCTGGGACTCTTTCGAAGTCGAATGATATCGCTAACATATCGAGTCCTAATTTTGAGGCTGCTGACAAACAGTTGTCAGGTTCAAATAAGAAGAAATCACTCAGACCAAATGAGCAAGCTGTGAAGTATGTGTTAAATTGCGTTTTTGGTAAGAATAACACCCATTTCACATATTCTGCAGTGATGGAGGATAAGAACTATATGAAATTGAATGCTGACAAAAGTTATAATGAACAATTCTTGTATTATTATAATTTACCACGTAAAGTAAGGTTTAATATCTCAACTGGTTGTTTAGGGTTTCGTAAGGCTGCAAGAGGTGAATACGAAGCTGCTTTCCAAACAGCCGCAAAAGTTTTCCAAATAATAGAAGAAAAAAGATTGTTGGATAAGAATATCGAAATTGTGATGAAAGATTTTGGTAAAGGTAGGGCTGCTTTTATTGCTGCTTTAAATGGTAAAGAAGGTAACCATATCAGAAAAAATATTTCGAGGGTGAGTGATAATACTCCTCTAAAATTCGGTGGTGTAAGAGCTCCAAGAGAAAGAAGATTATAAGCAATACTAATTCCTTTGTTTTAAAATTTCATGCATTAATAAAGTTGAAAAAAAATTTAAAACTTGTAAATAACAGTATATTTAATTGTATAACTATAAAGATAATAATAGATTTGGTTTATGCATTAAAAAATCGATCCGATTAATCGTCGTCAGTACTAGACATGATTCTTAAAATGGACAAAAATAGGTTGATAATATCCAAGTATAGCATCATGCAACATTTTATCTCATCATCGATGTAACATTTCCTGAATATCAATTGGGTATCAATGAATAAATAGATGGTGAAGACAAAAGCCCCAAACCAACCAAAGACTAAATTTGATATGCCTCCCATTCCTCCAAAGATCAGTGTCGATAGACCTACACCGATTATCAACCATAAAGCCCAGTTCATCCAGTAGTATATGGAGGTTAACGAGTTCATGGACATTTGAAACAATGGTGAAAGAGAGGAAACGGTCACACCAATCACGACCACTAATGTGATAAGCAAGGCAGATAAAAGTGTGTCTGAATTGTAGGTTAGTGTCACTATGGACATGGAGTATGCTTCAGTAAGAGTGAAGACCATCAACACAGCAAACTGAGCTTTTTTGGAGGCTAGATGGTACCATGGTCTTGCGTTTCTTTGCTGATAGAGAACGTCGTCCCCTGAAGTCGATATTAAAGATTGGGTTAAATCTTCATCTTCTGCATTCGAGTTGGGGGCAAAGGACAGCCATATGCAAGTTATTAGTGATAGCAATGTGGAGAGAATAAATAGTCCAGTATGCTTTATCATAAAGTTCTGTAAATATGGAAGCTTCAAAACAGCTAAAGAATATAGAAATGTCATTAGCAACTGTATTATAAGAATGGAGTACACTTTTCTTTGGAATTGCATTCTAATCTCTGGTTCACATGAGATCACTTTAACAGAGTATTTGAAATCTTCAGGTAGTTCATTGGTGTTAGTTAATGTGTTGGAGCCACTATTGGCACCTGCATTGTAGTCGTAATTCATATTCGCTTGTAGTTGTGGTATGGACCTCTGTAGATATGTGTTTTAAATATTAGCAATAGCTGTGTAATATAATAAATTTATAACAGAGTTTAGAGCCTGTAGTTGAAAGTGAATAGTTGAGAGCTCAGAGATGTTGTTACATTTAGAAGAATATATTAAACTTTATTTAAAAAATACATGAATATTATTAAAAGATTAAAAATATCAGAGTTCAACAGAATCTGACTTGCTTATATAGGACACTGATATGGTTATGTTGCACTGAAAGTAAACCACTTTTAGAATTCATTATTAGCATTTAATCAATATCTTTCAAGTTTCCTTAATGATGGGGTGGGAGAAAATGTGAAAATTTAGGGAGCCTTGTAGTTTCGGATCATGTGGTAAAGAAGAAAAAAGAAGGCACAAGAACAAAACAGCTTTAGAAATTTGTTTGGGCTTAATAAAGTGTAGGTTGTTGTTATATCTGTATATTTAAGGTTCTTTAATGCGTTTATCCCTTCAAAATTTTAAACCTTTGTCGACATTAAGTTGTAAATTCTCTATGCAGACTGGCAATAAATTATTTTTTTCATATTCATTTAGATTACTAATAATTTTATTATCAATTTTTGTTAAACCATTGAACTTTTCAACTACACAGGTTGTAGCGAAATATTGTAATCTGGACTCCAAAAATGTTTCATATAGTTCTTTTGCACCTTCGACATTTGATAAAGGATTCTGGAAGTCATTTCCCACAAGTGTTGTATATAGGATGGTTTCTATAGAGTCTACTTGGTGTAACAACAAAGCAGCAAATTGTTCAGCAATCCTATAAGCAGAGTATGCCATTGACAGAGTAGCTGAACCTTTACCGTTTTTTGCCTCTACTATTTCGTCACCTCCGTATTGAACTCTGTTAATCAATTTTCTAATGATCTGTGAGTCAGACCCACTTAATAAATCGTATAGTGAATTCGTGAAATTATTTGCTGTGATTTGTGAAAACACTGGTACAATTGTGTCACCTGAATGTCCTCCAATTACTGGAATGTATGGCATTTCAGCATTATTTGTATTGTTATGATTATTTAGTAAAGGATCTAAAAATGTCGATGCTCTTACTAAATCTAGTTCAGTAATTCCAAAACACTTCCCAATCCAATTTTCGTTTAAATTTTTTTGTAAAACTGGCAAAAGGGAATTTAATGGGTTCGAAATCAATAAAACAAAGCTAGAATTGGGGTTATCTCCTGTTAAATTGCATGAGTTAGAATTATTTATATCTGTTGCAATATTTTTAATAATACCTGCATTTATATTGAATAAATCATCCCTTGTCATTCCTGGTTTTCTTGGTACACCTGCTGTAATTATGATCAAATTTGAATCTCTTACATTTTCCACTAAATTATCTGTTATCTGTAAATTGACCTTGTTATTGATATGTGATAGATCAGCTGCAACACCTTTTAAATTTTCTAAATTGACATCAAATAAAGAAAGGTCAATTCCTGTGTTTGCGGAGTGTGTGTTGAACAATAAATGATTTAAATTAACTTTTAACAACAGAGATAAAGATTGACCAATTCCCCCTCCAGCACCAACGACTGAAATTTTCAATCTATGTGACATCCCAGGAACCATCTGGTCATTGGAAGAACCAATATTATCCGCAATGTCTATAGTAGGGACCGGCATGTGTGAGTATGTGTGAATATCTGTGTGTGTTTGTGTGTGTGTAACTATCAACGTTCTGTACAACGCTTTCCTAAATTACCTACTTGTATTTCTATGATCGACCTAGCAACCTCAACAAGCAACTCTCCTGTCTTCAACGAGAACACATACCACAATCCACCAGGATCCAAAATAACCAATTTCCAATAAAACGAACCTCTATTTATATGTTTAGTATAGTTTTAAGAAAGAATTAAAAAAGATCGGCGGCTAAAAATAAATGAGAATAACGAATGATCGGTATTTGCCCTCATTTTCTAAGTTTTTGTGGCAAAGAAAATAATAAACAGACACAGACATGGATGACTTCCTCAAAAATACTGCAGAACAGCCATGTGTACAGTACTCCATTTGTCCGTCGATATATTGTACGTTAAAGAGCAGGACAACCATAAGAGTACGCATATGGCAAGTGACACGGAATAATGACTCTGCAAGGAGAAAAGAATGCGGGACTGCGGAAGCGGCTGGGGAAGAGTACAGGCCTCGGCTCAAGGGAAACCCGCTCTACAATGTTTCACCCCGGGACTCTCGTGATTGTCCGGGCGCGTTTGTGCGTGTGTTCTCCTTGTACGGCTAAAAGGAAAACAACAGTCCAACTCAAATGTATTATGTGCATCCGAAAATGTGTGTTCCATTAGACCGTGAAAAACAATTTTTACATTCCCGGGGTGGGGAAATAAGGAAGGAGTTGGAGCCATTCTTAATTAGTGTTTATGGCTGGGTACCTTTTAGGTTTTTGAAAGTTAACATTTGGCAGGTTACCCTGTCTGTGGCGGGTAACTAAATATTTTTCAAATTTCATCTCATCTCATCTCATCTCATAATTGATAGTGCTGATGCCAATGGTAATGCACAATCATGTACAGCCGGTGCAGTCAATTGGCTTTCTTTTGGGGTTGCTTGTGCTTAAGTAGCATTATATTTGCTGTAGGTTTACTCTGCTGGTGTTGGATTATTTCCTTACGACTCTATGAAGGACAGAACAAGAAATTTGCTGCGGTACAGATGACAGAACCCATAGCGAAAAAGCAGAGACTGCAATGTGAATATATTCTACCCACTAAAAAGAGAAGATGTGGTATGAGTAGGCCTACAGATGAGAATTCAAAACATATTGTATACTGTCTAGAGCATAGACATCTTCTTGGCGCTGACGGTCTGTCAGCGGAGCTGAGCGATAAGAGAAAGAGGATTCCTTGTCCATTGGATGGGCGTCATACTGTGTGGGAATTCGAATTGTCGAAACATTTGAAGAAATGTAACAAACAGAAAATAAAACATTCTAATGATGGTAAGCCATACTACATCGAAAATTATAATAGAAACGCGCATGCAGGTGGAGAAGACTTTGAGAAAGTGGATATTCCATTACAAGATTGTATATTAAAATCACTTGAAATTCTTAAAAGGTTCACTGCTAAAAATGAAATTATCATTCCAAAATTGATCAAACATAATGAATTGATGGAAGGTCGTAGGTTTCCTCAATTGGACGCAGATAATAATATCGGTAGAAAATACCATGCTATCCAACAGTCCTCTTTGATACAAAATATGTTCGACCATAATATTTTATCGGAAAATACAAATAACAATTTTATTGAATTTGGATGTGGTAGAGCAGAGTTGTCACGTTACATAAATCAGGTAAACCAATATGTCACTGAAACTGACAATGGTGGGTCTCATTTTATATTAGTCGATAGATCAACCAACAGAATGAAATTTGATTCCAAAATCATGGATGACTCAGAGGAAATTAATAAGATACGGAATAAAAAAAATACCCCAGAGATCACCCGAATAAGGATAGATATCAAAGATCTGTACGTTAAGCCATTATTGAAACCAGATCAAAAGTATATCGGTATTTCAAAACATTTATGTGGTGCTGCGACAGATTTGACATTGAGATGTTTAGTCGGTCATGATGACCAGACAATCACCGACTCTTTACAAGGTATCTGCATTGCGATGTGTTGCAGACATGTTTGCGACAACGAATCCTACATCAATCCAGAATACATCAGAAAAATCCTACAAGAACACGGTTCTGATGAAAAATTGACCTATGCACAATTCTTCCTAGCACTAACAAAAATTGCTCCATGGGCAACCTCAGGCAAGAAAAAAAATAACAAACAAGAACAAACCCATTTCTCAAACTTAAACGAAAACGAAAGATTGCAATTTGGATTACAAACAAGAAATCTCCTCGACCAAGGACGTGTACTCTGGCTACAATCGCAATTGGACAAAAAAACATTCGCCGTAAAACTAATAAGGTACTGCGAACCAGAAGTCACTCTGGAAAACAATGCAATCCTAGTATATAGAAAATAGAACGCTATGCACAACTACCACAACATCCAGGCATCGTCGTCCTGCTATGTAGAATACAATTTGTACAATCAATAAATATCTGAACTCTTCATGTCTCTTTATATGTCTCTTTATATGTCTCTTTTGCTGTCTCTCAGTTTTTCAAAATCGATGCCGCTACGTTTCCAAAATAATATGCACTCGAGAAAATAAAACACTACAAAGTGAATAAATATTTATGTGTGAATGTGTAAACAATTATAATTAATTATTAATGTGTGGGTATATGAGACACTAGTCTATTGATTTGATATAGTCTATGTTTGTGTTGTTCTATAGTTCCTTGGGAGTTGATATTGCCTAGAAGTTTTCGAGATTGCGAAAGTGTCATCGCCTGTACAGATTGTGCTTTTAAGAAATTAGCTCTGGGTATATTGTTGAAATAAGTGTATTTGAGTGTTGATAGGTGTAGGTACATGAATTGAGATAGAGGTTTGTGGAAAGAGTAGAGACACGGAACTAAGAAGAGAAATATTATAGTAAGCAGATATGTCCAAAAAAAAAAGATATTCGATAAATCCAGCGTTATCTCCTGTGATTCCGATTGTAGCCAGTTTTGAATCAAGTTCGAGTAGTAGTGTGGGAGGTGATGAGAATAGAACTTCTCTGACGAGTCCTCTTTTAGAGAGGTATGGTGATTTGACTCCGAGGGATTCGTTTTTGAAATCGAATAAGAGTGGAAGGTATTCTTCATTTTACAGAATTTCATCTACTGATTTGTCTGCAGCGAATGTATCTTTTGATTCCTTGGAGGTTGTTACCACGGCTAATGTTAAGATTATTTTGATTGGTGATACTGGTGTGGGGAAAACTGGAATGATTTTAAGTTTTTATAATGAATTGCCTACAAGGGGACAAGTTAAATTCATGAGAGAAGTGTCAGATAATTTCAAAGAAAATCCTCAATTAGAAAAGTTACCTCTTGTGAATAGAAATATTAATGCTAATATTAAAAAACTTAAAAAAAAACCTTCCTTAAGTTCTGTTAAAAAAAGATATAGCTTAAATGATTATGAGGAACTTTTCAATAAGAAGTCGCCAACAACTGATGAGATGAATCTTTCTGAAGACATAAATTCAGGGTCAAAATTAAAGGATGAATTTACGCATGAAGTGAATGAGAGTGCTCATGAAGATGAGTTGGTTATAGATACTTCATCAACTATTGGTATTGATATTAAAACTACCACTGTAAATATAGATAACAGGTTTTTTAGATGCATTACGTGGGATACTGCCGGACAAGAAAGGTATAAAAATTTCATGATACCTACACTATATCAAAGTTCAAATGGTATATTTTTGGTGTATGATATTTGTGATATAGAAAGTTTCAGAAGTTGTTGTGATCAATGGTTACCGGAAGCCATAGAACATATGACTAAAGATGATTTAGCTAAAGCGAGATTTTATTTAATTGGTAATAAAATTGATCTTTATAAGAAAAGACAAGTAAAACATGAGGATGTGTTGGAAAAAATGAGTGAAATTGAATTCAAATTTGAGATTAAAATTGCAGGTAATTTTGAAGTAACATGTAAATGGCCTAATGTAGTGGAGAGAACTTTTAATATAGTAATTAAAGACTTAATTGAACATGGTTGTTATGACGATACGGAAAATAAAAAATCTGAGGTTGTTGAAAACAAATTAATAAATTCGCAGAATGGTGATGTAAATGAAGACATATCTAAAAATAGTGAAACTTTAAAATTGGATGATAAGGTGTCAAATATACGGAAAGATTTGGACAATATTGAATTAGATAGTAGTCTTGCAAAGGATAAAGAAACGGATGATGATTTTTCCAACAGCAGAATAAGAGTAAGTCCTCCAATAAGTATGAAAAGCAAAATTTTATCACAATCTTTAGATTACAATGATATGGTTTCAGAATCAGATTCAGATGAAGAAAATAAAATTCGTAATAGAAACGTCAAAAAAGTACATGGTAACAGTGAAATAGATAATGAAGGTAGTGGTATTGATGAAACAATTGAAAGAGTTTTTTCGAAGAAAACAAGCAGTATTGATATTACGAAACCTCTAAATAAAGATGCCAACACTCCAAATGGTTCATTCTATAACTCCTGTTGTGCACAATAGCATTTTTAAATAATCAAGAACAATCAAAACAAATGTACATGTAAAATCGCATATGTATAGTCATATATATTTCCTCAGCATAAGTAGTTAATACAATCCCTTTTATTTGCAGTTAATCACACATTCATTTCTATAAAATTATTTAGGATGAAGAACATAATGCGATTATTGAAAATAACAGAAAAGAAATAATATAAAACTTAATTGAAGTTCTTGAAATAACGATCTCTGAAGTTTGAAGTTCTTTGTTGGCCTGCGTTAGTAGGGCCATTGTAATCATTACCTCTATTTATGTAAACTAACAATCTTCTTGACCATTTATTAAAATCTTGAACACAGTTATACTTTAATTCTAAATTTGAGTGCGTTGGTACAATCGTTTCAATATTTTCATCATTGGCAGTTGGCATCCAAAATGCTAATCTTCCATTGATAGGTAATCTTTCAGCAGAATATCTTAATAAATCATCCAGTAATGCATCTAAGAAATATGGTTTTTTAGTTGGAATATAGTCACGTTTTAAGTATGCCTTTTCCCCATCAATTTCTATTGTTTCTTTACCTTCGAATTTTTCAGGATTTTTAGCACCTAGAACTTTGATACTCTCTCGTATACCATATGGTGGGTCACATAATATTGTATCAATCGTCAAATTGGACCTTAATGCATTGTGAGTAAAATCCATAGTTATAACGTCTAAGAATTTTTCACTCTCACCATATTTTTTAAAGTTTGAGCTTATGTTAGCTTGCGCACCTTTACCTCTTATCATTCTACCATCAATATCAGAACCAATGACCAAAGCACCGAAATGACCACCAGCAACCAAAAAAGATCCTGTTCCAGCAAATGGATCATACATAATTGTGCCTGGTTTCACTTGAGCAATATTTGCACTGACTAATGAAAGTTCAGCTTCAAAACTGGTAGTACCTTTGTATGGTCTTTTCTTCAAATCATACTTTTCCATTGCACTTCTATTACTTCTTTGTACTAATCTACCAAAATAATGATATATTGGTTTATCACCACCCACATTATCGCTCACTGGCTGGTACTTTTCAATAATGGTATATATCTGTTTTGGATTTTTCATCAGAATTTTACCTTTAAAATCCAAATACCTAAACGATTCAATTTGTTTCACTCTATCCACATTATTATTCTTTGAGTTACCTCTATAGGTTTCAAACTCGAATTTAAACGAATCCATCGCATAATTTTTAATGTATTTTTCTACAAAGGGTTGGCCTTGAACAGACTTGTGCAAGTCATCCATAGTCTCACCTTCCCCCCAATACTCATAAATTGCTTTAGTCAAGATGGATCTTTTGATCCACTGTTGTGCTACGTCATCACTCTCTAGATCCACAATCAAAAACGGACTCTCGTCAGAATACGTCGAAAAATCAATATTTGTGATACCAAACAAATCAGCTAACGACTCAATTTCAGCTCTTCTAAAATTTAGATGCGCATGCACCATAAAAAGTAAATATCTCTTCATATTATTTTTTGCTGCTGTACTATCAATTTAATCTCCGATCGTCACCTTCGCAACCAACTTATTTCGAGAATATCCCCATTGACGATTCAACTTAATAACAACATATTCCCCTAACAATTACGAATCCATTGAGCTTACACTCAATCAAAACTTAAATATTCTTCTTCACTGACCATACAAATACACATTTAATAATTCGAGATGAGATGAGATGAGATGAGCTTGTAATGATAATTTTTCAATTTAAAGAATTTCATACCATAATTACCCGTCCCTTACCCCGTCATTGGTCTCGGCTGGATTTTTCACACTTATTTCCTGTTACGGTAATGTCGAGCCTTCCTTTCCCATCTTTGCTAAGTGTATACCGGATGTGGTAATTCCACTCTCCCAAAGTTTCTTTTTCTCTTTTTTTTTTACATTTCTGCGCTATTCTGCATAACCGTAGATGGCCGTATTTTGTCTACGGTGATTTCTTGGTGACTGAATAATAAAACAAAGGGATATTAGCGTGTCATTCGTCCGGGAAATATTTAAAAATTGGAAATGGGAGGGGAAAACTGAAAAGTATAAAAGGGAAGTAAAATTTTCGGGAAAAAAAATTGGATATTCTTATTTACATGCATGTTTTATTATGAAAAAAGTTTTATTTGTCGGCTTTTGAAGGTAGAGGAACAGTAGAGTAATAAGACAAGTTCGGGAATATTAAATTAGACTATTGATTCTTTAGTTTTTGTTTTTATTTTATTATCTAATTGATTGAAGAAATATTCAAAAGAATAAGTAGAAAAGAAGATTAGCTGACGATTATTGTTGTCTAATTTTAAAGTGTTTTTATTTCTTTAATTTTTTTAAACATTTAGGTTGACTATATATTTGATAATTAATTACTAGTGTTAGGGCTATATTATTAGTATATTGTAATTATCATTATAGATTAATCACTAGGAAAAGAAAATAACAAGTAGTCGTTGTACTAAGCGCATCATCAAATAATTTTATTATAGATATTATTATTTCCTATTAGAAATTTTTACATCTTTATTTAAATTACAGAGTTATACAGATTATTTTTGTTAAGTATAAGTATATTAAGAAAGAAAAACTCAAAAGAAACTTCAATTTTATTCAAATTGTACCTTTAGAAATTTAAATTATAGAATTGAAAAGGACATCTGAAGTAAAATTAAAGTAATACAGTCTATATTTTTATTATTTATAAAGATAGATAATAGTAAGCTGTTTCATTCATCATCATTACCTTTATTAAATTTTAAAAGGCAAAGGAGATCTCTTTAAATTTGTAACTATCTAAACTTAAAAGCAAGGGAAGCTTTAAAAAAACAAAGTATTATTACAATTAAAAATCAAAATTATCATAAAATGAATTCTGAGGACGAAGATTTTAACGATATTTACGGCAATGATGAAGAGCAAACTGCTCAAAAACAGGATGTAACCGCTAATGAAGCATCAAAATCTGAAGGTACTGAAGCATCAAAACCAGAAGAAAAAGAAAATGCTGCTACTACAGCTGCTTCATCTTCATTAGATCAATTAGCTGCATTACAAGCTTTATCTTCTAATTTGACAACTTTAGCTAACAAAGGCTCTTCATCAGAACCTGTTGCCTCTAAACCAGCAACTGAAAATGAAAATAATAATAATGATGACAATTCTGTGTCTGTTAATAATACCGATGCCAGCTCAACTAGTCAATCTACACCAGCTGTTCCAGCAGGTAACAATTTACCATGGGATCAATTACGTCAAACTATGTCACAATTCCAACCACCTGTTTCGCAACAATCTCAACCACAAACAAATGTTGATACCCAGAAAAAAGTTAAAGCTGATTTATCGAAAGATAGTTGTAAAATGTTTATTGGTGGTTTAAATTGGGAAACAACAGAAGATACATTACGTGATTATTTCAATAAATATGGTAATGTCGTTGAATTAAAGATTATGAAAGATAATAATACTGGTAGATCTAGAGGTTTTGGTTTCTTAACTTTTGAAAATGCCTCTAGTGTTGATGAAGTTGTCAAAACTCAACATATTTTAGATGGTAAAGTTATTGATCCAAAGAGGGCTATTCCTAGAGAAGAACAAGATAAGACTGGTAAAATTTTTGTTGGTGGTATTGGTGCAGATGTCAGACCAAAAGAGTTTGAAGAATTTTTTGCCCAATACGGTACCATCATCGATGCTCAATTAATGTTAGATAAAGATACAGGTAGATCTAGAGGTTTCGGTTTTGTTACTTATGACTCGCCAGATGCAGTTGATAGAGTTTGTCAAAGTAAATACATTGAATTTAAAGGTAAACAAATTGAAATTAAAAGAGCTGAACCAAGAAATAACCAAAAATCAAGCAATCAATCCAACAATATGAATAATATGAATAACAATATGGGTATGAATATGATGTATCAAAACCCAATGATGGGTGGATTCAATCCAATGTATAATCAACAAGCTATGACTGATTATTATCAACAAATGCAACAATATTATCAACAGATGCAACAACAAACTGGTGTCGATTATTCTCAAATGTTTCAACAACAGATGCAAATGATGATGCCAGGTATGAATCCAGGTGCCCAGGGTTCTGATCCTAGTAAAATGGGACAACCAGCAGCCGGTGCACCAAATTCAAACTCCGCTACTCCTCAAGATAACAACGACGTACAAACTTTAGGTAATGAACAAAGTAAGAATGAAGATAGCCATGGATTACCAAAGGGTCCTAGAGGTCCAAGTCCTGGTTCAAATGACTACGATCGTTACAATGATAATGATGATTATCAATATAGAGGAGGCAATACTGGTCGTAGATTAAATCACCGTATTGGAAGCAACAAAAATAACTATCGTGGTGGTGGTCGTGGTAATAGACGTTCTCATGGTTACCATCCATATACTCGTTAAGATTAATTGGTAATCTTAATAAAATTTAGCATTAAGTATATGAAGAAAAGAAGAAAAATTATATAAATAGGCATATATAGTAAATATTTTTTCTTAATATCTATAATTTAATATTAACTTCAACAAGGACTCCATAATGTGAAAAAAACTTTAATTGAGAAGCAAGTGTAGTTTAATTAGAAAATACTTAGACACTAAATGGTTTTAATATGGGATTATTAGATTATGAAAATTTTGTAGAAAACTACTCTAAAAAGAATTATTTATTTTATATAATTAATTGTATTTTAGATTTGTTTACTCTTCTTCTTCTAAAGTTTGAGCAGCAATACGATCTAAATCTCTTTGACCATTTTCAGAGATTCTTCTACCACCCTTTGGAGAGATTTCGACAACACCAATCTTTTCTAAAGCTTGTAAAACTCTTCTGTTGATGGAACCGGAAGCGTCAATGTGCTTGAATGGTCTGACACCTCTGGACTTAGCACCACCGTATAATTTGTTTAACTTACCGACACCAACTTGTTTTCTTAAGTAGATGTGTCTGGCGACGGAGGCAGCTCTCTTGTAGAACCAACCTTCAGCATCTTGTGGTGGCATTTCATTACCAGAAGAGGTCTTGACAATGTCAACGTAACCTGGAACTTCTAATTTACCTTGTCTTTGTAAAAAGGTAGCGTAAGCGTTGATGAAATCTTGAGCAGCAACGTCTCTGTATAAAAAATATGTTTAATCAACAATAAAGTCAATGAAAACAGTAAATGTTAGTAAGATTGCTTAGAAGTGCAAAAATGAAATGAAATGAAATAAATGACTAGATGTTCTCGCATTTACAATCATCGAATTTGAAGTCACCGGTATTCATCCATATGTTAAATATAAAAATCAATTAATAAGGTCATATAAAACTTCTATTTTATGTGCCAAAGTTATCCATTTTCAAATACATTTCTAGATAACCTTGGTCTCCACTTCAATTTAAAGCTATATCTTCATATAAATTTCCGACTATGGTACGAGCCTCTAACAATTTTGATGAAACTAGAAACTAGTTCTTGATAAAGTTCGTCATAAACAGTGATCAATATTGACTTCAATTTAACTAACATACAGTATCTCACATCGTCGATATCATATTGTTGTCCATTCACTGACTGATAAGTCTACAAGGCCTTTTCAACATCTATTCATTCATCTCAGCATATTTATAATCCACTCAATTACATACCTAACGGAAACACCTGGCATTTTTGGCTATATTGGTCTCTTAATCTGGTCTGTTACCTTCGACCAAAAACACTACTATACAACTAAAATAAACGTTATATATGTATATACATCTCTTATATGGTACATAAACAATATACAAATATTCTTCCATTAGAGAGAATAATAATCAGAACAAACCGTTTCCTAGCAAAGTACAGCAGAATTCCTACAGAACTACGTTCAAGACTAGATAATTATTCACAAAACTAGCTTTCCAATGATGAAAAGTAGAGTCCCTTCCCACTAGCAAGAATTGAAACTTCACCTTTGGAAGTTTCACACTACTAGTTGCTGGCAGTGTTGCATACAAGGAACTCATCTCATGAAACAAAATCTTTTGCGTCGGATGTTTTTCCACCCACTGCCACTCGCTGTCTACAAGGAACAGAAGGGTACCCCAGCCCGGTTGGACAGCGGGAACCGCTGTCCAGATAGACCACGGCCTGTCTGGAAAGCAAGAAGCGTGCCGCCTAAACGTTACAATGGCAGTGTCTGAGACCCCACCAGCCCATAGGACAGGGTGAATACGCGCCAGTGTGTTTTTCCTCTGTCCAGAAGCAAAAAATTCGGGAAAACAAAAAATGCCTTTCGGACAAAATAGTATTCCGGAATGTCTGGGTGCACAGTCACGCCAAGTAGCAGTTTGTGTATGACGTTGCCCGGACTTTTGTTGCCATAGGATTTGTGATACGTGGAGGTGAGCACAAGTATCTGAACCAGTCTCAGGCGTGTTATGAAAAAATTACAGTATGTGGTAATACAGGTTACTGGGCCGAGAACCTTGCAGAGCAATAAGACAAATCTGCCAATTCCACAAATGTCAGCCAGCTTGGAACACAGTGAAAATTCCATATGGAAGTAACTCTGAAAATAAGCAATTCTGTTTTTTCTTGACTGCAATCCAAGCGCGCAGAACGCCGCTGCATCGGCTTTGCCGATGCATGCAGCCTTCCAGACTGGTGGTACAGAGGGATCCAGGTTGGGTGGCTTAAGATTTTTCAAAACGCGTACCCCTCGCTCTAAAAGACATGCACGCCAAGGACATAATGGATTCAATCCTCGCGTGGGTGAGAAAACAAAAAAAAACGTGTAGTTCGGTGCCAAACAAGTGAAGAGAGTGTCCTGTAACACCGTAAAAAACACGCGCGCACCATGAAAAGCAAGTACAACCATACTGTCAATGGGATGCTGCTCCTGTGCCGGTTAAGCGCACTGGAATTTCGTTCAAAAGATCATGTTGGTTCTCCTTTTCCTTTTCTGTTTTTTTTTTCTTTTCTGGTTTTCCTTTTTTCAGTTTTTTCTTCTTTTTCTCCTATCTCCGCAGTGCAGACTCTTTCCGTAGTGCGATTTCTAATACTGACACGCATTTAGAATTCGAGCAGCAAGGCTTGCAACCATTGCGGCACGTCACTAGTCTCCATTTTTTTTCATTATCAGAAAAAATATTTTTCGTAAGGAACACAGTACGCGGTACGAAACTCATTTCCTGTTGTTAGTTAATTTTATATATTCCCTTTTCAAAAATAACTCTTCCCACGCAGTTTTCAGTGTATTCTTGGAGTTATTCCGAAAATGAAATGAAAAATGAAAAATTTCTTAATACAGTTCCTAAAGGTTATAGGATATTTCACCGAATGCTACATTTTTTGCCCAGTGATTCAGTGGTGTCTGTGAGAGAATAACTGTTGTTAATTAATTTTTACAAGTTACACACACTAGAACCTATTATATTATATTTTATTATTAATATATTCAGATATTGTCCCATGTTCACTTGCTCCCATCTGTAGAAATGAGCGGGTTTTCCTCAGTGACTTTAACATTGAATCTGGAAGAACTATTTAGTTTGTGGAAAAGGAGCTAAAAAAATATGTAAGTAACAGCAGTTATGAGCAGAATTGTTGTACTGTAATAGCAAGTAAAGGTTTTAGTTTCGTGTGCGCTCTACATAGGTTTTGCATGATTTGTATTGAGGAAACCTTAAGAAAGTAGATAAATTTAGTATGTAAAGAACTTTGGATAATAAAACCAAAATGCAGTTGAAGATTAATACGTATTAATAGAACCTAATTCAATTAGAAATAGTTTACGTTTCTTTACCTTTAGGTTCTCTACGGTAAGTAACGGACATTTATTGATGAGTAGTATTTCTTGAGTTTTTGCTTAGGACGATAAAAATATTTACTGCCCCAAATATTATTCAGTATTAACATGTTCGATTTTCTGCAATAACGAAGTACAGTGTATGTAAAAATGTTAATGGTTCAAAATTGTTTATTAATGCTTGAATGTCTGTAGATCTCTTCTTGAAAAGAAAGCAATTTCAAGATACTGCATAATAAAGACTACGATAAAAAATAATTCACTTTTTATATGTTGAAAGTAATCAATGAATTAATTTCAATTCGATTAAAACAGTTATTTAATTACTTTTTCATTATATGTTAGTTTATATAAAATTACTTACTCTACAGAGACTATTCATTTTGAAAGTTTTGGAGAACTAAGTCAGTTTTAAAACCGCATTCAAATAAAACAAGTATAAACGTGATTGGTCAAGCAACAGCAGTCAACTACAATGGATATCATTGAGGAAGATGGGTCTATCAACACTAGAGTTAATAACTTGGAAAGACAAATTCTTATGTTCGAACGAATGTTGTTAACCTTGAGTGGAACATTAGATCAGCATTTTAAAAAATATGATATGGTGATATCTACTCAACAACAACAAATGGCAGATTTGAATGCAATTATATCAACTTTATTAAATGATCAATATAGATATTCTGAAATAACACGAGAGAAATTGTCTGGTGCTCTTCATGGCATTTCTGCTACATCAGCATCGGTATCAACAACAATGAATGATACAACTCATACTTCCACTGCCAATGATCCAATGCCAATGAATGAGACTGATAAAAATATTCAGGGGAATCTTGATATAACTAGACTCGATACAAACCCTATTTCACGAACTTCCTCACTACAAACACCATCAATAAATAACCCTGCATATTTACCAACAAAATTAACACAACCATCAAATATATCGAACACAAATAATTCTGTTAACGATTTTGTTAAAACACCTGTATCAAATTATTATTCTACTGTGGCACCCACTATGCATAATTCTAATAGTATGAACCACACGTCAGTCGCAATTACACAAGACCCCAGCACCATGAGCATCAGTGAACCAATGAAGAGTGGTAGCGTTGTATTTTATAATCAATCTCAAAAAAATAAACAAATATCAAAGAATATTAATGGAGATGAAAGAGGTCCTGAAGTTAATGGAATGAGACAAAGAAAAAAGAACAAAAATATCTTCGTAGGAGAATTTCAATTCTTAAAATCACCACATTCTATATTAGATTTATGGAAAGAATATACAGAGGGAATAAACGGACAACCCTCCATAAGAGAATTGGAATCAATATATCAAACGGGCTGGAGACGCGATCCTGCTGTAAATAAACGATATTCCAGAAGAAAAGTCCTATACAAAGCCATCGAAAATGGCTTGAATAAAGGTTACACATTAGAATATGTCATCGATCTATTAGAAGATTTCAGATATGTAGATGGAGCTAAAAAACAAAAAAGACCAATAGGATGGATCTTTCATTCTACAAATATCCCAGATTTACTGAAATAGAATGAAACGATGCATTGTCAATGATAATTTTATAATATTCTGATAAACTAACCAATTAGTTAAAACAAAACTATAGCATTTGTATTGTAACAAAAAAAGACATCCCGGCTAATGGACTTGCATTTAATCACATTAACAACAATATGAACTAGAGCAAACCCATGTGTTAACGTATATTACATAAACGTAAATTATATAACTGTATATTCTATGGATGTTAAATAGGTATAGCATTAACTTCTACAGTTGTTGAGCTTAACATTTTGACTATCATGCTCTACGAGCTCATCTCTGGATGTGAAACTTTCAAAATAAAAGTATATATTCGAATACTATAAAACATTGTTACCACTTATCTATAAGTTTAAGGTTGGTTCAAGGTTTACAGTCTTATTAGTCTGAGTTAACGGGTAGCGTTGCTGTTGTGACTACGTTATTTTGTAAAATTGGGGTTCTTGTTTGTGCGATTTGTTGTGAATAAGTACGAGGCATTGAGGAAACGTTTTTCAGAAAAGGTCAAGTTTGCTGTTTAGTATGTCGGAATCAGTTCGGCCAGAGGTGATTGAGGTTTCAAGTGAGGTATCAGAAGTTGATGATAATTACGATGATTACGAGGGACATTTGAGTAAGCCCACTGAGCAAGCTGAGGCAGGTGGGAACGAGGGCCATGTCGACGCAGAGGAAAAGAGTGGTGCTTTGAAGTTGGTTGTAAATGATATTGATCAGAATAATGACTTTATTGCATTTTCTGAGTCTAGTGCTGAGGAAGATGAGGAGCAAGAGGATGGTGATGGAGCATCTGGCAGCAGTAAAGCGAAGAAATATGATCAAAATATTTTGAATACAGATTTTCCGTGGATAATTAACCGTGACCACTCAAAACAGAAAGAGATTGCAGATTGGTTATCTTTAGAGATTAAAGATTTTGTGTCGTACATATCTCCAAACAAGACTGAAATTGAGATGAGAAACCAGACTATCAATAATATACGTAGCTCTGTAAAGGAATATTGGCCGGACGCAGATTTGCATGTTTTTGGATCATACGCAACCGATTTGTATTTGCCTGGTTCAGATATTGATTGTGTGATAAATAGTAAAAATAGCGATAAAGGAACGAGAAATTCTATGTACTCCTTAGCCAGTTTTTTGAAGACAAAAGGATTGGCCACTGATATTACAATTATTGCAAACGCTCGTGTTCCCATTATTAAATTTGTAGAACCAACATCTGGCATCCATATAGATGTCTCTTTTGAAAGAGTTAACGGGTTAGATGCAGCCAATATCATAAGGTCATGGTTGTCCTCCACGCCGGGTCTAAGGGAACTTGTTTTAATTGTCAAGCAATTTTTAAATTCAAGAAGGTTGAACGATGTTCATACTGGTGGGCTTGGTGGATTCTCAATTATTTGTTTAGTTTATTCATTTCTATCATTGCATCCAAGAATTATTACAAACGAGATTGATGCTAGAGAGAATCTAGGTATACTATTGATAGATTTTTTTGAATTATATGGAAAAAATTTTGGTTATGACCATGTTGCATTGACTGTCAGTAAGAATCAACCTAAATATCTTCCGAAGTCGCAATGGAAGGGCTCCATAGTGAAAAACTCGTTCAGCTTAGCTATTCAAGATCCAGGCGACGAAACAAACAATATAAGTAAAGGTTCATTCAATCTACGTGACATTAAAAAGGCTTTTGCAGGAGCATTTGATCTGTTAACAAACAGATGTTTCGAACTGGACGCTGCACCATTCAAAGAACGTTTAGGGAAAAGTATATTAGGCAACGTGATAACTTATAGAGGAGTCGAGAGAGACTTCAACGACGATAGAGGACTGGTCAAAAACAAAGCTATAGAAGAAAACAAAAGCTATATTAAAAAACGGAGCAGCATCATTCACGACACACATGATATCTACGACGATGAGGACGAAACCAATAATGAACACGCAAGAAAACGTCTCAAAACCGCATCAACAGCAGAACTAAAATCATCCTCTAAAACAAACTCCGATTCAAAAGTCAACAATGACGACGACTATATCCCGGTGTTATAACAACACACAAAACCGCTTGCATGGAAAATAATTTGGCCCAGCATGTAAACGCCACTTACAATCCAATATGTATGTGTGTATATAGCAGTACATGAATAGAAATAAAATGGCATTTATAAATATACAGCAAACTTCTACCATATCTTAGAATAAAACCATTTTGTGACACTTCTTCATAACACAAACCCTAACATAAACCCTAATACACCACCATTAAGAACCCTATCCTCACTCTTTTCCCCTTTTCGGATATTTTGCCCTGTAAGGAAATTTACCGTACGCGTAACTGTGCTCTGTATGCACTAATCGAGCAATTCATTGATTTATTATTCTCCTTTAGGAAACTTCTCGATAGATCTCAACCGTGTAGTCTCTCAGGCCGTTTCTCTCCCAATTTAACAATATATTCTGTTCCTTAAGGCGTAAAATGAAAGTTTCGAAATTTGAAAAAAAATTATCAAAATAATTATATGATGAAACTCCAAGTATGAGAATTTTGTCAAAAGTAATGTATCTGTTAGAATGTTTGCCATTGAGTGATGAGCAGATAGTGTTTGTGATTGGTATTGTGAGTGAGTGTGTTGGGGAAGAGTGTGGTTCTTGTTGTAGTGGTGTGCCATGTTCGGTTTGTTTTAGGCTGAAGTGCGATTTGTCTTTGTAATGAATTGATTGGAGTTTGGTTCTTGGTTATATATGGAACTGGATACAAGAAAGTAGACAAGTATTTAGTAACGATTTTGTTGTCTAGAGACTAGTTGAGCAGTAGGAGACACTAGGGGGATATTCCGTAGAGAGAGTGATATTCGTTGATATATATATATAAGTGTTTTTTCAAATTGTTGTTATTATTAATATTTTATCTGCTAACTGTATGCAAAGCTTAGAGATAGAGGATTTATAAGTTGTTATACCCCTGATATTAGAATGTCTTTATCTGCAGCTGCTAATAATATCTCCGATTCTGATTTCCAAAATATTGGACCTGCGCCAAAGCCTCCTGTTCCGTCGACTGTCTCCGGCTCGATGAGTGGACTTGGCAAAACTCTGACAGGTTACAATCAGACCCAGCCGACTAACGATATTTCTTCTCCATTTGATTTTCAACGTAATGCTAATCCCAGATCATTTAGTAATCCATCACAATTTCCAGCTTCGGCGACTTTAACCATGACAAATCGAAAAGGTTGGGTTTCTTACAAAGATGATGGTTTATTATCATTCTTATGGCAAAAAAGATATATTGTGGTTAATGATTCATACCTTCTGTTTTATAAAAATGAAAAAACTTCAGATGATCCATTATTGAAAATTCCATTGACAAATATTGTTAGTATAAGTAGAACTCAAGTGAAAGTGAACTCAATGGAAATTGTACGCACAACTGATAGAAACTCGGTTCCCTCAGCTACAGGTAGCTTGTCGAACATTAATTCATCAAACGATTCAGCAACAAAGAAGTCAATCTTTATCTCAACAAAGACAGAAGTGGAGTTAAACAGTTGGTTAGATCTTTTGTTTGCAAGGTGTCCATTGTTAAGTGGTGTATCTTCACCAACTAATTTTACACATAAAGTGCATGTTGGTTTCGATCCAGAAACTGGTAGTTTTGTTGGTATGCCAACAAACTGGGAAAAATTACTAAAACATTCAAGGATTACAGGTGAAGACTGGAATAATGATTCAGCAGCAGTCATACAGGTTTTACAATTTTATCAACAATATAATGATGCCGATGGTAATACAAATGTACAAAATAATGTAAATAAAATAGAAAAAGCTAGAATTAACTCTAATTCAAGCAGTACGAACAATATGGCATATAATAGCACTTCTCATTCATCTGGATCAAATAATAGTTCTAGTTCCTTGACCAATGTAGATAATCCAAGTAAGAAGTTACATTCAAATTATGCTAATCAAAATACAATAGACCCTGGAATGGTTAAACCTAACCGCAATTCTCCATTAGGAAACCAAGGTTTGCTACCGCAAAGACAAGCACCAACTCCACCTAATTCATCAACTGGTGCATTACAGACTTCTAAAACGAATAAACCTTCCATAGCTCCTATTAATACCAAATTGCAGGGCAATATTCCACATCATAATCAAAAATTAGTATCACCAATCAATCAAAATGGCATTCATCAAAATCATAAATTCCAACAAATACAACAATTTAGACCTAATGATCCATCTCCAACTCACCCAAATCATCCACAACGTTTGATGCCAAGATACCCACAACATCCACATCAACAAAATATGAATAATAGGGCACAGCATAATATGATAAATCCGTATTCTAAAGAATCAGTAACACCTCAAAAAATTGGTGGTTCTAGTGGTACAAATATTGAACAAAGTCAAGTATCATCTCCACCACCCAGATTGCATCCTCAGCGTAATGCTCCACAAGCTCCAAGTATTAATAAAACTCCTTCATCTACTGCAACTCCAAGTGCCACTGCTGCTGCTGCCTCAGCTATGAGACAATATACTAAACCAAACGCCGGGCCACATATTCCAGCAACTTTAGTACAACCTCAAAGACAAGCTCCAAAAAAGCCTGTTGGCCCCCCTGGTGCAGTGGTTACAAAGCAGAAAAAACCATCTAAACCAACTTTATCAAATGCTGAGATTATGGCAAGATTAAAACAAGTAACATTTACTCAAGATCCTACACCAAGTTTCAAAATGATTGAAAAAGCTGGCCAAGGTGCAAGTGGTTCCGTTTACTTAGCAGAAAGATTGGCACTACCACCAAATGAAAGCGATAATAAACAACAAGTTGAACCCTCAAAAGTTGGTGATAAAGTAGCAATTAAACAAATGATGTTATCAAAACAACCTCGTAAAGAATTGATTGTAAACGAAATTTTGGTTATGAAAGATTCTCGTCATAATAATATAGTTAACTTTCTGGAAGCCTATTTGAAAACAGAGGATGATTTATGGGTAGTAATGGAATATATGGAGGGAGGTTCATTAACTGATATTATAGAAAATTCTCCAGCTGATGAGACATCAAACTCTCCATTAACTGAAGCTCAAATTGCTTACATAGTTCGTGAAACTTGCCAAGGTTTGAAGTTTTTACATGATAAACATATTATTCATAGAGATATAAAGTCTGATAATGTCTTGCTAGATACAAGAGGTCGTGTTAAAATTACTGATTTTGGTTTCTGTGCTAAATTAACTGATCAAAGAAGTAAGAGAGCTACTATGGTTGGTACTCCATATTGGATGGCTCCAGAAGTAGTCAAACAACGTGAATACGATGAAAAAGTAGATGTATGGTCACTGGGTATTATGACCATTGAAATGTTAGAAGGTGAACCACCATACTTAAATGAGGATCCTTTAAGAGCATTGTACCTGATTGCTACAAATGGTACACCAAAATTAAGGCATCCAGAATCACTCTCTTTGGAAATCAAAAGATTTTTAAGTGTTTGCTTATGTGTTGATGTCAGATATAGAGCCTCTACAGAAGAATTATTACATCATAGCTTTTTTAATCTAGCTTGTCCACCAGAAAATTTATTATCATTATTAGAATGGAAATTATAAGAAAAGAGGTTAGACAATTTTCGCGAATTTATATCCTCATTATCAAACCTATAAAATTCAATCCAATCTTATTTGCATCGAAAATGATTCCCATTTTTTAACTCTGGAATCATATACTTTCAAAAATTATTAAAAATTAAAAATATTATTATTATCAAACAATTTTATTAATCATTATGTATTTTATATTTTATATTTATCCATGAAATAATAACAATATTAAGTTTCCAAAATAACATGTCACCTTCTCAAAAATAAAATTAGCTCATCTAAACTCACGCTATCAGATCAGTATCACCATGTGTCCCTCGTCATAAAAGAATCCTTAAATATAAACCAATCCCAAAATTATGTCAGAACTCTTTACATATATTTATAATATTTGGTTTCATTGTGATTTTTTGTATAGTAATAAATTTCGGGCTATTAAAAATTGAATATTAATATATTCATATTTTATTATTTAACTTAAATTAACTTTAACTATAATTGATTGAAGTTAAATAATTTATGTTGTTAAGCTAAAGTTCATAAATTGATAAAGGGTAAATTGTGGATAGAATACTGATTTTATAAGTTTTATTTATTTGGCTCTACAAGTTTTAGATGACTATCCAAGATTATTTTTAAAATAGCGAAAAGAATTAGTAATTTAATAGGTCTTTTATATGGTGCTTTTAAGAGAGATATCTGCCAAAAATTCAATAGGTTATATTTTACCACAAGATGATTAATAGCCGATATACATATTATAGTCATCTTTCCAGAAAAGTCAATGTATTCAATATAACCGATTGTCATTTTTTTAGAAGAACATATTCTTCCTCCTCTATCAAAACATATAATGAAAGTATCACAAATAAGAAGAAATCATCGTCAAGAAAGAAAATTATTAAGAAAGATTCTAACGAAAAAGGTAATGATGATAGACAAAACATTAGTATTTCCAAGAACGTTCCTTTTAAAGCAATGGACTTGAAAAAATCTTTACTTGTTCCAAAAGTTGCCTCAACAGATAATTTATCTACAGATGAAATTCAAACAGAAGGTCTCTTTGCAGGCTACAGACCTTTATTTTTAGGAAATTCTTCACTTACAGTGAATTCAAAGTTAGACGTTTTAGATAACTTCTTTACTTCCTTCGCCAATTTAAATGTTGCAGAATCTGGTGCTAATACCTCAAGTTATAATTCTAATCAACTTAAAGATGTCATTAATGATTTGCAAAACGATATAGATTCTGAACAACAACAAGATACGACTAAACAGCAAAATAGGATACCTATCATTCCGTGGGATGCGTCAATTGGTGGTATGGTCTATTCTGATAAGGCTTTTAAGGATCTGCCTAAAAGTGTAGTATCAAAATTATCACCTTTCAAGCTAGTTAAGCTTGAAAAATCTCAGCGTAAATCTCAGACTAAACAGAAGAGTTTTATAAAAATGAAAGTCCATAATTCAAAAGTTAGTGATGACCTGGAAATGATTAATCTATTTGATTCTGATAAAACTAAACATTATGATAAACATATCGAAAATGGATCTATCATAGGTGTAACTCGGGAACAAATGATTAAGAATAGAAAAGATTATGAGAATGAGATGAATAGTTATTTGATTCTCTTCAAATTTTTGAAATCAGATCAAAAACTATACATTACATACCTTGATAAACTAATGAAATTTCTCGAAAAGCAAATTTTTAAAAAAATGAAACTTCAGACTCATAGTCCAATTTTAATGCATCGATTACCCATGTTTATATATTTACCATCAAGTAGCATTAGGGTGAAATCTCTGAGAAGAATTTTAAGGAAACGAATTATAAATCAATCTTTGCCTCTGATGACGATATTATTACCATGTTATGAAAAGGAATTTCAAAAAGAAAAGCTAATTTCAAAATTTAATAATAAAGTTAATAATTTACTTGATGATTTGGTAATCACGTTGCCCTCATACCATATCCATGATATTGAATCAGATTGCATTCTTCAAGAAAGCCCAGTCCCTAACTTTAGAAGATTATATTGGCTGAAACCTAGCTTAAGAAAAAATATATTCTATGGTAAGAATATAAACCAAGAATATGTCTTTAACTATAGCAAAAATTATGATATTACCAGAAGTAATATAAAATATATGAAGTATCCGATTAGTATCCGATCAAAAACGTTAAAGGAAGCTTTCAGCAAAGATGGATTGTATGAATAGTTTAAGTACAATAATGTAAACCCAAAAAATTCTCCCATAGAAGTTTAAATGAATATTCCTCTCCCCATTATAAAATAAAAATTATACAACCTTTAAATAAAATAAAATAAAACAGAAAATGTTTTGTAAATAATCCAATATTTATAGTTAGATATAATTGTAATGCTAAGTTTAAATCCCATTTTGTTAAGAATATTATATATGTACTAAGTTTCTGTGCCAGAATTTTCTTCATCTGAATCAAATACTACATCAGTAGTTTCATAAAGATGAACATCATTCAATCTATCTAGGCCAAGATTCTTCCTTACTTTCCGTTTATTATGCTCTATCACTTTCATATCGGGGTTCGATGAAGTTATAGAACTTTGGCCTAAAGTTTTTAGAAGTACATAATCAGTGATCATAATTATCCTGTTATATGACCTATGTAATGAATTATGCAATTGGGTAGTTATATCCCCTAACTTTGAATTGTTATCAAAACTCATATTCTCTATGTCATCTCCCATGCCGCGTAATTCATAAGAAGTTTGATTCATTGAAGAACTTTCCTTTTTATTATTAGATTCTTTTTTAGTTAAATTGTCTGTAAAGCGATGATTATTATCATCATTTGAAGTATCCAAATGAGAGGGAGAGTCGTTTAGAAGCTTCATTATCAATTCTGAACTTTCATCGTTATTTACTAATGATGAATTATCTGATTGTTCTGTACTAACTGTCCTTGTCAATGCATCTTGAACTCTTAATGCATATTTTGCAAATTTATTATCATCATTTTCCCCAGCGTAAATAGTTCTTCCCAATATGCTTTGTGCTTCTTTTTTTCTTTGAATAATTAATATTCTTGTTACCCATTCCCATACAATAGCCGTTGATGCTACATAAGCAGTCAAGTTAAAAACTTCACCTATATTGTCTATCCAAACTCTTCCCAAATCAAAAAAGAAGAAGATAATTTGTATCACTACAGTCAATAATGAATATATTGACAGAAATCCAATGGAAAAATTGACAAAACAAAGTTTATATTTTGATATAATACAGGAAATAACGATAGCAGCGTATGACGTGGAAATTGCTATTCTTAAAAGGTAAACGAACGGGTTTAATATGATTAAAGAATCAGAGTTCCTTGAGAAAAATGTGAATGCATATAAAATGTTTGAAACCACAATCATAATAATACCGGTTAAGAAAGAAAATCTTTTCTCTTCAAGGGTTGATACTAATCTAGTGACATTAATCAGTTGACAAAATTGAAGTAAACAAATTGCTAAGAAATCCATTATTTTATAAAATAAATTGTCACTTAGCATAGCTGTTATCTTATGAACTGTGACCACACCACGATTATTGAATTCATCTTGTATTAAAAGTACCATTCTTGTTGTTACATTAATTAATGCAGCTGATGATAATAAGGCTGCAACTCTCACCATATTTATGAACAGTTCTCTTTGTCTGTCATGAATAGCCACCAATAAATAGATTGTAAGGAATATACATGCCACTAGATTCCCAGTTATTACAATGACTAAAATATAGACAGAAAATCTAAATTGTCCCCCATTTGGTCCATGCATATTCAAAAACAACAGCCAATCTTTTTCCACAAAATCAAGGTACGGTATTTCTAACAACCTCTTAGCCTTAGAGATAACATAAGGGGGCAAATTCTTAATACAGTAGCCTCGAAAACTAATACTGTCAGCATAGAAACATTTGATAGGAAACTCCAACGATAATAAAACACCCGGCCCCAAATCATGATTACGACAACCCATAAAGTTGTCAGGCATAGGCCTGTCCACCTGCCAAGTATCAAAAAAACTCATCACAACACTAACAGAACCCCAATACACCTACGTTACGGTTCCCACTTGAAATAAAATATTCACCCACTCTCAATATTCAAAAGAGCATAGCACCGTCAATATCCCGGATTTTCAAGATCTAAAAAAGGTACCCAACTAGCAACTAACTAAGCTCCAGTTTCCCACTCAATCCATCTCTCTCAGATCCAAGAACAACCTTCAAAAACCATTTAATCAACACATCGACGATTAATTACAAATTTATTCATAGCCTTATACTCTTTTAAATTATATTTGAAATTAATGTCGCATCACGTGATAGGAAATGATTTCGTAAAAGTTCCAAATTCGAAATATCGAAATGCATTGAATATAAAATAAAGGACTTTATGAGTAGTACAAGTTGATTTATTTGTTGGTGTTCTGAGGTTTTGAGTTGGTAAGTAGGTTATTTGTTTGTGGTAGGCTGAAGTGTGTGATCTGTATTGCCTGTAGACTGGAGTTGAGGGATATCTGCGACGAAAGCGTGGGGTTATTTCTTATTGAGTGTTATATTGTTGGTTTTGCAAAATAGGGCTTTTAGGATTGCGACGGGGACTTGGATTGGACAGGTTGCTGATTTGGACTTGGTTGTTGCGATAGAGTAGGATTCTGGGGTTCCATTTGTGTATATTGAATGAGAGAGAGTGTTTTTGAAGGGTTTGAAGAGCCTGGGATTGTGCCGATGAAAGTTTCTAAATCGTTTGGTGGCGATGGTAATCTGGTTAGTCGAGAGAATATGGATTTGAATAGTAAAGAGTTTAAGGGTGGTAGTGCTGCGAGTTATAAACATATGAGTTCTCAAGATCACAATATTAATGAGACGATTATTAGTATGAAAACAAAATTTGGGATTCGGTCACCATCCGTACCAAATTTGCAAGATTCACTTTATAGTAGGAATAATCATAGTACGCCCATACTGAATAATACAACGAAATTTGATCACGGTTATAAACAAGACGTAATCAATGGTACTTCAAGAAAGATTGGGGCAGTAAATGGGAAATTGAATGTTCCTGAAGAGGCGGTAAGGGAGAATAATAGAGGTCACGATGATCCAGCAATTAGTGTGATCGATCTTTATGATGATGATGATGTACAATCCAAAAATAATAGAGTTTCCATAGTACCAAAAGAAGACGAAGATCATGCAGATTCGGATGATTATGAAGATGAAGATTCGGAGAACAATCACGAATCGATGGATCTATTAGCAAATGTTAGCAATGCAGAGGTTTTACCGAAAAATGTTACTGTGAATCGTAAAAATTTAGATACCGAGCATTGTGATAGATATGGGTTTAAAAAACAGAACAATCATGTATCAGAAGAAACGTATAACGGATGGTGGGAGCAATATTCAGAATATTGTATTAGGCGAAAACACAAATGGTTAATGCTTTTAGAAAAATCTGGTTTACCAGTTCACGATGATATTCCAGTAAGGTTTCCACCACATAGTGAAAAACTTAAACGTTATGTAAGAAAAGGTATTCCTGCAGAGTGGAGAGGTAATGCTTGGTGGTATTTTGCTAGAGGTCAAGAGAAATTAAACAAAAATAAAGATGTGTATTCAAATCTTATATTAAAAATGGGAGATTTAGAAGATGATGCTCAAAAATCAAAAATCCATGATTTGGATGTCATTGAGAGGGATTTAAATAGAACTTTTCCTGATAATATTCATTTCCAAAAAGAATCGTATTCAAATAAAGAACCTGTTATGATTAAGTCACTTCGTCGAGTTTTGGTAGCATTTTCCTTATACAACCCAAAAATAGGTTATTGTCAATCTATGAATTTTTTAGCAGGTTTGTTGTTATTATTTATGGATGAAGAAAGGGCGTTCTGGATGTTAGTAATTATTACATCGAGATATTTACCGGGAGTCCATAACGTTAATTTGGAAGGTGTCAATATTGACCAGGGTGTTTTATTGCTATGTATAAAAGAATATTTACCAGAATTATGGACAGAAATTGAATCTTCATATTATAATGGCTATGCGAAAAACGCAGTTAATAATAGTGCTACTTCTAAAAGTCTATTTCTATTCAAACTTCCTCCCATTACGTTGTGTACTGCTAGTTGGTTTATGAGTTGTTTTATTGGTATACTACCGATTGAGACTACTCTAAGAATATGGGATTGTCTGTTTTATGAAGATTCTCATTTTTTATTTAAAGCTTCTCTCGCAATATTTAAACTTTGTGAACCGGAGTTAATAAAGAATAAGCCTACTCATAGATCATTTGGACAATATAGTTTAACGACTAATAAACCACAAAGAACTGCAGCATGTCAAGATGATTATGATATGCAGATGTTTCAAGTTATACAAACATTTCCTAAAACTATTATTGATCCGAACTCTATTTTTGAAAAGGTAATATTCAAGAGGAGGTTACAAATTAATAGACTTGATCAAGAAGAGATCAACAAATGTAGAAAATATGTTGCTGTTCAGAGACAAAAACATAAAAATTACAATGATATCATTAATAAAACAGGAGAGCAGACTCCATTTAATGAAAACGCCGATGAACCTAACCTACTAAATGAAAAGCATACAAATAATCCAATGAACATCTTAGGGAAAGATTTGAGAATGACAAGTGAGATGGTAAATGATGCACTTATATCTGAAGTTTATGATTTCAAAAGAGGATTTTCAGGTGTCAATTGGAATAACAGCATTAAAGAACGAGTTAAGCATATGCGTAAAAGAAAGTGAACATATAATTAAATTACTTCTCTTAAACTTTATAAGTAATATTTATCGATATTCATTACTAATTATAACAATTTATAAAATATTACTATAGTTAGTAACAATAGATTTATATAGATTTATCGTACATTTGCATTGATATAAACATTAAACTACTTCATAATTTGTTTTCATTTTCTTAATAGCCTTTGAAACCTCTTCATGATTTTTCCATTTATTGTTCAATAATATTTCGATTTCCTCCCAAGGAACTTCATATGATGCAGTTTGAGTAACAGAATCTATTGGGGTGATCTCAGGCTCTAAATCCTTTTCAATTGAGGATACAGGTTTAGAGATCATTACGTTTAAAGTAGCTTCAGAAACATTTAAATCATTAAGTAAGACTTTATCATGTAACACTTTACCCTTCAATAATAATTTAACTTGCTCTTTTTGTTCCACTTGATTTCCCTCCACTAAGTATTGTTTAACTTGAAGAACGGTATCATTAATGGAGAAAGAATGTTCAATAGAGAATTTAGGTGCTCTAACACTCTTTAAAGTTAATTTAACACCAGCGGAATCGTTCGAATTTTCAGAACCACCATTATTACTAGCAGCAGCAACTTTTCTGCTTCTTGAAGGCTCATACTTATATCTGAGTCCTGGCAAAGCAACACCAAGACTAACCACTTCTTTTAAAGGCTTCTGATAATCTTTAGTTAGCACTGGCTCAGATAAAGTAGCTAAAGTAAGGAATTTGCTAACAAACTCAGATTCAGATGGTTGAATGGTTTCAATGGACATTATAATATGACTAGGTGTATAATTTACTCGATATCTGATCGTTCATATCATGAATTGATCAGTACCGCAACTAACAACCTCGTAACAACAATAGCCTTTCTTTTATATCGTGCATTAAAAGTTTTAATTTAACAATTTAAGAAAGTATATAAATATAAAAAGTTTCGCAACTCATTGAAACTAGTTAACTGTTTATATAAAGAGGGTTATTGTTATAGAGGAGCATATGGAGCATTGAACACACTTCTTGCTAGTTAAGTATCGACTGTTTGTTTAAGTGAGTTCCTGGTTTGAGTTTGTCATTCAACCTTGAAAGTGCTCATGTTAGATTGATGACTTTGAGTAGTGAAGTGTCTGTAACGATAGGACAAAATAAAGAAAGGCCACTTTTCTTTAATTATCATGAATATACTGAGACTTATTATGCTGATATAGGTGAAATTATTGAGTATCAAGGTCATGATGAAGATCATGCACTTTGTATAACACATTTTCCAAATGTGTATGTTCCTGTAACTTCTGAGAAGTTCAAGAATACAAGAATTGTTCGAGTTCCAAGGTCATACGAAACTTCACTTGAATATCCACAATTTAGCACCATTCTTCCGGGATCTGAAGATGCTGCTGTCGATTATGATTATGATGGGTTACGTTTTGTAGGACATGGCTATTATGATAACCCCAGTCAAGTTTTTGGGTTCTCTTCTGTTAGTCCATTATCTAAATATCTAACTTCTGAGGAATTGGATACAATAGTCACAGATATCAATAAAATCATAGAGGATTCTTTCCAAATATCATCTATGTATAATTTAATTGATCTAATGCTAGAAATTTTTACTTTAACATTGTGGAGATGGATAGCAAAATATCTGTATCCAAATCCTTTACTAAAAGTCGACATATATATTCAAGAACTGAATAAATCAAACTCATTGCAAGAGAAGAATATAAAGATAATTCCGCTAAGAGACTCTGGGTTTCTATCTATCGATTTTGAAATACCTAAACCAGAAGTTAATTAAATAAGTTTATCGTAGAATATAGTTTTAAGGTATTAAAAAGTTTGATCATAAAATTAATTGTATTTTTATCTATGAATATTGGTATAACTATGTATATGTGCGATTTATCTTTATATTAATGCCAACGTGAGACTATGGTAATGCAATGACTTGTTTTTGAGATTTAGTTAGTCACTGTTAGGGATAATTAAATTAGAATAATTACCAATGAAATTACAAGTAGTATAATTATAATTTTCATAGAAATAATTGTAACTTAAGAACATCAGGTTATTTGCTTTCGAAGGTTGTGGGCAAGCAAAACCGAAATCACTTGGACAGTCTCTAACAATGGAGTAACACATGTCAATGCATGGTAGAACTTCGTAGTAATCTCTAATAGGTTTTATATCATTATTGATATAGCTGTTCCTATTAACATTTTTGTTTCTAAAGATAAAATGAGGTGTGTCTCTTGTTGTGCATCTTGGTATAGAAACAGCACATAACCAATCTTGATATGATGCAGAGCAGTCATCACAAGTAGATAAGGGTGAATATCTTGCATCTAATTCAGTGTCGCATGGAATAATCTGTAGCACTTTAGTGAAATTTGTAAATAATGATTCAGCAATACCATCATACATTTGTGCTATCAAGCTTTTATTATTTTGAAGATCAATTGGAGTTGGTACAGAATATGCAACACCGCTACAAAAATCCATTCCAAATACTAAAGAGCAAGTATTATCTTTTTTCGTATCAAAAGAAAAACTTTCATATACTAAACCACCATTATTTATCTCATCATTTGTTTCATTATGACTTGGTACATATTTCGTTAGAAATCCTGTATATGTTGTTGAGCTATTTAACCCAGTGATGTAGAACTGTCCATTACTATTAGATTTATAAGCATCTAAGTTTAATCGAGAAATTCCAAATTTTTTTTTATTTAATAAAGAGATATCAACATCATCTGAAGTGGAATTTTCAGAGGATAAGATATATCGACCAGTTCTGATGGCACTAACAGACTTGTTTCTTGTACTTATTAATTTTTCTGCTTCTTCTGGTGTATAAATGTATAATTCATAACCTTCATCGGTAGAACTAGCGTTCGATTTTTCAGACGTCGCTGTAGTAAAATGTCCAATGGATAGTAAAGCTGACTCATAATCAGAATCGATAAATTCCACCCAAGTTTTCTTATCCCATTGATAATATAAGTCATTCTTAGATACTGCAAGCCCATAATTCCATTGTGGATTTGAGCCAGTGTCGCTAGTTGCTGTCATTGCACGACCTGTCTCTTGATCAACAACTTGCAATGCCAGATATAATGTTGAATAAGTTGAATTCAAATTTGAAATATCCCCTTCAAAAGTACTTGTCAATGCAGAAACATACCCACCAAAAAAATCTGAATAATCTGCATTCGACAAATTACTAAATATCGTGTCACTAAAGCCATAGTATAATCTTAACACAGTCCCATTAGAATCCGGAACATTCAGTATATTTCCTGAAATGAAAAGAAACTCAAGAGCACTGGAAGACTCTTCCTCACTCAGTGGGAAAGAATAATAGTTTACCTCCCCAAATGATATAGAATTATTAACTGGAACCCAATCATCAAGTTGACTCGTAACATTCTCCGAACTTAAATCATTCAAAATACTATTCAAACTATTCTCACGACCTGCACAAAAAATAGGTACCAGAGCAGATAAAAAACCGAAAATAATTAACAATAACATCAAGCATCAACTCATAAACCAATTAACCCACTTGGCATGTCCCCACACCACTTGCAACTTAAACAAAATCACATTCAAAATGGTAAATATTCTTACATATACATTTTATACCTGTAAATAATTCAAAATTTGATGCCGGAAATATTATAGTGCACTAAGAGATGGAATTTGAAAAGTTGTAGCCCAGACACGTAAACTTTGATGCATAAAAGAAGGTGTTCGTTGCTGCTTATGTTGTATGTTGCGGTTGTGAGAGGATTGCTGTGATTGAGTGCTTTCTGCAGAGTGTAATGAGTTGTTTATAGCATTGACAGAGAGACTGTGACGATGAGTGAAGAGCAGAAGCAGTTGGATAATCTACCGTGGGTTGAAAAATACAGACCTTCGTCTTTGGATGATGTGTATGGTCAGGCAGACATTGTGAATACTGTGCGTAAGTTTGTTGCTGAGAACAAGCTACCTCATCTGTTGTTCTACGGTCCTCCTGGTACAGGTAAGACCTCTACGATCATTGCGTTGGCGAGGGAGATCTACGGTAAGAACTATTCTAATATGGTTTTAGAGTTGAATGCCAGTGACGACAGAGGTATCGATGTTGTGAGAAACCAAATCAAGGATTTTGCCTCTACCAGGCAGATATTCAGCAAAGGTTTCAAATTGATCATATTGGATGAAGCAGATGCGATGACCAATGCAGCACAGAATGCCCTTAGAAGAATTATTGAGAAGTATACAAAGAACACAAGATTTTGTATATTAGCCAATTATGCATACAAATTGACACCTGCATTGTTGAGTAGATGCACGAGATTCAGGTTCCAACCTATCTCTACAGACGCGCTAGCACGTCGTATGAACAACGTCATCTTACAAGAACATTTAAATATCGACCAGGCAGCCAAAGATGCACTTTTGAAAGTCGCCAAAGGTGACATGAGAAAGATCATGAACATCCTGCAGGCCTCGAAGAGCTCAGTGGACACAGACTCCGACGAGATCACAAGAGACGTAATCTACGAATGCTGTGGTATCTGCAGACCAGAGGACATCCAAAAAATCTTGAAAAGCATTCTGGAGGACGATTTCGGAACCGCATACTACACGTTGAAACAACTGTGCCAGACAAAAGGGCTGGCCTCCATAGACATCATCGAGGACATCGTCACACTACTCGAAGAATACGAACTAAAGAACGAGAAAACAAGACAGGAAACCCTTATCCGTCTCAGTGAAGTAGAGTACTCCATCTCCAAGGGCTGCAACAACAAAATTGTCCAAAGCGCCATAATCGGCGCCATAAAGACGGCCTTCGAGAACGAAACCCTGGTGAACTAGTCGCAGTCCTAAGAACACATCCATGTACCACTTTATAACACTTTATACCACTTTATAACACTTTATAACACTGTTTAACCCATTGTAAGCCTTAACTATTGCGCACATTACCCGGAACTGCTCTTGTAACGACAGAAATTTCAATTTGACCTCGAAATTCGAATTTGAAAGCACAACAAGCCAACTAACATGTGTAAAGAAGTGTTGGGGTTGAGTTAAGAGGGTCTGTGGATGGGTGTGGATAAGTGTGATGGTGGTGGTTGTGGTTTTGGGTGTTCTGGATTTGGTTTTAAGCTTGTTGTGTGTCGAGAGGTTTGTTAGAAGAGGAGCGCTGTGCTGAAACTCAATTGACGAGCGTAAGCGTACTAGATTGAAAGTGTTTGGAGTGTAGTACGATATGGAAGATACACATGTAGCTGAGAATTTGCATGAGGGTGCTGGTGGTGTTACTGGGGGTGATGGCGGTGCTGGTGGGGAGTTGCATGCTTTGGATGACCCGAATGTGTACCATTGGATCTGTCAGTTGACGTATGGGCCTCATAAGGAGCAGGCCATGTTGGAGTTAGGGCGCAAGAGGGAGCAGTTTGATGATTTGGCGCTTGTCATATGGACGTCTTTTGGTGTGATGACATCGTTGTTAAATGAGATCATTGGTGTGTATCCGATGTTGCAGCCTAACTATTTGTCCAACCAGTTGTCGAACCGTGTTTGTAATGCGTTGGTGTTGTTACAATGTGTTGCATCGCATCCCGAGACGAAGCACCAATTTCTGCAAGCGCATATCCCGCTGTTTTTGTTTCCTTTCCTGAACACCACCTCTAGACAAAGAACCTTTGAATATTTGAGGTTAACGTCACTGGGTGTCATTGGTGCTTTGGTGAAGAATGACTCGCAAGAAGTGATAAGTTTCTTGTTGAGAACCGATATCATCCCACTATGTTTACGTATCATGGAGACTTCTTCAGAATTATCCAAGACCGTGGCTATTTTCATTTTGCAAAAAATTTTACTAGACGATATCGGTTTACAGTACGTATGTGCCACTATGGAGAGATTCTATGCAGTCACAAACGTGTTGAAGCACATGATCGACCAACTGACCGCCCAGACTCCTCCAGGCAGACTATTGAAACATATCATAAGATGCTACCTAAGACTAAGCGACAACTTGGAGGCTAGAAGACTACTAAAAATCGTTCTACCGGAAAAATTGAGAGACGATTCCTTCACAGAGGTATTGAAAGACGACGTCAATACAAAGAGATGTCTCGCACAGTTGCTGTTGACGTTGAACGAAGAGCCATCGCAACACCCGGCTCCACAACAATCAGTGGGCCAACAACAGCAACAACAAATGGCTCAATAATCAAATCGACCTCCACAGAAAGGAATAATAACACATATTGACCTCGGGAAACGTCGTGTCTGATCCAAAAAGTCAAAATGCGTCACACATAGGGATTCCAACAGCGCAATCCAAACCCAATTGCAGACTTCCATATATACACATACATATATGCATTGTAGACTTTTACATATTTTATTTTCGCATAATAGCATATTTAACATCATTACAACGCCAGATGCATGGAAAAAACGGCCCGGAAGCACTGATGCCCTCTTGCACCACATGCAGACCACAGTAGCCACAACAGCTCTCTCTTGTAACCAACCTTCAGGCATACATTGGCTAGACTTCACGGCTTCAATTCAATTCACACTATAAAAACAGGCCGGGTAACTGAATCCGTCGTTGGTGATCGTAACACGTAAGGAATAAAACTTTTCGTTGGAATAGGATACATGAATTAAAGATATTAACGATTAAACACAATTACGAGTAGGTATTAGATGTGATAAGAAGTGTTATAAATGGATCTAGTGATTAATTGGGTTATGTTTGAGTGGTTTAGTTTTGCATTGGTTTTTTTTGTTGAGGATTGTGTTTCCGGAAGCCCAGAGGTCGAATATTGCGATTGAGTTGCAGACTGCCTTAAGGAAAAATAGATATATATATATCTATATTTATATTGAATATCTATATATATATATATATATTTATGGCTTATTGTTAATTACTGGTGGAGACGACAAGAGAATAGAGGTTTAACGAGATGTCTACTCATACTTATAAGAAATTTGAGAATTCTGAATCGGGGGATATCCCTGATAAGATGACTGTTTATCAGGATTGTATGACGCAATTTAATGAATCTCCTGTTAATGCTAAGAGATGTCGTATTTTGCTTTCGAGATTGTTGAGATTGTTGGCTAACGGTGAGGTTTTCCCAGAGACTGAGGCTACTGCATTGTTTTTTTCTATTTCGAAATTGTTTCAACATCCAAATGATTCGTTGAGACAAGCTGTTTATTTATCAATCAAAGAGTTAAGTGGTATTTCCGAGGATGTTTTGATGGCTACTTCTTCTATTATGAAGGATGTTCAAAATGGTTCTGATTTGGTGAAATCAAATGCCATTAGATCATTAAGTGTCGTTTTAGATGAATCAACTGCTTTCTCTGCTGAAAGATTATTAAAGAGTGCTGTTGTTAATAAAAATCCAACTATATCTTCTGCTTCGTTGGTTACTTCTTACCATTTATTGCCAATCTCAGAGAATACAGTTAAAAGATTCTCAAATGAAACCCAAGAGGCTGTGGTTGATTTGAAACCGTTCCCACAACAAGATATTATCGGAGATTACTATCCAAATTCCACTTTCATTTCTCAATACCATGCTTTAGGTTTATTGTACCAATTGAAAAAAAATGATAAGATGTCTTTATTAAAATTAGTTAAACAATTTGCTGATTCAAACAATTTGAAAAATCAATTGGCAAAAGTACAGTTGGTTAAGATTGTAAACGAATTGGTTCAAAGAGACCCACAATTGTTCCAACAATTTCAAGATATGTTATATAATTGGTTGAGTAACAAATATGAATCCGTTCAAATTGAAGTCAGTAAAGTTATTACCACCTTTGCTACTAATAATCAAAGATTCATTTCACCAGAATTGTTTGCAGTGGCTGTTCAAACTTTACAAGGTTTATTAACAGTTCCAAGAGTCACTACTAAGTTTGCAGCTTTAAGAATCTTGAATAGAATCTCAATGGTTTCTCCTGAAAAGATTTTGATCTGTAATCCAGAGTTAGAATCATTAATTAATGATTCAAACAGAAATGTTTCTACTTATGCTATTACTATTTTATTAAAAACTGGAACAGAGAAAAATATTTCTTCTTTGATTTCTACAATTACAAAATTCATTCATGAAGTTTCTGATGACTTCAAAATTATTATTATCGATGCTGTTAGAACTTTATCCTTAAACTTTCCAAACGAATGGAAGGCCATTTTGAACTTCTTGATAGATGTTTTGAAAAATGGTGAAGGTGGTTTCAAATTTAAGAATAGCATTGTTGAAGCTTTAATTGATATTGTGTCTTTTGTTCCACAATCTAAGGAATTAGCTTTAGAAAACTTATGTGATTTTATTGAAGATTGTGAATTCAATGAAATTTTGGTTAGAATCCTTCACTTATTAGGTAAGGAAGGTCCATTCACATCAAATCCTTCATTATATGTTAGACATATTTATAATAGATTAGTTCTAGAAAACTCTATTATTAGATCTGCTGCTGTCGTTTCTTTATCAAAGTTTGCATTATCCAAGAAAGATACATCTTTAAAAGAATCTATTGTTAGTTTGTTGAAAATAATCACTAACGATCCAGATGATGAAGTTAGAGATAGAGCTATTATTGCTTTACAATTTATTGAAAAGCCTGATGAAAAAATCAGTGAAGAATTCATTCAACATAAATACACTTACGATTTCCAAAATTTGGAAACCATGTTATCTACTTATATGAACAACAATTCTGATTCCTTCGCAATTCCATTCGATGTCACAAGTGTTCGCAAAATTTCTGAAGATGAAGCTAAGGCTTTAGAATTGAAAAGAAAACAAGAACAATTGCACAACAATGGATTGGAATCTCATGAGTCCTCTGCAGCAGAAGATACTATTGGTAATGAAAGAGCTGATGCCTCCACTTATCGTGGCCCAAGTTCGGCTGAAGATCAAAATGAATTATTATCAACCAAATATGCTGAAGAATTATTATCAATAGAAGACTTTAAGCCATTTGGTCAATTGATCAACAGTTCCAAGATTGTCTCATTAACTGAGCCAGAAGCTGAATTTGTTGTTCGCGGTGTTAAACACATATTAAAGGAACATGTTATTTTCCAATATAATATTACAAACACATTAAACGATGTTGCTCTAGATAATGTAGTCGTAACATGTACACCAGAAGACCCAGAGAACACCGTTTTGGAAGAATTATTCAGCATTCCAATTGAAAGATTATTACCATCTACTGAAGCAGCATTTTATGTTGCTTTCAAGAAATCTGAAGAAATTGTTATGGGAGGTTTCTTAAATAATTTAACCTTCACAACTAAAGAGTTAAACCCTGAGACAAATGAACCATTTGAAGGTGATGAAGGTTTTGAGGATGAATATGAAATTGATTCAATTTCCTTAAATGCTGGTGACTATATTAAGAGTTCATTCATTGATGATTTTACAACTGTGTATGATGGATTACCAAATGAAGAAATTGCTGTTTACAATATCCAAGAAAATATAACGCTACAAGAAGTAATTGATAAAATTATTGTAAACACAAGTTGTCTACCTTTAGAAAATACCCAATTTGCACTAAATGAATCCAATACTCATATTTTGAAATTATTTGGTAAGAGTGCTTTGACTGGTGTTAAAATTGCATTAATCGTTAGAATCGTTAAAAGTTCCAAAGGTGTTGCTTTGAAGGCTCAAGGTAGATCAGCAAATGCAACCTTATGTGCTGACCTAGTTAACAGTATTATTTAAATTTAATTTAAACATATGGATAAGGGTGCCTTAAATCACGAACATTTCAATCTTAACCTTAGAATATTTGTAGATATAGTTACTAATATATAATCTTTTTACTGTAGAACATTAAAAATATTTTGTAGATATAAGTATTCTATTCAGGCAATTATTATTTGATAAATAAATAATATGAATAGTTAAGTGAATAACGGCTTGAGAAGATGAACACATATTGGCTCCTTGCATGATTGAAAAAGTTAATATTCTAAAAGAATCAAAGAGCTGAGAAGACAAGATGCATATACAGCATGTCCTTGATGTATAAATTTATATATATAGATGTATTATTTTAACCAAAAAAAAAATTGTAATTTTCAAACAATTGAGCGGTACGAGAATCGAACCCGTGTCCCCACCTTGGAAGGGTGGGATGATAACCACTACACTAACCGCCCCAGAACTGTTGATGCTTAATGGGTAAATTTGTATTATTTTGTACTATTCTTTTACGTATTATGAGATATTATTACAATTGTTACTGGTTAGTGGCACTACTTGTCTTAAAAATCATTCTATAAATAGTGAAAGTATTTAAAGTTACCGTGACTTATTTGAAAGGAAGCATCTAGCGACTTGAATACACACTAATATGTATAGAAGTATTGTTTGAAAACCCAGTGAGTAATCGGTTTTCCTAAAATAGTTATTGAAACAAGAATAAAAATTAGTTGCTTTGTATGGTAAATTTAACATGGATTATCAATTATTCTCTTGTCTCCATATAGATGTCATATATATTTGAATGTATAACTTGTGTAATAAAAAATAATATCCTTTGAAAATTGAATGTTGTTGGTTATTCTAATGCAAAAAATCTAAATCATTAAAATTTAAATTATAATTGTAAAAATTTTTTAATACTCTTGTATTTTAACTTAGTGTGTAATATAATTGTACTTTTGGATAATATATGTTACCATCAATTAAATTTTAAAACTATCTTATATGATAATAACAATTTTCATCGTAATTGGAAATCGTTGACTCCATGGCCAAGCTGGTTAAGGCGTGCGACTGTTAATCGCAAGATCGTGAGTTCAATCCTCACTGGGGTCGTTATTTTTTTTTTCATTTTATGACCAATATTGATGAGGTAAATATAAGTTTTTAATAAGTGTTTTATCGTTATACCTTTGAAAGGTATCCAATTGAACAAATAAATTATATTTTATAATTATATGCACTATTCAAAACTATAAAAAAATACCAAATTGTTCTAAACCATTTAGAAACAAAACCAATATATACAATGACCATGAGAAACCAAAATAAAATAAAATAAATGGAAGATATTCAGAAACTTCAAGTATCTGAATTTTTATTTCTATTTGATTCCCAAATTAAATTACGCGGAATAATGTGCTCATGGTATACTCCGTTTGCCTTGTATTTATCCACCAACTGATTTCTTAAAAGCTCATTTCTCTTGTATAACCAATTCATATAATTTATAGTCTTTAAATATATTACCAATTCTGATCTCTTTTCGTCAACCGTCAAATCAGGTACTGTTTCGACCAAATCATCATAAATTGATCTAACCAAAACTCTTCTTTTCTGTTCAGAATTAACATGGTTCAATTTAACTTGAGTGGCAGATAGTTTATTCATCTTTTTAGCCTTTGGTTTTCTTACTTTTTTTATAACAGGATCCGAATTGACAACTTCATTTTTCTCAATCAACTCATCATGTCCTGCAGATATTCCTAATCTTGAATCAGTCATCCTTCAATTGAAAGGCACAATTAACCATACGTTCCTCTGACTTAACAACCAATACCGTGGAAAAGGTTACATGCAGTTTGCTGCTCAACCCAAGCTCAAGAAGTACAGTCTTGAAACTAAAATAGTTTTTATTCAGAACAGTTAGTAGACATTTGTGGTGGACCGTATGTTAAATCTTGAGCTTTAATCTTTAACAAAGTTTTAAATTATATTAATCTATTATTTATCACATGACATGGAATATCTACATAGCGTTGTACTTTGTATTGGGAGATGTCACATTATTAATTATTGAGAAGTGTATATTAGGTGAATATAATAGTTTAAATACTACTAAAAGGTAATTAATATCATGTAAAATTAATAGTTAACCTAGTGATACCTAAGCTTTATGATAATTATGAATATCATAAGAATTTTATATTTATATTTAGTAACTAGAGTAGAATTACCTGCGGAGAGGGAATGAAATTGTTAAAAAATAATTTATTGAAACAAAATATAAATATTTATAATAATATTATCATAAAATTTTTATATAGCAAATCTATTATTATAAAATGGACATGATTAATTTATAATGTTAAGAAAAGGCAACCTTGTGTGGCTAACTAACTATTGAAAAAAGAAAATGGTATTAGTTTCAGTTCTCTATAATACATCGGGATAACTCTATGCTCTTTAATAAATGGTATAACTAGATATCTTGATTTAGATGTGGATTTAATCTAGACCATATGTACTGCGTTCTTAATACCTATTAAAATTATACCATACGTTCTTGCAATACTTCTAATGCCTTTTGTTTACGTCTTTCATCAGCTTCAGTGGTTGGCTCACTAACAGCTTTAGCTCCTCTTTGTTCAGCAATAGAATTACCTTTGTCAATATCTATGCTTTCGAAAGGACGGATTAATCTTAATTTGACACAGACAACTTCATATATCTTTGCAAAAACTGGTCTTAATACAGGTTTGACAATATCTGGGAATAAGTAGATAAATTGGAATGTATCTGAAGAATCACCTCTTAAAACATTTTCAGTATTTGATCCATCTAGGTTACCTAAGGGTAATACTTGAAAGAATCTTAGATATATCCATGTTGATACAAATGTTAACCATATACTAAATAGATGAGCAAAATGGTGTAACCACACTAGTTGAATCATTGTAACTACACAGATAACAAAAATAGGTAATAGTTTGAACCTGAAGTTTTTAGATATTAGTGGAACATTCTTTAAATTGAAGATAGATGTTTCAGGTAGCAACTGTTTGTATACAATTGGAAAACCAATTAAAATTGTGTAGTTTCCATCAATTGGTTTATTTAAATCTATTCCAGGGATGATAACTGATAATGCAAATGTAAATAAAACAACAATAACATTTGTTAGAGTACCAAGAACTAATAGAAATTTGAACATTTCCTTAGAGGATCCCCAATTACGTTCTATATAAGAACCACCGATTGTTAAATTTAAAAGGGTAACAACAAACTTCCAACATTCTGTATCAACAAAATTTGATACAAATACAGAAACTGGTAGATATTTTAATTTGTTAGGCACTATTTGAAAGATAGGAAAAGTCACATTTTCGGTAGCTTCATTTTCTAGTAATGTAAAATATGCAATGGCATTTGAACGAATAATAAACAAAAATCCTGACAAAATAATAGTTAAAGAAGATATTATTCTTGTGGCAAGTGGTAATTTCTGAAATCTCCAAAATGAATCTGGGATTTCAATAGTTAAAAACCTTGAATCGAATTTCATTTTTGACTTCAGTTACGATTTCAGAATTTATCTCGCTGAATTTAGCACTTCGAATGAAACTTAATTAATCACCAAACACTCTCAATTATACAATAAACCAATATGCTAGCACTAATTAAAATGATATAATTTATATTACTTTGTATAGTTTTGAGATGTATCTTTTAAGAAAAATAATTAATATACTGAAATTGCTGAAACTGTGATGTAAATATTAAAAATCTGGCGAAAAAGTCCATACAAAATACTTTGGCAAGAGTCGAACCGACGAATTGCAGGTGCGAAGACAGAGTGTATGATATAAGGCTTTTACGTCTTTTAACTAAAGAATTGCATATGCTATTGCATATATATCAATATAATATATACAGATACTTACTAATATATAAATATATATATATATATATATTTATATTTACCAGATCGTTTGAGCAAAAACAACTAAAAATATTAATTTCGTAATTTTCTCATGTATATATTAGTAATATATGATATTTTAAGACATGAAGAAATATTCTTATTATTAAATGGTATATAGGCGGTACTAGCCCTGCATAGAAGCTAAATAATAGCTTCTATGGCCAAGTTGGTAAGGCGCCACACTAGTAATGTGGAGATCATCAGTTCGACTCTGGTTGGAAGCATAATTTTTTCTCATTTCCACTTTATATCTGGATAATACACTATGGTTATGTATGTTTTAAGAACAAAGGTTTTTCTATATTTAATGTTAAACACTTATTTTTACATCATTAAAGTTCTGTTTTTATTAATTATTATAAAGTTCAAATATATATATATACTTTAATTATGTTAAGGGTATCTAAAGTTATTACAAGTTTTGAAATAAATGAGGTAAACATACAAACAAATATTATACCCGACTGTCTGATTCGTACTGAATTGAATTAAATGGTACGGGAATGCTTGTTTATAATATTAATGCAAATTGTTGGTTAATATGAATAGGATAAACTCTTATCATTCTGTGCTTGAAGATTCATCGTAATCTCCATCATAGTGATCTTTTATCTTTTCACCATCTGGATTGACAATTCTTAATTGTCTATCCTCAACTAAAAATGGTACTGAAGCTGTGCTATACCGATTGATTGGTTTAGAGGTTGTCATGTTTTGAGTATCTCTTAATGCATGAATTGGTTGGGGTTCTTGTGCCATTAAATTCATAGCTGAATGCAGGCTTGAACTATTTGAAGTTGATTCTTTAGAATGTGAAAGCGAAGAGTCTGATCTATGTACATCATTTGTTGAAAAGAAAGAGTCAGAATCGGATGTCACAAGTCCAACATGTTTTGCTGTTCTGTGCCATTTAGAGGATGCAACTCTGTCTGGGAGAACAATTGGATTAGCATCAACATCACCATAAGAGTATGGTTGATGTTGTTTACTTTCCTCAATATCTCTTTCCTTCATATGCTTTTTCCTTCTCCAGTTTGCATAAATCAATGCTGCTAATATGAAAAAGGTACCGAAAACGACACCAATAACAATACCTGCTATGGCACCATTTGATAAGCCATTAGATCCGGAATTATTATTGTTTTTGTTTGTCGAATATAAACTTGAGGATGCAATAGGTGCAGTAGTGGCAAAGGTTTGTGTCTTAGTAACATAAACTAGTACTTGCGAGCCACTATTAGATGCTGTTATTACTGATGTCGTAAATACCTCAGTTGTAATCCTTGTTGAAGTAATGACCGTTGAAGGTAAAATAAAACTACTGCTAGTAGTTTTACTAGTATTTCCTGTAGAAGAGAATGTTGAACTTGGTATAGACGACGATGTGTACAGAATAACAGTTGATGATTCCGAGCTTGATTCTGTTGTACTTGGAGCTGTTGAAGTTGGAACTGTTGAAGTTGGAGCTGTTGAAGTTGGAGCTGTTGAAGTTGGAACTGTTGAAGTTGGAGCTGTTGAAGTTGGAGCTGTTGAAGTTGGAGGCGTTGAACTAGTTAAAATCTGACTAGTTGAAGATTGAACATAAGTTGAACTACCCGTTGTTGTTGACGCTTGCGTACTCGATATAATACTGGAAGTTATATATACGCTTGTCGAACTTCCAGCTTTGGCAGATGATGTAATAGCGGATGAAGATGCCGAGCTTGATATGGAACTACTAACGCTGATAGACGAATCAATATAAAAATCCATATAGCTTTGGCCACCACAAAATTGGTATGGCCAACCATTACACCCGACATTACATTGACTAGGATCTGATTGTAAGGAAGAAAGGGCATCCAAAATCGAGGTATTATCACTACAAAAACAGTCTCCACCACCCAATAAAGCAACAAATTTCGAACCATTACATTCTGTCTCACAGTATGTAACTGACTGATAGATGTAGGTACCCATTGAGAACATCATTGATCGAAGACTATTTGAGTCATAACAGCCTTGGTAATTATATGTTACTGCGGTAGCCAACTGTGCATAAAGCAGTACTGCAATACCGGTGATGTATTTTAACATGTTTGGACTATTTATAATCTTTGGTAATCTTTAAAATGGGAATAGGGGAAAAACAGAAGAGGTGTATCAAAAATAATTGAATCTTAAAAAGCAAATTGAAGTTTCATTAATATCTGGTACTAATAATTTTTTGGCATATATATTTTCTACAAAAAACTCTTTCTATTTTTGCTTTTGAAACACAAATAATTGCAAAAAACCTCAGTATTCTTGGAGCTTTAGGAACGAACCTCTGTAGTGTGTATACAAATCCTTTGTTCAAATCAATATCTATTAATTGGACTCTTGTATCTTTTCCACTGTACAATGCAGTTTGACTTCACTGAAATCAATAGAAACTTATAACAGTTACTCAAAAATTGTTTTTACTTATAGTCAAGCTCTTAACTCACAAATAAACCAAACAAACCAACATCAACACAACTATCAAATTAAATATAAGTCAATTCCAATCCCAATTGTTCTTGTTGAGGTTTAGATAAATCAACTGATAATATCTCAGTAATGATTATTTAATATTTCGAGAGTTTTTGTTTATTGAAATCTCTTTTTGACAACCCCTTTTCCCGATATGAACATCTCTTACTATTTCTGGCTATGTGCTTCCGTTCACAAATACCAGTAGCAGCCCCATTCTCCGTGGCCCAAAATAGACAATACAGAAAAAGAGACGTACTAAACGCGCGCTCAAAAGAGTATCAACTGTCGCCAAAAGGTTCGACATAGGGACAACATATTACCGTAAAGGGTTACCATTATCAAACGCGAATATTGAGGTTCGATAGACCTCGAACCCTCGAACCCTAAAGACTACAACCCTAAACAATAGCCCTAACGATGAATTAGGGTTTGGAGATGACGAAATGAAAAATTAACGAAATAAGAAACGTGAAATATTATAATGAGAGGAGGTGAGATGAGATGAGTATTTTCATAGCTTATATTGAAGTTGGTTTAGTGATTGTTCAATTATTTGCAGAGGCAAGGTGTCAACATTATATAGCATATAGGTCTTTTTTGAGCGCTTGCTAGAGAGAAAAGTGAAGGCTGGAAAGCAATAAAGAAAGAGGAGTACAGGAATAATTGCAATGTCTAATTCTCTTAAGGCTATTGATAAGAAAATATCTAAAAGAAGGCAGGTGTACAAGCCGTTACTGGATAATCCCTTTACCAATGAGTCTCAGATTTGGCCACACGTTACTGATCAGCAGCTAGTATGGGAGTTATTGCAGTCGGACATACTGTCTGTTTGTAGAAGTTTGAAAGACTCTGATCGGAGTGAATGGCCTATAGATGTTATTTTTACTTTCAATGAGATTAATGAGTACCTTGTCAACCCAGATAATGATAAAAACGAAGTATTACTATTTGCCTGTAATAGGGACCAAGGAATACCATCTGTACTCCTACAGCAAGTGCCTCTGATAACATTTATGTCCCGGACCAAAACCACGTTACTTCAATTACCTAGAAATTCCTCACAGACAATAATAGACTCATTGCCGTTGAATGATGATGATTTTGATGGATTACTAATGATTATTTGTAATGAGAAGGTTAATTCCCATTTTATTAGGATGGTTAAATCAAAAGTCTCAGAACAAAGTATACCATGGCTAAATACTTTAAAATACCAACACACTAATCTTAAATTGTTGAAAACTACGGTACCAATTATATCAAAAAATAAGAACAAAGATTCTAAACAAAGGAAATCAGAAAAACAGCTTCATAATCAACTAAATCAAAAAGATAAAGCACAAAAGAAGAAAAAGATACAGAGTCAAAGTCAAAACAAAATAAGTCATAAATAAAGTACTTATAAATACCATCATACTGTTATCCAATATGCCTGGGTTTTTTAAAACATAAACTTTATATAGTATCATTTATACATATATATTTATGATATACATAGGTGAAAAATGCATTTTAATAAACGAAAGGAACGATCTTATAAGGAACCCTTTTTTCATACTCTTCCCAGTCCTTTCCGTATTTTTCCCTACATTTTTGCTCATCTCTTTGTTGACGATGTAATAATAGAGACATGAAGTAAGCTGAGTAATAATACGTTAATGGAGTTTGTGTCCAGGTAGTTAAGCACCAACTTAGAGAGATAATCCAATCACCAAAGTAGTTCATATGCTGAGATTTAGCCCACCATCCGTCACAAAGTAGCTTAGTACCACGTTTAGTTTGAATGCTCTTTAAATGGGCTAATTTACCTTGTCTAAAGTCAGACTTTTGTTGGTTAGCAGCACGGAATACCCAGAAACCTAATACCATTACTGCAACAATAAATAATAATCTGTGAGTACCCAATTCAATTGGAGAAACACTTAGATATCTGGCTTGTAATGAGTAAGTAAATGGAACCAATGTAAGATCACCAAAAGCTAACATAAAACCAAAACCATCGGTTGTAATATCCATCATGGTCAATACACCTTCTTCATTTAAAACACCGTCAAAAATGTAAAAACCTTGTAGACAATTAATTAAAACTAGTGCATCATTAATTCTACCAGTTTCAAGATAGTTATGATGTAAACATGATAGATTAATTAAGAACCATAATAGCATACCTGGTCTTAACTCTGAGTACATTTTCAAATCAACTGGACCAATTCTAGGGTTTAGTTCCCTGCCAATAAACCAGTCATAGATAATATTACCAGTATTACCGCCTAATGCTAAAATCTTTTCATTATTATTGATACCATTTTTAGTAAATAATGGAACAAAACTTGCAATATAACAGTAAGTAGATAATAATAGAGAAAATAGAATTGTAATTATGCAAAGATCTACTTGGTTATCATACAAATACTTCAATTCTGGTAATTCACCATCAGTTAATTGATATCTGAAAGCTAAAACTAGAATTAGTGCTGCAGAGACAGCGACACCATTAATTTTATATTTTAATTTTGTACCATCTCTTAATTCAACACCATCTATTTTTTTACCTGGCAAAATTGTATCGAAAATTGCCAAAGAAACATACCAAACAATGTAATACGTCCATAAATCAGCCTTGGTTAAGTAATAATTAATTGGTTTGATACCATTCCAAAGATCAGCAAAGTTAAAATTAGTGAAAAATCCTTGAATAAAATAATCAGGTCTAATCATTTGGTTTAATAAAATAGTTAAAATTGGCAAACCGACACTTATACCAATGGCACCAATAGTGCCTCCAAATTCTAATTCAGTTGTCTTTGGGTTTAATTTGGAAATCATTTGTCTTGTTGATTTTTTTTCAGCTTAGAATATATCAAAAAGATTATAATCAAATTCAATTAATTTTCTTTATAGTTTATCTTTAATGGACAGTATCATTTATCACTAAAGTTTTATATTGTTTCAATTCCATGGATAATAAATGTGATGGCTAGCATCCTTTCGTTTGAGGGCAAAGAGTTTTACTAAAGTTTATTAGGGCGGAGCAAAAATGGAAAAATTTCGGCTAATATTTAAACGAGGAATAAGATGATATTAACTTTTCATTTAATATAAAGAATGTTATTTCAGTATGTTTAAAGCAAATATAGATATTTTAATTTTTTTTAGTAATAACTATGAAATGAGTTAAGACAACTTCATATCAATGGTGATAGAGTTGTTGTTTAATACATTCAATGATAGCCATATTAACGAATAATAGTAGTCTTTTTTCTACATCTTGCTTATTTCCTATGTCCCCCAAAATTAGTCCTAGTACTGGGATAACCGCTTGCTCCTTTTTTATTCCATCTATTTCACTCATTGAAACACAAGTGTTAAATAAAACTATATTATTTATTTCATCCCACCAAACACCAAATGTAATTAAATTTTTTTTGATATTATGTTTTGGAGACAAATTTGCCAAATTATGAGTGAATGTGTCTAATGAATTAAAAGAAGAACCTTTCATAAAAAAATATCTACGCCAAAATGTGTTACACATTTTTTTGCATAAAACTCTCTGGGAAATTCTTTTATTCAAATCCTTGTTTTGAATCACTTTTAACCACTGAATCCATTTTATTATTATATCATTCATCACAATTTCAACATATGATTGTAATATTCTTCTAACATCTAAAAATAAATTAATAATTGGTTTTTGATTATTTTTTTCAAAAAGTAATTTCAAACAATTAAGATGATTGCTTAATATTTGAAGACTTGTTTCTTTATTAGATGAATATGAAATACTGACTATTTTTGGAAATAATTGAACATGGCTTGGATTTCCAACTGGAATACTTGCAGAATTTCCATTTGTCATAGTTACATCACCCAGCATTGGTGAATTATCTTCACTATCTTCATCATCTTTTTTCTGAAACTCATCTTTGGAACGAATAATACTAAAATATTTCTCTAAAGTAGTGTTATTTTTGTCAAAGAAACAGTCTTTAAATATTTGGAATGCCTTAATATTAGGAGCAGCACCAAATAATTCATTGTTAAGCACTATATCAGCTTTGTTCATAAAGTAATATACAAACCCAAACTTTGACTCTCCACTCACAAACAGCCTTTTTGAATCATATGTGTAAACAAAATCAGAATATCTAAAATATATATTCTCACTTCCTACTTCAGGTACAAATTCTCTCTCACTAGAGTATCCTTCAATTGCTGTCAGATCATTGGAAATGTCCATTTTTGATAGTACTCCAATCCAACTTTTGTTCTATACCCCGTCTGTCTCTCTAGACCTTAAAAAATTAGTATCAGTTGTCCATTTTACAGACATGTATATAAAGTTTCATGAACAATAAGTTAAAAATCTTATACAACATTTTAGCCGCCAATCTTTTTATGGGATTGCATGAACCTTAAACCATTTCCTCTCACGTGACTCTTAAAGATTATTTACCGTCACGTGAAAACAGTAGTCACTTGAAACGATTCTATTGTCCTGTCAAGACATCACTGTTATATAAGAATTGTTATACTAATACTATATTATAATGATGATTCAAGTAAGAGTATTATTAAAATGGTCCAGGACTGTAGCATTAGTATATTGTATAAGGATTACGACGTGGCTAGTCAATTGAGAGTTGTGGATTTATAGGTTTTGCTTTTCGTCTGGATTCCGTTGAAATAAGGAAACGTTGTAATATAAATGTCCTTGAAACTTTTAGAAGAGCTTAGCGAGTTGAGGAAATCTTTGATAGAGAATTTACAGGAATTGAAAACTTTAAATGTTGATTCGATTGAATCAATAAACGCGAGGTTTAGTATACCGGAGATAAATCAGAGCAAAACTCAGCTCGATATTGAAAATGTGGTTAATTCATTAATAAATTATGAATCTATGCTTAAGACATTGATTGTGATGTTAAATAGTGAGTACAGGGGGTTTAAAGTTAAGTGGCAGAGAAGTATGACATATAATTGTCCAGATTCATTGACTGTAATTGAATTTAATGATGAATATATAGTTGGGGAAACGAAAATAGAATTGCAAAAAATTGTTGAAACACTGATAGATCATGTCGATTGGTATTCTGAATTTAAAGTTGATTTTAAAAATAATATTAAAAAATTAAATGATAAGAATTCCTCAGAAATTGATGAAAAAAGAGAAAAAATCATCAAATTACATCTGATAGAAACTCAAAATGGTGATATGCAAAATCCAGATTCTAATATTGTTAATGAGGATCCGAGAGTGAAAAAATCGTGGACTTTTGATGACAAAGGTGTCACATCAAAGAAAAAATTATTAAATGCCACTAAAAAACTGACTAAAAATTTATTAAAAGGTAACCAAATTCTACAATCCAGTGTTCTGCAGAGTAGTCTAAATTTGGATGAGTTAAAACAACAGACTTCATCTATGCAGAAAATGAACGATAAGTATATGCAATTTGAAGTAGTATTCAATAAAACATCACAATTAGTTAAAAAATTAGAAAAAGCATCACACCAAGAAAAAAGAGATGTATACCTTTCGTTAGGATTTTTAGCAATGTGCATTTTTTGGGTTCTATGGAGAAGAATATTTAAGCTACCAGTGAAAATAGGTTTATGGATAACTTTCAAGTTTTTTAAATCTATCCTAATAAGTATTGGTTTTGTTAGGGACGTCACACAAAATATAACTAAGGAGACAGCAATCACAAGCGAAATGACCAACACAATTATATCTTCAATTATATCCTCCACCATAGATTCTATATCAAGTGCAACATCAAGCGATATCAAGAAGAATATCGAAGAAGTAGTCAACGCAGCAATGGACAGAGTTTTAGCACATGATGAACTATAACCATAAGATAGGGAAACCAATCCTATAAGCACAAAAATTAATCACATCAGAATTTATTGATATCATTTATGAATAAATTATAATATTTATCCAACGCATAACTGTTATTATTCACCATCTTTGTACTGTCTTATGGAGTTTTATTCTTATTCAAGTCGCTTAAACTACTGATTTCTTTTGCGTTACCCGGTGTTTCTTCAAATCATCAATAATGAAAAATTTTAGTGATGAGATGAGATGAACTGTGATGAAATGAGTTTTAATATTATATGCTTTGCTAAGCACAAGTTATATATATATAGATGTATAGATGTATGGATGTATATATATTAATTATACAATGTTAGTACATCTGAATAGTTCTTATTACCAATGTTATTTTGATAATTTTTTAAATCTTATTGTAACTTAATCTTATATTGAAAACCGAGTAAATAACCTAAAGGCTCCGAATCTCAATGGCTCCAGTGTCAAAAAAATCTAAGGAAAAGAACAATAAACGTTCTGTCAGTAGTCAGTCTTCTAAGCAGCAAACTAAGAAGGCTAGAATTTCAGTCGATTCTTTTGAAGAAGATGAATTGGATGATGCTTCTATGGACGGAAGCTCTTCCGAGGAAGATGCTTTAGATGACGTTATTTCTGACGATAACTCTGATGAAGGTAACGAGGATAAGATAGCTCTAGAAGAAGAAGAAGAGGATAGCATCGATAAAGATGATGACCAAGAGGAAAATGAAGACGGCGAGGGTGATAAAGATGCAGGAACTGGAGAGAATGCTAATTCTCATGCTGAACAAAAAAAGCTATTAAAAGAAAGAAAAATGCAAAGAAAAGGTGGTTCTGAAGTTCAACATATCAAATCATTATGGGAAAGATTACGTGTGAAGACTCCACCTATGCCAAAGCCTGTGCGTGAAAAATTATCTAATGAAATTTGGGAGTTAGCTAAAGATTGTATTAGTGATTTAGTATTAAAGCATGATGCTTCTCGTGTTGTTCAAACATTAGTGAAATATTCATCAAAAGAACGTCGTGATCAAATTGTTACCGCTCTAAAAGGTAAATTTTATTTATTAGCTACCTCTGCTTACGGTAAATATTTACTTGTTAAGTTATTGCATTATGGTTCAAAAGATTCAAGACAAATGATTATTAACGAATTACATGGATACCTAAGAAAATTAATGAGACACCGTGAAGGTGCTTATGTTGTGGAAGATTTATTTGTATTATATGCTACTAATGAGCAAAGACAACAAATGATTAAAGAATTTTGGGGTTCAGAATACGCTGTTTTCAGAGAATCTCATAAAGCTATTACCATTGAAGATGTTTGTAATTCGAGTACCGAAAAAAGAACCATAATTGCTAGAAATTTGATCACAACTATAACTGCTTCAGTAGAAAAGGGTTCTACAGGTTTCCAAATTTTACATGCTGCAATGAGAGAATATGTTAAAATTGCTAATGAAAAAGAAATCTCTGAATTCATTGAACTATTACAAGAACAAATTGCTGAATTAGTCCATACACCAGAAGGTGCTGATGTTGCATGTACTTTAATTGCGAAGGCAAACGCAAAGGAAAGAAAATCATTAATTAAACACTTAAAAAATCATTCAGACAAGTTGATTAAAAATGAACATGGTAACATAGTATTCATTACTCTATTATTAACAGTCGATGATACCGTTTTAATGTTTAAATCTTTTGGACCTTCAATAAAAGAAAATTTCCTAGAACTAGTAATTGATAAATTTGGAAGAAGACCATTGCTATACATCCTATTAGGCTTGGACGGTAAATACTTTTCTCCAATTTTGAAGAAGGATCTAGAAATATACATCAAGATGTCAAAAGCTACATCAAAAAAGCCAATTGAAACCAAAAGGGCAGAATTACTAAAAAGGTTTGCTCCATTATTTGTAAGTTCAGTGGATAAGAACTGTAGTGAAATCTTAAAAGAAAACTTAGGTAGTCAATTCATCTTTGAACTTTTATTAAATGATGATTTATATGAACAATTAGAAGATAAGGATATTATAAATTTCAAGAGTATTATAGATAATATCATGATTCCCTTTAAAGGTGATATAGGCGAAGAAGATCATCCAATCCACAGACCATTTTCTACTAGATTATTAAGAGGATTAATTCAAGGTGGTAAATGGAACAACAAAGAGAAAAAGATGATTCCATTATCAAAAGTTGAAGGTTTAGGTGTACCATTTGCTGCAAGATTTTATGATGAAATTATTGATTCATCTAATTTATTAGATTGGATAAATCATAAAGATAGTGCATTTACCATTGTTGCTATCTACGAAAGTCTAAGTACTAAGAATAAAGATGAGGGTAAACAATTTTTAAGTGATATAAAAAGTATCCTTAAGAAAATCAAAACTGATGAATCCAATAAAGGTGCCCAATTGTTATTAAAATTAATCAAATAGATTCCTTTTAAACTAATTAGAAACGATACTACCTTTTCTTTTCAAATCTTTTAGGCATCTCAACTTATCATAACCATTCATTTACACATACTAAATTTTTAGTTTCAAATACAATTGTATAATAAATAAATCAAGCAAACAGAATTGTTATCTAACATATTATTTAAAGAACATCTTATATAAAAATTATAAATTTGAAATTCCATTTACTGTCATCTCTTAATTTCAATATATTAATCTTATTGTTTAAGGCTCGCTTATAAAAATATATATATATATATACTTAAAATTCTTGATTTAAAAGTACTTTATGTAAAAATACTGACTATACTATTTTAATAGATTAAGGCTTGCAATAAAACGGATACTGTGTAGATCCAATTGAAGTCTTTCTTTAGATATTATTTTATTAAAGTTGGAATTCCCTTTTTGCCTATGAGTTTGGAATTAAACAGTTGGTAATTATTTCAAGAACAATGTCTGATGAAAATAGGGTGACGACTGATGATGAGGGGTCTGAGACAAGGGGAGCAAATGATGATAACATTCCTGCAACAGAAGAGATAGAAATAGATGAACATGGTAGTACCGAGGAAAATTTAAAAGTGCTAGACCCGACTACGGGAAACAATGATAGTTTGAACATGGAAGAGTCAAAGGATAATATTATAGAAAATAAGGAATCAAAACCATCAGATGAAGATGCTGAAAGCCTAAATAAACAAACTAATTGTGATCAAGATAGGAGTGAACAAGAACAGAATTTGAGAGATGATAATCTTCAGGAAGAGAATGAAAAAAATAATGGCAAACATCCTTTTAAATTTACTCTTGATAATGATTCATTTTTTATTCATCCTCTTATCGAACATATACCGAATGAATTAGAATACACATGTTTTGATGCTTATGAACAGAATTTATACTTAGGAACTAAATCTGGTGATATATTGCACTATTTTGAAATTGAAAGAAACAATTATATGCTTGTATCACAAACAAATTTTAGTTCTGAATTTAACAAACCAATTAATAAGATAATATTGCTACCTCATATAGAAAGAGCATTATTACTATCAAATAACACTGTAACAGAATTTCTTCTACCGGAATTTGCTCCAGTACCAAATACAAAACATGTGAAGAATGTTTCTGATATTATAATAGAATCATTTTCAGTAGATTCTAGATGTTACAAAGTTTTAATATTTTTAGATGATAGTGTTATTGAATACCAATACACACAAAAAGCTAGCAAATTAACTAAAAAATACCAATGGGGATCTATATCACAAGCTTCTCTCCACCATAAAACTATGCTAATCGCCAAGTCAAATAAATACGAACTTATTCAAATGGCAAGCAAAGAGGTTTTGCCTCTTTTCAAAGTTAGTGAATCACAAGTTCCTCTAAAACCTATTATGTCAGTAAATAAAGATTCAGGATTTAACGTAGTCTCCGGAGGGACGTCAAAAGATTCAACAGCAATGGTATTTAATGTTAAGCAATCTGGTGAAATAGACAATGATATTCTACTGTTAGATCAATACCCAGATACTATTATACCTAAAAACCCTTACTTACTTATAGGGTTTAATAATAATGAAATTTGCATTTACGAAAAAAAGATTCATGAAAATTCAATATTGATTCAAAAAATTGAAAGTCAATTTTCCTTTCAATTATGTGATACTTATAAACACTTTGACTGTTCAACTATAGAAGAATCTAAAACTGCTCAAGCATTAGTTATAGAAAAATTGCGTTTAGTTCCTCTTAACGAGAGTGATGATATAATCAGAATTAATAGCGAAAGTTCATACATTAAGAGTTTAGTAAAAATATCAACGTCACTTCTATTATATGGTAAGGCAGGTATTTACTTATTAATTCAAAAACCAGGCATTTTGAGATTCAATACATATGATGAAACCGAAATTGAAATTGTGAAAGAATACATAAGAAAACTAAAAGGGAACTTATCAAAATACCAGCAAGTTGAAAAAGAATATTTAACTACATTGAAGTTATTGCTTTATACTCTCCATTGTGATAATATTGATGATAAAATAATATTGAAATGGTATAGAGCTGCTGAATTAGTAGATATACGATTAATACTTTATTTACTTGATGTTGAATATTATGGTAATATTTGGATCCCTAATGGATTAAAGAAATTCATAAGTAATCTCAAATCATTAAAGATCATTCATAAAGTGAAAGATATAAAATCAATGATAGAATTATTAAATGGAAAGTTACTCAATTGTTCAAAAACTGAAGGGATTAGAGATTATATCAATATCATGAAATCCATAGAGTTGAGTTTATTTCATCTATTGATCGAAAACAATGAAGAAATTAATATTGATATATTTATAGAACCTATCTTAAGTGAAATTCTGATAAAAATTAAAAAAGAACCAAAAAAATATTCTGCATTATTGAAACAGGTTTACTTAAAAAAGCACGACTATTTAGAATTAATAGCTTTACTGAAAAGAGAAGATAATCCAAATGAGATTTTAAAAATATTAATGAAAAATATTTCAGAATTGCCGGAAACATACAAAACTGATGAACTTCTTACAGATCTAGTATACATTATAACTTCGCTACCATTGAATAATGAAATTATAAGAAATATTCTTAATGTTGTTGAGAATGGGAAATTTGATTTGAATGACTTTACTGATAAATTGACATCACATATAGATGTTAAAGTGGCCGTGATAGAACATATTGGTGTTAAAACTGAAGTTAATAGAGAATTTTTGTTGCAGTATTATCTTGCAAATCTACGGAAGGAATTAGAATCCAATAATTTATGGGAACACCTAGGTAAGTACACGTCGGAATACACAAATAATCTAGATTATTATAAGTCAACTTTATTTGAGTTTTTAGTTGTTAAATTAAAATACGACTCCTCATTTAATAAATTCACTAAATATAGTGAGCAAATCAAGCTTCTATGTGCTAAGAATGAAAAGGACAGATATAATATAAAACTGGTGTTAGATACAATTAAAGGGTTTGATATAGGTAATTTACTACTAATCATACTTGTAGTACCCGAATATGTTAACGTTTGTGAAGATATACTTTCTTCTGTTGAATTACTAGACACATTTATGCTTTACAATGATTTTCTCAATTTGGAGAAATATATAAATAAAGAATCATTTTTAAAAGTTTTCAAACATTATTTATCATTGACTGGAGGCCCTGATGGATTAAAAACTATGATGACATTTCTAAAACGGAATTATAATGTGATTGAGGATACTGACTTATTGGTAAAAATGCTGAAGGAGTTACCAGATAGTTTAACAATAGTTTCACTTTTTGATGTGCTATTTCCTATAGTAAAAAAAAGAGAAGGAGCAAGAAATGATTGCTATTTAGAAAAAGAATTGGTTAAAAGTGAATTAAATTCATTAAAAAATATCTTCAATCACTTTGAAATTGATAAATAAGTACTCTACATGTAATCATTTTAACTAATATTCTCTTTACTATTATTTAATAAAAATATCTAGGTTCATTCATTTAAATATGCATAATAGATTAACTTTACAGAATACTATACATTATATTATTCGTTTTTAATTTTACGACTAGTTTCTCTTGCATAGTTTTATCTGAAGCTTTAGTGTCTTTAATTTGTACTTTTTCAATCATTGAAATTGGTATATCATTAGGTGACAAGATTACGCCATTTAATGACTTGACTAGTTCTAATTGTTTAATATGCTCATCAGATTTATTGATATAAATGTACACATTGCTTGAATATCTCATTCCACTAATAACATTAGAATCTTGTCCTGTAATACCTGGCGATAAGTGCACATGGTTTCTGTTAAGTTTTTTAATTGCGCCTGATTCTATTATAGCAATGCAAGAAGGTATGTTTGTCCCATGTACGATCACGTCTGGTAAGAGACTGCTATCGGTAATCTTTGTTAAAACATCTTCACTAGGTTTTACAGAATTTAAAGAATGTCCCTGTGTAGCGCAAATATATTCAATATCATCAATCTTTTTCAGGTGAAACCTCTTCTTGTCATTATTTTGCACAATATCATGAAGTTCATCTAATGTACATTTATGTGTCTTCAATCTATTATGATTAAGTACCAACTCAACTCTTATGTAACCATCACTATCTATTGGCAAATTCTCTTTGACTGCACCATGCCTCAAAAGATAGGATAAAGCTTTGGAGATTTGAACGTTTCTTTTACTAACATCTGACATCGGTGGTACGGGATACTTCTTTGGATTCAAAGGTTCCAGAACATTAAATGCACATTTGATCCATTGTTTTTTTTAAGGCAACAAAACTTACTTTAGATTAGATTAAATTATAGAATATGCGATGAGATGAGATGAGATGAGATCAAGTACCGAGAATTTTAGAATATGTAAATTAAAAGAATGATATATAAAAAACATAGCTATAAATATGTATCTCTATTGTATCTACAAATATTAAATAGTCGACGAAGAGAGCGAGTTGTATTATCTGATACGAATTTGTTTTATATATTTACATGGCTTGATGATTGTATAGACACTAAACGATTATTACTAATATTAAATAAATTGCAATTTAGATTGCAACTTCATTGAGGTAATATTTGTTAACGCCCGTTACCACCACAACATCCACTCCCTGATGCATTCAACTTGCTCTTTGCAGTTTTAACTGTATCATTATCTCCTAGTTCAATATCTTTATGAATGTTCAATTGGTACGTATTCTTCCCATCTTTATCAACTCCAGTTTTCTTACCTTGCACAACATTTCTTCTTAAAAATTCAGCCACACCTTCGAGCAACTCAACCTGCTGTACCTTTGTTAACTTTTTATCAGGATTGATCATGCCCTCACGCATTCTTTGCCTGGCAGCAACCAGCATTTTCGTATCGTTATTGAATGCGATTCTGGTTGACCTTAGCCCATGTCTATAGGCATTTAGCGCTCTTTGGTTCATGCTCATTATGTATTTGAATGGACGTATCCTCTATATGATGTCGGATCTTGTAGAACCACTGCTAGTAGATGTAACTCCCTGGAAAAATAAAATTGTATACATTCTTATTGTTTAAAGTATCCTTTATTTTAGTTTTTTTATCTGTTCATATTTTTGAAACTTTCAGTGAGTTTTTTTTTTCGAAATTATTAATATCATGCCCCATAATAAATTTATAAAAACGAATTCTAGAGACAAAGTGACAGCAATTGAAAATCCAACGCCCATTGCGATAGTCAAAGTTAAAGCTACTCCAGCGAGCAAATAAACATAACCGTTTATATATATTATAGAACTATAGTTCCTCTTCATAATTATTTAAAAAATATTATCTAATCCAATTTAAAGACTTGAACAATTTAAATACGAAGATACTTCATTAGCGTCACCTCTAGATAAACAGATATTTTGTCGTTTGCATATACATACTGTTAGACTACTGATTATAAAGTTTTTGTTCAGTAGATTGCAAAAAATAAATTTTCTAAACTAATCCTAATATTTAATTACTGCATTCTTGCTCAAATTATCAGAAATATCAAATTTCGATAATATCTCGACCGTCAGAACGAAGCATCAAATTTCCTCGAGAAATTAAACTCTAGCACATCTGATAATCAAAACTGTGCACTCCAAGTCCCAAGTTTGCGGTATCTTCAACACCAAAACCGTCTAATCTTCTCACATTCCTCTAATATAACTTATATTAATTATAAAACGACGTAATTTCGTAAAATTTCAGGTACGCCTATGGCCTTAGGGTTCGAGATTTCGTCGCTAAAAACGGAAACAGTTTCTTCCCTTCAGCAAATATCCAAGTTGTAATAATAATATGTATAATAATAATGGGTTTATTTATATTGCTAATTTGAATTTAAATGAATGGGATGGTTTGGTTTGTATTTTTGGTTCGCATTTAGTTGTGACTAAGTAGATACATAAGAGATTTTTTTTCTTTGATTGGTTTAGATTGATAAAAGTTTCAAAACTGTTCAGTTGTACTGTTTGAATTAAACGAAGTTCCTTTAAGGTTTTCATAATTGATATTGGGTATTGTTTAAACAATTGATTCCAATCAGGTAGATTTTCATTTATTTGTGAGGATAATAATTACTACGGGTATATTGAGGTTAGCACCCAAGGAAAAAGTGTTATTTTTGTGGTATCTATGGTTCTTTATTGCAAGCATTATTTAGATATTATTAAAAAACTGGCTTGAAGATGAAATATAATACTGAGGTATCATCGCATTCAAGACCTCTGCTACCGTCTGATGAAGAAATATTGACTAGGAAACTAGAGGAGCAGCACAAAAAGAAGAATACTGACGGGCGTAGCAATGCCTTTTCAGAAGAGAAAGAGTTAAGTCCTCATAAAAGAAGCACTTCTAATATAAATATTTTTAACCCTAATACATTAAATACGGGAAAGGGAGAAAGAGCTTTGACAGATACAGATAACTTTATTCAAATATATAATAAACAAAACGAGCTTCATGCATATCATGATTTATCTCAAGAAAACATTTCCGAAAACGATGAGACTAATATAAGCGATAACAATAGTGATGCTGTATCGCAGATTACAGATAAATCAGGGGCCATCTCACTTGGGAGTATGGAAGTCTCTTATATCAAAAATATATCCAATGATGATGTGATAACAGATGATGAACAATTGACAGAAGATAAAGAGAATGATAGTATTAGTAGTGATTTGTCTGAAACAGAGGAGTTGGAGATGATTAAAAAATATAGAGCAACTAAAAAAATAACTAATGATGAAACTACTATGAAGCAGACGTTGCAGATAGATGAGGAGATAAGTTTAAGTGATAAATTGAAACAACAAAGAGAAAAATGGGCAGAAAAAGGTGCTGCAAAGATCGTACGAAACGTTACAGACCCTCAGACAGGAACTACCATGAAACAGACAGTTAGCAAGGGTATTAATGATTTCAAGTTTGGGGACGTTATCGGTGATGGATCTTATTCAACTGTGATGCTTGCGACTTCCATTGAATCAAATAAAAAATATGCTGTTAAAGTTTTGAATAAAGAATACTTGATACGTCAAAAAAAAGTAAAATATGTTAACATAGAAAAGAATACCTTACAGCGATTAAATAATTCAAGAAGTGTAGTGAAATTGTTTTTTACTTTTCAAGATGAAGCACATCTTTATTTTCTATTAGAATATGCACCACATGGTGATTTTTTGTCAGTTATAAAAAAATTTGGTTCATTAAATGAAGAATGTGCTTGTTATTATAGTGCGCAAATAATAGATGCAATTCATTTTATTCATTCTAAAGGTATAATTCACAGAGATATTAAGCCAGAAAATATATTATTAGATAATGATATGAAAGTGAAGCTTACAGATTTTGGTACTGCTAAAATTTTAGAACCAGTAACAAAGGTAACTAGTAATGATGTTAAGGTTACCTCATTTGATCTATTAACAAGATCGAAATCGTTTGTTGGAACTGCTGAATACGTAACACCTGAACTCCTTAATGATTCATATACTGATTTTAGGTGTGACATATGGGCTTTCGGATGCATACTATTTCAAATGATAGCAGGGAAACCTCCATTTAAAGCTACAAATGAGTATTTGACTTTCCAAAAGGTAATGAAAGTTCAATATGCATTTACAGCAGGGTTTCCAGTTGTCATACGTGATTTAGTTAAAAGAATTTTATTAAAACAGCCAAGTCAAAGATTGTCAATTTCAGCAATAAAAGCACACCATTTTTTCCGTGATAAAAATTTTAGTGATGGCTCAGTTTGGGATGATGTCCCACCTGAAATCCAACCATACAAAATTAATGCGAAATCAATGCAACCTGTTCCAGAATTGAAAAATAGTTCTGCAAAGAGACATGCTTTGTCTGTCTCTAAAAGGTCATCTTCGCGTGCTAGTTCTGCTCCTTCAACTCCAGGACTTTCGACAAAATCGAATACTAGTGATATCTCAACCAAAAACACGAAATCATCAACAGAAAAGGCTTCTAATACAAATATTACTAGTAAAAAGAAGCACTCCAATGTAGGACATTCAAGTGGAGCAGCATCTGCAGCATCTGCAGCATTAGTGAAGAAAACAAGTTCATCTTCGTCAGTTCCTAAATCAAGATCAAGAGTAAGCTCAGCAGCTTCCGTCAAGTCAGCGATGACAAATAAGTCACCTCAAAATGTATCAGATAAGACTAAACCTCATGCAATCCCAAGATCACCATCAACACCAGTATTAAATAATCATTTACGGTCTTCAAATACTACACCAGTAAACAGCCCACGACCTGTCATCAGTAATAGGGATGAGAAGAGCAAACTTTTAAATCCTGATGTCAACAACGCTAAGAAATTATCTCAGTTCTTAAAAGATCCAGATGAACAAATACTCAAGGAGGGTGATGTACAGTTAACAGTTTTAGATTCTACTGCCTTGGAAAAGCGTGTACATAGAGTTCGTGGTCATATTTTAGACCCTCAAAGTTTTGGAGTTGCGAGGACTACACTTTTATCGCAGGTCGCTAGAAGTGGTGGTGTTACAGGTTTAAGGAGTGATAATACCCCGACATCTTTACAAGAAAGTCAGTTTTATTCAAACCACAGTTATAATCTCAAGCTAATACCTACAGACTATAAGATTGCAGGAGGGTCTTTATTTATAAAAGAGGAAGACAGTCCATTACAAAGATCCAACTCTCCAACGCCATCTGCAAATGTAGATGAGAGAGGATTTGGAAAATTTAAAAAACTGTTTCAAAAACAAGATCATTCAAATGAACCTCTATTCACAGAATTGAACTACAAACGAAAATTTTTATTAACATCGTATGGTCGTCTATTGATAGTTGCAAAAAGTGTAGAAGATGAGACTCATTCTGGCGACATGTATCATCTCATCACCGATATTTCTCTTTCACAAACTGGACTAAAGGTAAAAGAGCTAGTTATCCCATCAGAAATTGAGAATGGTTATTTAAACTTAGGAGCAATAATAACACCATTTAAAGCATTTGTGTTTTGTTGTTCTAAACAAGAAACATCTTCATGGTTTATGAACTTCCATAATAGCATTAAAATGAATCATGATAGATTAGTTCTATTGTCTTCCACAAATGCTCATAGTCATAGTGACAATAGTTCAATTAGATCACCCCCAACCATTCATAACCCTACTAAGGATAGAGTTGATTCAGTAGGGACTAACACCTCAACTCCTTTGATAAAAAGTCCAAGAATTGTTTCGCCAGTTCCACAAAAATCTTTTGCAAGTACTCCTTCAAGCCCAAGTGGCTCGCATAATGGAAGGCCAAGTAGATTGTTTGACTCTTTTGTTAATTCAAGGGAAAAGAACAAAAAACATATTAATCCTGTGCCATCTTCAACTAAATTGGCGAATGGTTTGCCAATAAAGTCAGATCACAGTTTTGTAGGCCTGGGATTATCCTCTCTACATAGTAAAGTATCTAGACATACTTCATCTCATCCTTCAACATCATCATTTACTAGAACTACTAATCATGGAAGGAGACAACCAACCCCTACACCTTCTTCGAAAACTTTAGGAGAGAAGACATTAAGATAAATGAATTATATACTCAAAAAATATACATGAATATATATTTTTTATAATGTTGTACTGATCGAGGTGGTACATTTACGTAAAATAATATAGTGATAATTAAATAAAATTAATACTTAGCCCTAAAGAAATATGACGTTTTAATGGTAAATAATATTATAGAAAAAATATTAGAAGTATGGAGTAACAATCAAGATTTGATTAAGCACTCAGATACGTAATAAAAATTGGATATTAGATTATATAGAAAAAACAACCTATAAAGCTTTATTTTAAAGCTATCAATAGATAGCCTATTCTTCTTCCTCTTCCTCCTCTTCCTCCTCTTCCTCCTCTTCCTCCTCTTCCTCCTCTTCATCCTCTTCATCTTCTTCATCTTCTAAATTTTCAATTTCAATATCATAATTATTCGAAATTAAATATTTTTGAATAACTTCCAATTTGCTTGGATGACAACTAATGAAAACAACCCCATTCTTTGAATCAAATAGATTTACAAAATATTTTTTTATAACATATCTTAAATCATCAACTGTAACAGTTGATAAGTTTTCTAGATATCTAGCGTTAAAATTAGCTCCTCTTTTCCTTAAAAATTGATCGATGTATTTTGAAATAGCTGATGAGAAGTAACTACTTTCAATTGTTGCAATTCTGTTAATGATACTAGTCAAAGAACCTTCTAATAACTTCGGTTCAAATTTTAATTTATCATTTGCGTAATCATTTACGATGCCCTTTGCTATTTCGAAACACTTAATTATATCGGTACCTCTCATGATACTAAATTCCCAACTATTGCTTTCAGTTTGACCTATCATGTTTGCACCATAAGCTAAACCTGCACCACGAATACCTTTCCAAAAGGGACCTTCCACACATTGCAAATATTCGGATGCTAGGGATACTGCTGCATAATCTGGGTGATAATAATCCATATTAAAATTTATATTCGTCAATAAACTCATGTATGTGGAATCAGAAGCTGGTGTTGTGATAATAAATGCTTTTTGTTTTAAGTTATTGCCTAAAGGAGTTAATAATTCTAAATGTTTTGGAATTGTTGGAATGCAATCACTTGATTCATAAGAGGGGTTACATTTTTTATGTTTATCAGCCAAATCATTCCATGGTTTAAAAATATTATTTGCAATTTTTTCGATATCACCTAAAATAATAATTTGATAATTATCAAAATTTTCTCTAAGCTTCTTTCTCATTTCTTCAAGCTTTGGTAGTATATTGGATTTAAATAAACCATCATCTAAATCGTCTAATATTGATTCCAATATATCTTCTACAAATAGAGCATCTACAGATTTTTTCATCGACCTGGTATTGTAAATCTTTCTATTCTTTAATGATTCTAACATAGTATCACCTTCTCTTTTTAATTCCACAATAGAGTTACAATAATTTTCAACAAGAACACCAACTCTTTTTTCGTCAAAAACCATATCATACAAGCAGTATTTTATCCATTTTACTGCTTCCACATAATTAGTCGATCTGCACCTAATTCTAAAATCAATTAAATCAGTGGTGGAACCCTGCAACCCTAATGAAATATTTGAGTCCACAGTTTCATTTTTTAGTTTTGTAATAACTTGTTCATAAGATATGATAGATCCATCCTCTGATTTCATTGGTAAGGAAAATAATTCATTAAATATGTGAAAATAAGGTAACAACTCTACATCATTAATAGACCATGTATTAACCAAGACGTGGAATTCAATAAATTGGGATTGGAAATGTTCTGCATGAATAAAAAAGGGGAAATCTTTTGGTTTTAAGTCGAATAATTTTTTTGTTAAATCGTCACTACGGTTATCTTTAAAATTATCGATCATTGTAATACCCTGTGTCTCAATTAAATCAACGCTCTTAAGAGGGTCTTCAATCGTATAGTGATCTAAAATCTCCTTTGGAATTTCTTTATCATTATTAGCTATAGCATTTTCTAACAATTTTCTTAATTTTGGTTTTTTACTATCGTCAGCGATACATTCTGCCTCTCTTTTAATAATAAGTTCTGATTGTATATTTTCCTGTGCTTTATATAACGACTTACTTGGTTTACCTAATACAATAACTGGTTTATTTTCATTGAAAATAGAATTTAATAGTTGTTGCCACTTTTCTTGACCCCATTGTAAAATCGAATCAAAGTCAGATAAATCCATTAGTGTCCTTTTTAAAGAGTCACCAGTCTGATCACCATATATAAAATCTGTTATGATAGCTTGAGATAAAATAGAATCTGCATTTTTTTCACATCTAAGTACATAATCCCATTTACCGTTATCTACCATTTGTCTCATTCTTGACAAATCAATTTGGTGAGTTTTTAAAATTTCCAATACTTTTTCTTTTGTTTCATTTAACTTTTCTGATGGTATTCCATGAATACCCAAATTTATTATTGTTCTACTAAAATCATCAGTCCAGTAATCAACCGAATTTGCAAGTGGATCATCAATTTCCACTAATATTTTATTAAAAGGAGCAATTGCGGTTTCTGTTAAATATTCTAATAAAATACTAATGGCTAGATCATTTTCATAATTTTCATATGATTCACCAATCCAAGAAAATAAAAGTTCACTTTGAGTTTCATCTAATTCTGGAAATTCAATGGTTGATTCAACAGTTTTAGTTCTTGTTTTTGGTATTGGGGATATTCCAGAATCTACGAAAGGTCTTTTCATGAATGTTTTCCCGTCATCTGCTGGTTTAATAGATTCATTATCCCAAGTAGCAACTGTTTCTAACAATTCTTCTTCTGGAATATTACCACAGACAATGACACATAAATTTTCTTTTTTATAGTAATCGGTATGAAATTGTTTAATCTCTTCATTAGTTAAATTTCTTAAATTTTCTGTCAAACCACCAGTTTCTGAACGATAACCGTTACCGTTTGGAAATAATAACCTTTGTTTTTCTAACATTGTTACAAACCAATTTTGTGTTTCAATGGCCTCCATTTCACTGTACACAACACCTTTATCTGTTAAAGTGTCTGGGTCAACATGATAAACCTCAGTCACATAAGCATCGTCAGTTAACGTTGGATTAATAATATGTTCCAAGTACATAGGCAACAGTTTCTTAAACCCAGTCCACCCTGCACTAGTCAAAGTGTATACAGTTTGATCTGTGGCAGTCCATGCATTAGTAGATGACATGCACAAATTACCCACAGTATCTAGCAAACCTTTGTATGGGTATTTTGGAGAACCCATAAAAATCAAATGCTCTAAAGTGTGTGGAACACCTGAATCATTACAACATTCCGTAGCCACAGCAAAATAACCCTGAACAAGAGGAGATGTCTTGTGATCAATATGAACTAATTGCAAATGGGATTCCTCAGACACATATTTCGCAATCTTGAATTGTGGAGCAAAATCCAACTGAAAACTAGTCAATTTTTTCCAACCCATTTCTCGATATGCTCACAAATTTCCAGCAGAAGCCCTCTGGCGTCCTTAAAACGTCTCTGCTTCATCTCAAACTACTTTTAATTGACCATCATTTTATAATAATAATTGTAATGACCATCCACATCTCAGATCTGATTTGAATTAAATTTTTATTTCCAGTCACGTGCCATAGTGTTAGCGCCAAAAAAGTCGGCGACAGTAAATAAACGAGGGGCGGTGACAGTAAATGATATCAAATACCACCGGATTACGAGAGGTGTATGGTTACTACGCTAGAATCCAGTTGACTACTCTAGTTGTGACCTGACTTAATACCTTCTTCCTAAGATCCATAGTTAGTGAAGCCATCTGTTTCCCCTGGTGAAACTTTTGAGAAGTACGCTTGGTTTCATGGCAACTTCATTTCTGAACTATCGATTAACTCTGGTTACAATTAAGAAAGAACCATGCGTTACGGTAGTTCAGTCGTGAAAAATTGCTTGACCAGTCCATGAACCTTCCAAACCACTGCAAAATCGTTAGGTTTACCCTTCCGAAGACATAGTTTCCCTCGTTCACAAATGCAGGTAAGCGATTCTCTCACTATCCCGAATTCACTGTGACCAACAACCTGAACGACTGTATCCACATAGCGAGCTCACATAGCGAGCTCAAAAGGGAGCTGATTAGAGCTGAATACTGTATACTGTAAACCAATCTCACCATCAACCCAAACTAACCGAACCTGCCTCAACAAGTTGCAACAACTTGACACAAAGACAACCCGTGGCAAAACAGCCAGCCACACCACGTGACCACTGGGAAAGGCAGACTTACGGTGCGGTGTGTGGGTGTGGACATATACATTACCCGGTGTGCAAATGGCATTGCTAACTCCGCGCGGCGCTACCACAGTATTGCGGGGTTAACGTCCGGTGTGTTATTTCCGGGCGACTCGAAGGTGAAAAAGTGTTGGCGGAAATAAGTGGGTGTGCACTGTAAGAATTTTCCACATAAGGCATTAGTAAGTGGAGGTGCAGTTGTGAATGGTGGTGCAGTTCTTGGAGGTGATGAGGTGTGGGTGCCAGGTGCAGCGTTGCAATTGTCTTTGTATATATAAGTGTGTAGCTTTCATTGTGCTTCTATGCTCTGTGGCTGGAGGTGGTTGACTACTGTACTCACCACTGTACCCGCAACTGTACTCACCACTGTACCCACACAACATGTCTGCATTCACCCCAATTGAAGACGTCATTGAACATTTCAAACAGAACAAATTTGTCATTGTCATGGATGATGAAAACCGTGAAAATGAAGGTGATTTGATCTGTGCTGCTGAAAATATTACATACAAGGACATGGGGTTCCTAGTACGCCACTCTTCTGGTTACGTCTGTGCCCCAATGAGCAATAAGCTTGCAGATAAACTAGATCTGCCATTATTGAGAAACATGAAATATGAATCCTTTGATGATGACAGACATGGTACTGCTTACACGATCACCGTAGACTACGAAGAAGGTACCACCACCGGTATTTCTTCTCATGACAGATCATTAACTTGTAGAAAGTTAGCTGACCCAACTTCAACAGCTAAGAGTTTCTTGAAACCAGGTCATATTTGTCCATTAAGAGCAGTCGATGGAGGTGTCTTAAAAAGACGTGGACACACCGAAGCTGCTGTAGATTTATGTAAATTAAGTGGCTTGAACGAAGTTGGTGTCATTTGTGAATTAGTTAACGATGAAGATGGTTCAATGATGAGATTGAATGATTGTATTGAATTCTCCAAAAAATTTAATATCCCAATCATCACCATTGATGCATTAGTTGAATATTTACAAAAATAAATAAAAAATCAAAACTATAAGGTATAACGTCAAATCACCGTAGGCTTTTCATATAAATAATGAATAGAATTATATATTTGAATTTAAATCAGAAGCAAAAACATTTGTATTTTAATAGAGATGAATAACATTTTTTTTAACAAATAATATTTTGTATTATATCATATTAATATTGTACTTTTTTATTTTATAAACTTCTATTTATTTATTTTTTTGGCTCTTTTGGCTTAACAGGAACCAATCTTTCCTTTTGGCCCCAAACTAATTTATGTGGCTTCATGAACTTATCAACAACCTCCTCAGTAACCAAAGCTCTACGCTCTTGATAACTCTTAACAAATTCTTGTAATGTTTCGATGCACAATTTCTTCATTTCACCAGAAAGTAATTCACCGCTTCTATACTTTTCAGCAGTTTCCTTTAAAAATTCATCATCATCTTTGAAGAATGATAAATATTGATAAGCGACATCCACATTCGGATTACCACCAAGCTCTCTGTGAAGTTCCATGGTACCTTGACCACCACTAAAGGCATGCTTATTAATTTTCTTTTGAATTTGTTTTGCTGTATCAGTCAAGAAGATAGCACTATTTTCATCAGACGCAGACATTTTAGTTGAAGAACCTTGTAAAGCTGGGAAAAATTTAGCATGTAATAAAGCTGGTTTGGCGAATTTCAATTTTTGAGCAACATCTCTACAAACTCTGAAATATGGATCTTGATCAATTGCACATGGAATTACACATTGAGTTTTGTCTGGTAAACCTAAAACATCAGGGAATGAACTTGGGAAAGCAGAAGCAATTTGGATAGAGGCAAAGTGAAATTTACCAATACAGTCAGAATCATTAAAACCAAAAACAGCTTTTGCAGTAGAACCTGTAATTTGTCTAGAGACACGTACAACAGTTTCATAGAAACCACCACCCATATATTGTAAATCAGAAAAGATAAAAGTATTTTCTGGGTTAAAACCAACAGCAATAATATCTTTAGCATTTTCACGGGCAAAATTCTTAACATCTTTAATTGTTAATTTTTGTTTAAACAAAAATTTCTCATCATCAGTTAATTCAATCACTAATGGAACGTCAAAAACGTCTTGTAACCATTTAGTAAATAAAAATGGAACCATATGACCCATGTGAACAGAATCACTCGATGGACCTCTACCTGTATAAATGAAGAATGGTTTACCTTGTTCATATAAATCTAAAATTTGAGAAAAATCACGTTCACTGAAGAATAAACCTTTACGCATAAAATGATGAGGAACATGACCTGTCACTTTTTCAAACCTCTCTAAAAGCTCTGGTCCAATAGCTTTAGTGCCAAACTGTTTGATCAATTTGTCATAATCAATATCTTGAGAGTTACCTTCAGCATCAACAGCACCTTCAACATCCCATGGAGTAATAACTTGATCTTTTTTCGTATCATCAGCATTCAACTTGCTAACATCTTGAGCAACTTGGTCAACCTCTTGAGCACTCATCTTGAATTTCTTGGTTAATTTTAGCAGTAGGTTGTCAATGGCCAACAGAAAGAAGATACTGGCAATCAATAAATGACTCAATTCATAAAATTAACCATCATATATAATAACACACATGCAATTACAAAAATAATAGAAGTTTGAAAACTTATTTACTCATCGTTTTCAAGATTTCAAAATTTTTCAACACTTAATTTATTTTCACAGTGTAACCGACAATGAAATAATGATCTCAAGATAAAATGTAGTGAATATTTTGATGCTATTAGTAGTGGTAGTGGCATATATCTGTGAGACAGAGTGCTTGTGGCCAAGAAATGTTAGAGATATTAGCATCAAGATATTTATGTTTGATATTTGTTATGAATTTCCTTTTTGTGACGCCCGGATACCTATACATGTAAATAAATATATGACTTATATTTGTGCGTTTAAGCTTGTCAGTTCTAGTTAGATTTTTTTATCTTCTTGCAGTCATTGCAGTACCATTTTCCTCTTGGTAATGTGGTTAGACCGATGCATGGCAAATGGAACCATTCAAGTTCACAGTGTGCACCGTCACAACCTACCATTTCTCCAAATGCCACTCTATTACAATAACAATACAATGGTTCACCGTATTCGTTGACTTTCGGTTTTGGTATTACTGATTCAGCGACTGTATTATTTTTGATACTATTGCTGTTGCTATTGCTACTACTATTATTATTTTTGTCCTTATTTATTTTACGTTTCTTTGTTTCATGACCTGTATTGTTCTGGCTCCCTGCTTTCCTTGTTGAGGTAACTGTGGTCTCTGGAGTAGTATCTACGATAGCTGTCTTTTCATTTTTAGTATTTTTTTCTTTAGTATCATTCTGTTTTTTACTAGCAGCCATGGCTTCTCTTCTTGATTCGCTCTTACTACTCTGTGCTGATTTGTGAGACGAACTGGTCTTTGATGTCTCGATCTTCTGCATTAACCCATGATGCAGGTGCATAGCAGGATGATTGTCTACTCCAAGTCTCAATTTTTCAGGGATTTCTTCATTCTTCAATGCGACCTCATATCCTAACTCTAACCTGGCGGTGAGCTCTTCCATCGACTTCAACATGATCGAAGACACGTACATCTTCTCCTCCAACGAAGGTATAAGATCTTCAAAGAGACGGTTGATATTTACTAAGTTCTCTAACTTATCTTCTGGCTTGGATAATTCTTTTGAAGGGATTTTAGAATTCCGACTAGTAAACTTCACAAACTCCTTAATCTGCTGTTTCAAAAAAGGCAACGTGTGAATACATTTCGCATCAATCTCATACAGCAACGTCAAATACTTCGAGGTCTCAATCGGATATTCCTCTAAAACATCAGATATATCACTTAGACCCGGAAACAAATTAGCAGGTGCACTCATTTCCCCTCCGTTTTATAACCTTAGGCCAATTTTTTTATTCAGGAATATGATATACAACCAAACAGCTACTTCACCAAGCACCAATTCCCCTATACAGCAACACAACTACCCACTTCCTGCAACTCTAACAACTTCCTTTATATCAGACAAGTTGTTAAAATATTTGTATTATTTTTCATTTTAAATTTTAAGCTTATATTAAAATTTAAAGCCTTTACACACTGTAATAAAACAGATATATTTTGTTTAACCAGTTAAGAATAATAGATATATGTATATATATACATGTATATGTATTAGAAAAGTGTACAACTATTTTAGTTAGTATAAATTAGTATTGTTTGTTTAATTTCATCGATGGAGAGTGGGAAATATGGATACACCGGTTGATTAACCAACGTGTCCTACCCAACCTTCTGGTTTTTTAAGTTCATTTGCTGTGTAAAATTGAACACCACATGAGAAATCTTTCCATGTGAAATCTAGAGCTGGGTCACAACCGCATCTATTTTCGAATCTGACTACATCATCGATTGGGCATTGATGGAATGGGTTGTGGTAGTAACCTAAATCGCTGAAATGGTGAATTTCGTTACGATCTAATAATAAAGCAGCTGCGATAGAATGTACTGGGGCATCACCCCATCTTTCGTAGAAGAATCCACCCGCTTTATCTAAATGATCGAAATATGCGGAATAAGCCTCACCTCTCCAGAAATTCAAATCACCGATTTCGAAATTCGACCAGAAATGACAATTATTGTAAGATTCACCACCGTCATCACTTATAAAATCCAACATATTGTTTTCGTGAATATATTCTGGATGTTCATGCATGAACTCCTTCGTAGTGTTCCATAGAGTTTTAATAGTGGCAACGTATTCATGAATAGAGATCGTGAAACCGTATCTCTTGCCATTGTCTTTCATAAATCTGAAAAGATCATAATTAATATCACAATGTAACTTGATATCTGGTTCAATACGCCAATAGTAGTCGTATTCAGCCAGTTCCGCGTGTCTATAGAAGAACCCACTCTCGTATCTACACATATGTCTATAGGACTCCATATCACCAAAGATAATCTCCTTCTCCTTCATCTCTGCTCTAACATCAGCAGCTCTCTGCTGATCAATCCATTCCGGATACGACCATTGGGACACAGGAATCAACCCGTACTTACCTTTACCGCTGATCAAAGCAGAAGTGACCTCTTTGAACTCATCAGAGAACGGAGCATCGTTCAAAAACACCCAGTCGTAATGGAAATGCTTATTGAACCTGTCCTCAACCTGCTTGATCGCATCAACCAAACTGTACAGATCCTTATCCCTAACCAGCACAACCATCGCAGCCTTCACCCTCTCAGCACTGCTAGCACTCGAACCAACCCGCGACGAGTACACATAGTCTCCCCTGTCCATATAAGACTTCCCCTCATAAGAAGGCAGCGTATACACACTCTTCTGAAACTCACCTCTCTTCACAACCACCATAAACACACTGAACAGCAAAACAACAATTAACCCAATAACACGCAGATGGTGGAAGAACAAAAACGACAAATTGCCCTCGTTCTTCCGATATTTACTCTTCTCTTTAGCCAACATCAACCCTACCACACAAGCAATCCCAGAATCCTCTCTTGATATCGATTATGCACACTGACGTTCACGCACACCGTTAAACTCGTTTTGGGCACACCCTCCCCTTCCCAACAGAGCCCAAAAATAAATAACCACCTTCGCTAAATACAAAACAACATCTGCTCACTCAAGAGCACCTCCCACTCACTCAACACACCCAAACAGCAACCCTTCTTACCATCCAAAACTACTGAACTAGTGGTCACTAACCTCCAGATCCAGAGATCTGGCATCTGTTCTTGAAAGAACAACGCAAACGTTTCGCACGGGGCCGGGTAATGGCGGGCGAACTAACAGGGTGCCGGGGCTCTACGGCTGTGGTGGACAAGGTACAGGAGGTGGTGTTGCAGGAGCGGTTATATTTCACTATATATACGCTATTTAATAATACTTTTAGAGTCCTGGTTGCGGGGGCGGACGGCCCCTTAGAAACCTTGCATTCCTTTCCATCTGTCGGGTTTGATTCTCTCTTGGATGTCGTAGAACTTGGGCAAGCATGAGGAGGACATCCAGGACATCGAGTTGAAGGCGTTGCATGCGCACTTGTTCTCTAGTCTCATTTGTCTGTCCAGGGGACATGCGAATTCCATTGTGTACTTGCTCAATTTGTGGTTGTAGCCCATGTCTGCGAAATGGTGCATGGCTGTTTTGTTCAGTAAAAGAGAGGCGGCGATAGCTCTGAAGTCGTCGGAGGTCCATCTCTCGTAGAACCAGCCGTTCTCTTTGTCGACGAGGTTGAATAGGGCCTGGTATTCCTTGGATCTGAAGAAGTCGAAGGAACCCAGCTCGATACCCGACACGAACCCACACATGTTGTACGATTTCCCATCGTCGTCACTGACGAATTTGAGCATGTTGTCCTGTGCCAGCATCTCCGGGTTGACCTTCATGAAGTCAGTGATGGAGGCCCACAGATTGGTCACTGAGGCAGCCTTGGTCTTTCTTGCGTGGAAAAATCCGTATTTCTTGTCATTTTCTCTCATGAACTTGAACACATCGTAGTTAACATCACAGGACAGCTTCATGTCCGGCTCGATAATCCAGTAGTAGTCGTAATCGTCGAACACAGGATCCAGATGGAAGAACCCGGACATGTACCGCCAGAGCTGTCTGATCTTCAACTCACCAGCTTTGGCGACCTGTTTCGACATCATCTTGACCCTCGCCTCCAAGGCCTTCTTCTTGTCAACAGACTCAGGAACATCCCAATGCTCTTTGGGGATCGTCGAGAAATGCACTTTACCAGTAACAAGCTCCCCAACAACGAACTTGAAATCCTCAGAGAACGGAATGTTGTTGAGGAACACCCAGTCGTAATTGAATTTCAAATTGAAACGGTCCTCCACATTCTTCACAGTCAGCAACACATCGTACAACTCCTCGTTCTTCGTCACCATCACCAAACACCCTTTCTCCCTAGGACCGTCGTAATAGTCGTACTTCACCCTCCCAGGATACTCATACGCATACTCGTCGTCCTCATCAGCGTCATAGAACGACCGCCCAAAATAATGCGAGTAGTGCCCAGGTTTATCGCCACCACTGCTCACCAGCCCAGGCAAACTGTCCACAACAAAGTATATCACAAAAAGCACACCAATAACACCACCAATAAACTTATAGCTGCTCTCCCTGCTGCTACGAGCAGGATACAAAAGGCTCTTGAAATCCATCCGCAACTAATCTCGGTGCACTGTTCCTCGAGTCCTCGCACACCTCACACCTCACACACCTCTTCCAAACCCACTCATCCAACACCTCCATCCATTTATACCTCTCATCAACTTCAATTGTTCTTCTGGAGCAGTCAACCTCTGTATTGTGAACACGTCGGTCGTCCCGAAACCGCCGCCGACGCTTGGAACGACCGGCGGTTACCCGGGGGATTTGCGTCTAAAATTTGCCGCCGAGTCGGCGGCTGGGATTTGGGATTTGTATATAAGAGAGGTGAGTTTCCAGAGAGTGATTTTGAGTTGTTTGGTTTTTGTTTTGTTGTGGGGGTGTTGGGGGCGGAGCAGAGCACAGAGCCTTAGTTATGAATGTGTGTGAGGTGCCGGCTGGGCACGGTGGGTCGAGACGGAGTATTTCGTCGACGATTCTGAACTTTATTCGGATGCCCATGAAGAAGGGCGAAAGACAGGAGGACGATGAGGAGAGAGAGGTGAGAGCTGGTGTGAAGAAGAGACGTGTGGGTGGGGGAGAGGCGGATGGCAAGCCGGTGGTTGTGTTGTATGAGGCGGAGGGGGCTGCTGGGGCCGGGGACCGGCCACTGGTGCTGCCGCTGGTGCCGCTGCAACGAATGATGCTGTTGAGGGAGAGGCAGTTGCAGCGGTACCAGCGAGTGCGGGCGTTTCCGGGCGTTGCTGGTCGTGAGCGGGGGGTCCCAAGGGGGTTGGGGGCTGTTGTGTTGAAGAGTGCGGTGGTGAAGGGCAAGGGGAAGAGTGCGGGGAAGCGGAGGGTGTGGTCTGCTGATTTTGAGTATGCGCCTGGCGAAGTTGCTGCACTTGTGGGTGGCAACGTGGTTGCGGAGAAACCTCCGGTGAAGATGGAGCAGAGACCGTTGAAGCTAGCGGGTTTGTTGCCTGCGACGAAGACATCTGAGTTGTCGAAGGGCGAAAAACAGCTGTTGGCGAACGGTATTGTTCCTGCTGAGACTGCTTCCGGCGCAGCAAAGGGCATTAAGACCAATGTGCCAGTGTACACTGCTCCAGGTGGAAAATCTAATATTGTCCCCACCGTTGGGTTCGATTTTCTGAAACCTTCGGATGATGATGACTTAAAAAAACCATTTCTGGCCTCAAAGGATGCAGAAACCGCAGACGTTTCAACAACAGTGGAAACTTCAGCGCCCTCATTTTCTTTTAAAAGCACATTTACTAAGCCAGACACGCAGAAAGATACCGACGAGAAGAAGGTTACTTTTAAAGGCAAGCCTTCTACATTAATTTTCAATCCAGAAACTTCACTGGCTTCTAAGAAAGAAGATACTCAAGATTCCGATGAACCACGGACCAAAAAACGCTCCACATTTGAATACTCTGCTGAGCCGCAAGAAAAGAAACCTTTTTCTTTTGGTGCTTCGTCTGCTGCTTTAGGTAAAGAAGTCCCATCCGCTAAGCCTTTCACATTTGGTAACGCCATTAAAAAACCAGTTGAAGAAACTGCAAAGAAAGAAGAAACTGAACTCATATCAAAATCAGCATTTCCCCTGACTGCAAATGCTTCAACACCAAGCGAAGTTAAACCATCTTTTACCTTTGGTGCAAGTACAGAGGTTAGCAAAAATGAATCAACAACACCTACATTTTCCTTTGGTCTTGGTAAAAAAGATACATCTAGTACGAAACCAGAGACTCCATCATTTACTTTTGGATCTAAATCTGAGATGAAGCCAGCGGCAGCAAGTGATGAAAAAAATACAGGAGATAAAGTAGCAAGTGTAGCACCATCTTTTAAATTTGGCTCTGTACTATCAAAACCACTAGACGAAGCAAAACCAGACTCTACCATTACAAAACCAAGTCAAGGGTTTTCGTTCTCATTAGGTAACGTACTAGGTAGTTCAAATGCTATAGACTCTTCAAAGAAACCTTTAACATTTGATAAGCCAATAGGTACACCAACTCCAACACCGACCCCAACTGTCACACCTACAGAGATGTCTAATGATAGCAAGACTAATTTGTTTACTTTCAATGCTAGTTCAGGACCATCAACTACATCAGTGAATCCTTTATTAACAAAACCAGTGAATCCACTGTTATCTAATACAAACAACACCACGGCGCCTCCTTCTAATGGTACTCCCGGGTTTAGTTTCATGAAGAAAGATACACAATTCGCTACTGCATTTGGAAACCAATCTGAGACTAATAATAATAATGCCCCAAGTCAAGGTTTCAAGTTCGGTACCAGTACACCACCTTTATCTACTGGTCCAACTGCTTTTGGATCATCAATGAACGGCATGAACATAACAAAAAGCGCGGGCACAGGCATGTTCAATATGAATAAAAACATGGACGTCAACCCTTTGAAACATCCACAACCAATTGCATTCAACCCATCTCCAGCAATTAATTTGAATTTTGGTAACGCACCAGCTGCAAACCCTGCCAATATTTTTGGAGCTTCTACACCATCATCTGCCCCATCAAACCAAGGATTTGGTTTCAACGCAATGGCCAGCAACGATCAATCGTCATCAAGAATGGGATCAATGAACCCTGGTCAACCAATGCAAAGAAGACTAGCAAGAATGAGAGCACCAAGAAGATAAAATTAACGCAATTCTCATATGCAAAAGGGAGAGAAACAAGAATAACCCATTGTTCTCCATTGCAAATAGTCTGCATACACACAAACACTACATACCATCTAGTTTAGCATCTAAATTCTATATTTAAATCTAAATATCTCGATATTTTATATTTAACAACCCTTTTGTGAATATCGGTATCCTAAAATTGACACTCCTAAATATATATATATGTATAAAGATAAAACATAATCCTTGAATGGTTATAGACATGTATATTAGTATTGATCTTGGCTATTACCTGAATGTTATAATACATACTTCAATTATTTGTGTATTCCAAGTGACACTGTATAATAAGCATTCAAACAGGTACTTTCCAATTGATTTCATATTGTGATTTGTACCATATACAGAATTACAAAACTATAGAAAATAATTGAATATGTCACCTCTAGGTCATATTTCTTTGAAGAGAGCTTTGAGTAGATGTACATCCAAAAAGGACTATAGCAAGTTGCTATATAGAACGTATTTCACTAACTTTATTAAAGGCAAGAACGTACGTGGTTATGCGGGAGGAAAGACTGATCATCGTATTCAAAATCGTTTAAATGGTAATATTGCTCTTCTAACTAGTGGTTCTTTATTACTTGCGTATCATTATTTTTCTTCCACTGATTTTGTTTCATTGGATAGTATCAAGGGGCTCAGGCAATACTCTTCAGGTATGAACGATAACGATAGTACTTCTGGAGGCAATAATAAGAACTCTGTTACGTTACTCACAGAAGAAGAAGTCAATAAAAAATTGCATAACTTAGAGGAAAGTTTATACGTGAACCAAGGAAAAGGGATTGTACGTTATGATATTTCCCAGTTGCCATCAAATAATCCAATTGAAGACAACCATGTCGAACAAATTCTAACAGTACCTAGGTATGCTGTTGCAGAACAAACAGACTCAGGTATCGAGTCTACTACAGACGAACTAGACTCCACTCTATATTTTTTTGGGATATTTGATGGACACAGTGGTCCTTTTACATCTTCCAAGTTAACGAAGGAATTGGTAAGATATGTAGCTACCCAATTGAATGAATTATTTTCAATTATTGGCAGTAGTGATTCAGAAAAGCATTCATCCCAATTTGATGAAGCTATTGAAAAAGGGTTCTTAAAATTAGATAACGATATTGTGTATGAATCATTAAAATCATTACTTAAAAACCCAACAAAGGAGAATATGATATCTTCTTTACCAGCAATAAGTGGATCATGTGCTTTACTGTCAGTGTATGATTCCAAAAATTCTACATTGAAAGTAGCAGTTACCGGTGACTCTAGAGCACTAATATGTGAACAATCACCTTCTGGGGAATATACAGTTAAGGCATTGTCTACCGATCAAACAGGTGACAATGTAAGTGAAGTGGAAAGAATCAAGAATGAACATCCAGATGAACCAAACTGTGTCCGAAATGGCAGAGTCCTAGGCTCTTTGCAACCTTCCAGAGCTTTTGGGGACTATCGTTACAAAATGAAAGATATAGATGGGAAGTCTTTAAATGACCTACCAAGTCATGTTAAACTTTACTTCAGAAAAGAACCAAGAAATTTCCTTACTCCTCCTTATGTTACAGCAAAACCAGAAATCACTACAACCAAGATCGATCTTGATAAAACAAAATTTATGGTTATGGGATCGGATGGGTTATTCGAGCTTTTAACCAATGAAGAAATCGCAGGGTTAGTGATCAGATGGATGGAAAATTATCCACATAACAACCAGCTATCTAATAATTCTAAGTTGATAACTAAAAAAATAGATTTCAAATTACCTCTAGTTAAAGATTTATCGGAGGATAAAGATGCACAAAGACCTGCCTTTAGATATAAAAATGGAGCAACCCAAAAGGACAAAAATGCACCAGAATACATCTTAGAGGATCCAAACGTGTCTACTCATCTAATCAGAAACGCATTAAGCGCAGGTGGGTCCAAAGAGTACGTTTCCACATTGGTGAGCATCCCATCGCCAATTTCAAGAAAATACAGAGATGACCTGACAGTGACAGTGGTGTTCTTTGGCGACTCAGAGAAATCTCCACTCAACAGTTCCCAAATAAAGAACGACGGCCAACTTGTCACCAATATTGGCGCAACAACTCCACCAAAACCAAAATTATAGCAAACTAAATGGCCAGTGAATCCAGTGGACCCATTGAACCCAATGCGCTGCGTACAGCAAATACACAAAGTATGCACCGCATGCATAACATGTACCACTCCATAGATCTAGTATGTACCACATATAAGCACTAATCAACACAACTGTACCGTCCATGAACAGCCCTCTTCTCTGTATAAGATGCTCTGTCGTTAACTTGCCGTTGCAGTTACCCGCCTCCGCAGAACTTCAAATACGAATTTAAATTTAAATTAAGGAGATTTAAAGCTTATCTTTACTATTATAAGAAGGGGATTAGTGAAACGTTCTGTGATTGTTGATGGATGGGGTACTGGAGAGGGTGCTAAACGGTGCTGAAGTGTACTATCAGGTTACAAGATTGGTCTGAGGAAAATTTGGTGTGTTTGTTACGTTTGTTCTGGCGATAGGAAGCAACTGTTAGATTGTCGAGACTAAGCTGCTGCGATCTGTATAAGATATATTGCATTGATTGATTGATAGGAGGGTATGAATTCGAATGTCACATCTGTTAAGTTGGTGTTGTTGGGGGAGGCTGCTGTGGGGAAGTCCAGTATTGTTGTGAGGTTTGTCTCGAATGATTTTTCTGAGAATAAAGAGCCCACTATTGGTGCTGCGTTTTTAACTCAACGAGTGAATGTTGATGATCATGTTATTAAATTTGAGATTTGGGATACTGCTGGGCAAGAAAGGTTTGCCTCTTTGGCGCCTATGTACTATAGAAATGCACAAGCTGCTTTGATCGTTTATGACGTTACTAAACCGCAATCTTTTATTAAGGCTCGTCATTGGGTTAAAGAGTTACATGAACAGGCTAGTGGAGATATAATAATAGCATTAGCAGGGAACAAAGTGGATCTAATAGAGGAGAATGGAGAACAGGAGCGGAAAGTGGCCACTGAGGAAGGCCAAAAACTAGCTGATGAGGAAAGTTTATTATTTTTTGAAACAAGTGCTAAGACAGGTTATAATGTTAATGAGATTTTTTTAGCAGTTGGTGATAAAATTCCTTTAAAGAATCCAAATGAAAATCAAAATTCTGATGGTACAGGTAATGATCAAAATAATGCAAGAATTCAATTAACAAACGGGAATGCTAATGATGCCCAAGCAGGAAATTGTAGTTGTTAACAGTGTAAAAAACCTAGATGCTAATTCTTTGGGGACATATATATAATTATAAGATATTGACATATTAATAAAACAATATATTAAACACTAGGATTCCTAGAGTAATATTTTTAACTCCATAAGTACACATTTTAAGGAAAAATAAAAATGTATAACTTCTTTATATAATTTGTACAGACCATGTGTATTTTTCAATACTGATTTCAACAAAACTAAGTAATATATAAGTTGATAATAGAATAGATTAAAATTCATTAATGTCCTTAAAAATATATATCAAACCATTGAAACAGTTGAACCAAATGCCATGTATCTTCAAACCCAAAACACTTGAAGTCAAACAACATGCAGTCTGTTGAAGAGGAGAAAGAAGAAGAAGAGGCTAAAGCATTCCGTAAGACTTTATCATCCTTTTGGAAGTATGAAGAGTTTGCAATGAACGAATATTATCAACCTAGATATAACAAGTGGTCGAGTCTGTCTTCTCACCAGAAAGAATTGTTACCGAATGATTATATTGACAAACTAGAACAATTAAAGGTAACTATACATCTCAATGGTTTATTTTATAAAGATGTGGTATATTACGTTTCTAGGGCAGCTGATTTAGATGTTAATGGTATTGATAATTGGGAAAGACCTTCCATCTCTGACATGCATAAAAGTTGTTCGATATTGGTGCAAATATATAGGGAATTCTCTTCAAACTGTCAAGAAGAAAGAAACATTCTTTTGTCTCGAATACAACCACTGATAAATGATATATGCAAGCATAACAATGACATTACGATGTTACTTCCAGGTGTTGGTATTGGGAGATTGATGGTAGATATTTGCATTTTAGGTAAAGACAATTTGAAAGTGGTAAGCAATGAATATTCACTACATATGTTAATAATATCAATGTTTCTGCTTAATGCTAATATCAAGATAAATCAATATACAATATATCCGTTTGTTCATGGGTTTTCTCATTGGGATACAAGGGCAAACCAATTAAAGGGATACCCTATTCCAGACATCGATATTTCTCTACAAAACGTACAAGGACATGGTTTAAACATGGAAATGAAAATGGGATCGTTTGTAGACTGTTTTGGACCCAATATCTGGATACAGGAATCTTCACAATACACAGTCACACCCGACATGAGATTAAAAAGAGCGGAAATGGAAAGTTCAATAGATATTGTCATAACCAACTTTTTCATAGATACTGCATTCAATATACTAGATTACATGGAGACAATCTCCCATGTTCTCAAACAAGGAGGATACTGGATAAACTTTGGACCACTACTGTACCATTTCGAAAATGACCCGACAGAAGAAACCATATTCGAAACAAATCCCTACACTAACCACCACGACAAAACAAAATCTAGCACCCCACTAAAAGGACTAGAACTCTCGACAGAGGAAATAATGCATATTGCAACCAACAAGTTACATTTCAACACAATCCACTTTCAAGAAGGTATCCCATCTGGCTACGGCTCCTCAGAATCAAAAATCATGACACCGCCGTACCTGTGCAACTACTGGGCCATGCAATTACACAAATAACAAATAACCTCTCGCACACACACAGACTACACCACCAGCCTACTATTTATACACATATATACATATATATCAACATACTTACCATTACTGTCATTTGAATTACTGTCATCACTTCTCTGACGGCCAAAATTGATATCGCTTTTATAATCGTTGAACTCAAACATAAATTTGAAGAAATTTTATTGTTTCACAAAGAAATATGATTAAAACAAGTTGCAATTAATGGTATTAATTGGAGATGTGGATAAATTACAGTTTGAGTAGTAGGTCTGCTTGATCGGTTGATGTTGACTTTGATTTAGTTTGTTCGGTTAAACTTGACTTTGTATAGATTTAGTGAGTAGAATTTTCCAGAATAGTTGCTTGTAGTGACCTGGTCTTGAAAGTGAGCTGAACCCGTTGACATTTCGTTGTTTAGTGAGCAGAGTTGCTGATTTATTTATATAACGATAGTGAGCAATACATTCGACAGAAGTTATCCAGCAGAGTTTTTTTGGGATAATTTGACGAGTTTAAAGGAAATAAAACTGTATTGAATAACTAAACTATACACTAGAACAGATTCGAAATAGATATGCCACCTTCTAAGAATAAGAAAAAGAAGAGTAAGTCCAAGCAGAATAAGAGGACTGCTAGCGATAGTCCTCCAGGCGTCTCTATAGATGCTGAGTTGTACAACGATGATGAGCAGTATCCAACGTCTAGAGTCATTAAAAGGGCAGCAAATGGTGATATCATAGTTGAAAGTTTGTCTGAAAGTAAGACTAACGACAATAGCAAACAAAGGGATGGGAAAGATGATTATTTGTCTCTAGCTTTGGATTCTCATTGGGAATGGTTATCTGCTGAGGAGAAGAAAGAGATTCTGAGAATCGACAAAGACGAAGTTTTTGAACTCATGAGAAATTATAACCACACATATGGTGATATTAGTAAACATAATAATGCTAGTAATCAAACTAATGCCTCCGCTAACAATGTGTCAAAGAATGCTAATTGTAATTGTTCAATTTGTGGACGCCGTCATTTGGCTATGGACCAAGAGATGGAAAGGATATATAACACTCTGTATGAGCTCCAAGAGAGGGATTACGATGATATGAACCCAGTTAAGTTTCATTTGAATATTATCAGAGAGTTGCAAAACTCAAATATACAGATCCCAGCTCCTTCATTATCACCAACACAATTTAATAATGATAATCTAAATAATAATACTCCAGATGATATAACAATAAACACTAATGATTTTCCGATTGATGAGTCTGATGCAAATTTTAAAGATCCCTTAGACAAGTTTTTATCAACTAATTCTGTAAACTCTTTAAAAGAAGAAGTAATAAATTTTAAACAAAATAAACAGAAACAATTACGGGATAAAGTAGAAGGTACACAAGATGATGAAAAATATTTTGATCATAATAGAGATATAGTTACTGAGAATGACTTCACTTCAGTAACTCCTGCTCATGTGGATGAGGAAACAAAATCAAAATATTTGTCATTCACGAAAACTTTTGTATCATCACACCCAACTATAGCCCAAGAATACGTTAATCGAATTTTAACTTGTCCTGCAATGCAAGAATTAACTGATGATCTAATAAATAACAGTGGTAATGGGTTCCTTAAAGTAATGGAATCTGTTGCTTCCATAAATCGTGATACAGAATATCTTCATGATAAGCCTAATAACGAGGTAATAGATGTCAGTGATACAGAAACTGCCAAGAATGAAAATGGTATAACAAAAACAATTGACCAAGCGAAAGAATTTACAACAATGCTGCATAATGGTAACCCATTAACTCCCGAAGAGTATGCTAATTTACAAAGGCATATTGCAGAAAGAGTAACATCAGCTTATGCTACAGAAAAACATGGGTTTTTAGACATATCACAACTAGAAAAAGAATTATTTACTAGGTTTATGTGTGGAGAAGACAAGGTACATTTTGGTAATTTAATCCTGAAATCATTCAAAGACAAATATTGCGATGATGAACTTTCAGATCAAAAAATTAGTGAGTCTATCAGTGCAGCAGCTTCCGTTGTGTGTGAAGGCTATGACTTTGCCCTTGCAAATGAAAAAAATAATGAAGATACTGAAGAGGATTTAGATTATGAGGATGAAGATTTAGATGATGATGAATATGCTGAGGATGACGATGAATTTCAATATTCTGATTATTATGATGATGGTCATGATGAACATCGCATCCAACATAATTTAGAAGATAATGAATCATATCAATGTGCTCATGAAGGTCATATACATACTGATGCAGATGTTGTCAACAATGTAAAATTACACCAGAAAAAGACTAATTCAGCAGTTTTCAATGGTGAACATCATCTAGACAAACAAAACAATGAGTTTAACGAGGATGAAGAAATACTTGACGATGAAGAATTTGAAAGTGGTATTGACGAGAATGAAAGGCTGGAAGAAGGTCGTAAATTATTGCAAATTGTCTTAACCAAAATTTTACAAGCTCGTATCATGAAATCATTCCATGAAAAGCAAGCTGAAAAAAATAGGATGAAATTACTAGAAGAGTTGGAAGTTGAGGAATCTAAGAAGAGAGAGAAGAAAGAAAAGAAGCAAAAAAAGAGAGAAAAAGAGAAAGAGAAAAAAAGACTTTTACAGCAAGCTAAAGAAGAAGAAAGAAGGAAGAAGGAACAGGAAGAAGATAAATTGAAGAAAGAAGCTGAAAAACGTGAGTTACAGAGAAGAGAAGCACAGAGGAAGCAAGTTGAGGAAGCTAAAAGAAAAAAAGATGAGGAAAGAAAAGCTAGATTGGAAGAAACTCGTCGTAGAGAAGAAGAACAAGATCGTCAAAGAAAGTTGAAAGAGGAACAAAAACGTAAAAGAGAGGAAGAGAAAAAGAAAATAGAGGAAGAAAAGAAACATCAACAGTTACTTCTACAAAAACAAAAGGAACAAAAGTTACAGGAACAAATGAGGATAGCAGAAGATATCAAGAAAAAGGAAGAACAAGAGCAACTTAAAAAGAGCCAAGAAGAGCGTGAGTTATTACAAAGAAAATATGAGCTTGAAAAAACAAGAGCTGAAGGGCAAGCGAAGGCTATTCAGTCTTCATACGGTTCTATGTTAAATTCTGATTTGGACATTCATACCAGTGCTAGTGTAAATAATGAAATTTTTGGCATGGTAAATGCTGCCACTGCTTCTAAATCAATTTCAGAATCACCTTCATATGTACACCCACTAATAGCACAAAATGATTTGAATACCATTTCCCAATCGATTGGAAAAAATACGAACCAGCAAAACTTTTCTGATAATAATATATTTGGGTCCCACAAATACAATGCTGTCGGTGATGGATCCTTAGATTCTCTAAGTAGCATTAGTGCCGGTTTAACAAAATCTGTTGCAGGGCAAAATAATTCGTATAACAATTGGTCATGGAATTCTTTTCAAAATTCTTTAGCTCCACAAACTCAAATAAAGCAACATCAACAAGGAAATCTGATGAATTTACAATCTCCTCAGTCTCAGCTAGGTTCAGCTTCTCTAAATAGTGATCCATCAAGACAGAATTTTAACAAAGAGTTACAATCTATAACTGGTATGTTATCAGCGACATCCTTACATTCTAAAAGCCAAAATTTTGATTCGTATGCTAGCTCAAGTTCCTTGTGGGGATCACAAAGTCCTGCATTAGGAACAACAGTAGGCAGTATGCCAAACAACATGATTCCACAGGGTTTACAAACTACACAATCGGTAGCACCGGTTGCAATGGGAAGTAATCACATCTCGATTTGGGACACTAATAATAACAACATTGTTGACTCAAGTATGCCAAATAACTTACAAGATAATATGATGACTTCAGTTCCTGCTTCTACATCGAATGTACCAACTAGCTTTGTTGGAAACAGTAACATTTGGTCTCAGCCTGTATCTTCCTCATCAACCCAAACTTTACTAGATCAATCGTTAGGATACACACATTCTGAAATGAACACAATGAGATCTAATTCAATTCCTGAACCTCAATTAAATAACAGTTTGTTGACGAACACTCAAGGCAATAATATTATGGCGAGCAATATAATCTTGAATGAATTAACATTATTAAGTTCTCAAAATGTTAGTTCAGAACAATATATTCCAATAGAGATATTGTATCAAAAAGTTGCAATTCACGGTATAGAATCGCAAGCCTATTTTAATGAGTTAATAAATTTAAGAAACGCTAATGTTTGTTCATTACTAACAAAAGAGAATGGTATAATTTCAGATGTTAAATTAAACATACCGAATCCAAGTGGAGCAACATCGAACATGCTTCAACCTAACACTTATAAGGATATTGCTACTTCTCAAGGTACATCAACACCAACAGTAATGCCACCAAACCAGAACCACATGAGCCAAGTTTTAAGTGACCAACTAAGTTCACAATTCTTCGGACTTGGAAGAGCAGCTAATAAACCAACAGTGTTTAGCAACCTATGGACATAAGACTATATAACGTTTTAAATAATTGACTATAACGTATTTTAAACTCAACCAAACAACAAGTTGTAACAAATAACCCAAACTGCTGACATCCAAATTATGTATCACAATCTTTACATTGATCTATATATATCATCAATTAGTCTTACAGATATTTTCAAATTAACACCGACGGAGATAACTAACACTGACAAAACGTCCAGCAAAATGTTGACATTTCCGTCGGGAATTTTTGAAGCTGATATAAAATATACAACTATATTACAGAATTATGAAACTATTTCCAAGTATTTAAGTTTAATAACCGATTTAATGTACATTTGTCGATGCAATTAGTGAACAACTGATTGATTAGAGCAATCTGACCGTTTGCTGATTTTGTATTGCTCAGATATTTTCATTTACTAATTAGACTAGAACAAGTTGCCTTTGATTCGAGTTAAACCTTTACTAGATAACGGTAGAAAAATAGATGGATATCAGCGAATGATTGTAGTTGAATAGGTTTCAATTTTTATTTATGACAGAGCAGGTAAAGAGAAAGTTAGTTATTATTGGTGATGGTGCCTGTGGGAAAACTTCATTGTTGTACAAGTTTACATTGGGGAAATTTCCTGAGCAATACCATCCTACAGTGTTTGAAAATTATGTGACAGATTGTTATGTTGATGGAATCAAAGTTTCATTAACATTATGGGATACCGCTGGACAAGAAGAATATGAAAGGTTGAGGCCATTTTCATACTCAAAGGCTGATATTATTCTAATTGGATTTGCAGTTAATGATGTCGAATCGTTACTAAATGCAAGGACAAAATGGACAGAGGAAGTTCTTCGATACTGCCCGGATACTAAAATTATACTAGTTGGGTTGAAATCAGATCTAAGAACCTCTTCGAATGATTCCAATGAAGAATTCATTAACCCAGAAGATGCTGAACAAGTGGCAAGACAAATTGGTGCAAAAAAATACTTGGAATGTAGTGCTCTAACCGGTCAAGGTGTTGATTCGGTTTTCGAACTGGCCACAAGAACTAGTCTACTTGTACATAAAGAACCAGGAAGTCAGTGCTGTACAATCAGTTAAATAATAAGCTACGCCTGAACTGTTTTAACCTTACTTGATGGATTGATTTCTTTATTTTTTTCTTCTCCATATTGTGCCTAATTTTGAATATCTACCAAAGACAATCGCTTATTTTTTGACCATTAAGGCTACTATCCAACAATAATTAATGATATTTCAGCACAACTTTATCTGTAAAAGGAATGTAACGGCATTATTATTTTGCAAACAAAGCTATCTCCAATTGCATATTTCGAATGACCTGTAGGTGCAACTAGATGTCTTGATCCGTCATGCCAAGATATTACCCACATATCTGACCATTACAATGAGTTTTATAAAAATGAACATGTTATCACACATACATACATAAATACATCCATTCACTTATCTAATTAAACTAATCTACATATCTTCATATACACCAAATCAATCAGCAGAACCATCTCAAATAACATGGTCTGTGCTGACGGTATTAGATAAGACACATACTATCACACAGACATCCTTCACTTACTTCAAATTTCGACAAACAAGATATAAGAATAAATTACTTTGTGTTACATTTATCAACTACAATTGAATGTATTCAGTGGACTGGATAGGATGTTAAAAGACATTCAAGATACTATTCATAATACTTATCATATTTATGACAATGATTATATACATTATGTCATAAACGTTTCATCATAAATTAGCAAGCGCTGTGGCGCAGTGGAAGCGCGCAGGGCTCATAACCCTGATGTCCTCGGATCGAAACCGAGCAGCGCTAATTTTATTTTTTAATGTTTCAACACAAAATAATACATACCAACCGCAGTAGATAGCCTCTTTTTACCATTCAAAGAGTACAACAATAATCATTATGAATATAGCCACCGTATGACATCAATTGCAAGATAATTGCATTCCATTAACCATTAATATATCGATTTTACACATATCAATCCTATAAAGTGTCTGATATTGAAATTTAAGACACGAAAATGTCACGCGTAAGTTTTTTCAAACTAATCATCGCAATATAACATCTTGAGATAAAGTTCTTTATGTCATTGTATATATTTGGAGGTACCATTTCATAGGAATGCTGGTGATGCTGCTGGTGTATGTAAACCTCTAGTGTGGATCTGAGTTCCAAGTTTGAGATTGAGATCTAGAAGAACCAATTGGTAGAAGGGACACAACTATTGCGACGCCTGTGTGGATTGAAGTTCTAGGACATATATAGAACAAGCTATTAAATACAAAATAGAGGTATGTCTGAGGGTCTTACTTCCAAAATAAGGGATTATATCAATGAGAGGTTGTTTACAGATGTGCAAGCTGTTCAATTTCAGGACTTGATAGCCAAATTTGGGGTTAGTCATTTGGAAGCGAAGGGTTTCATGTATGAATATTATAAGAATACAACAGGAATGAAATTCAATTGTGTTATAATATGTGCATTCAAGAATGGAAATATAAAAGTAGTTCAGGATATTGGGTCCTTTGATTGTTCGAATGCAGACATTGTGGATTGTTTCATCTATGCATTCAATCCAACAAAGGAATTCATTCCTCATAGTTCAATAACCGATCATTCTAATGTTTTAACAATTAAGAATAGCGTTGAATTCAAGGGAAATTTGAAAGATATAACAGTGGAGACAAATGTGGAAAGTACAGTATTTGGAAAGAATACCAGTGCTTCAAATGGATCCAGGAAAGTATCCAACATGTTCCAGAGGTCGAAACCAGTTATGGCAGATTCTACCAATGAAATAGAATCTGAGACGGCGACTAAACCCGAGAAGACGACTAAAGTTACAACAAAAAGTAAGCCAGGCAGTTCCTTGAGATCGACTGAAATTTTGGCTAAAATGAAGAGAGCCAGGGAAGAGAAAGAGGAAGAAAGGCAAAAGGAACTCAAAAGAAGGAAAGAAGAGCAAAGGAAAACACTCAGGAACGACCCTAAGAGAAAAGAACAATTGGAAAGTCTTCAGGGAATGTTTGATGACGATGACGAAAATGACGATTTCTTAATTGAAAATATTGAATCCATCAAGAAAGAAGAAAATACAGTCAAGGAAGAAGAAGAAAAAACAGTAATTCCTGAAGAAACTCAGATAAAGAACGAAAATCTAGAGGACTTATTAAACACTACAGCAGAAGAATCATTACTACTCATAGAGAAGCCATCCACTCCCGCTAAAATTGACACCGAGAAGAAAGCAGACGAGCAACTCCCAGCAGAATCCTCTTCCTTCATAGACGACGAGGGATACATCGTGACTCAACGCAACACCCCACAGCTAAAACCAAAGGCTAAAACACCAACGTCCTCAGTGAATAAAGACAAACCAAAACAAGATGGCATATTCAAACCAAAAATAATTGGAGCTAAAAAGCAAACAACATTGGAAGGTTTCTTCAAAAAATCATCCAAAAAATAGGACAATGCAAAAATTCAACCTGATACATAATTTCACCAGTATATACACAAAGAGATACATAGCAGACAATATCATAACCATTTAATCTTGTTCGATTGACCATAGAATAGCATAAAATATAGTAACCTTCATTACACTAACGCTGTGGTGTAAAGGTGTACGCATCTCACGTACCTAATGATTCTGTGGCATTTACCCGTCCGTCTTTTTTATTCCTTTTGTTGCAAAAATGGGCTTCACCATCTCTAAATAATATATAATACCTAAGAACCACTCATTTGATGAACTAATGACTACCTTAAGTTATGATCAATTGAAGATTGTGATTTAAATGAGTGTTGAGGAGTGAATTGTATTAAATTTGTTTGACCCCTTTGATTGTGATTGTTTCCTTTAAGATATCAAAGTTGCAAGATAACTTATACTTTTTATCTTAAAGTTCGAGAGTTATAGAATACGAATATTGATAATAATAGTTAGGATAAGATGAGTACTGATTTATGTCCTGTTTATGCTCCATTTTTTGGTGCCATGGGTTGCGCTGCAGCCATTATTTTCACCTCTTTTGGTGCTGCTTATGGTACTGCTAAGTCTGGTGTTGGTATTTGTGCTACTTGTGTGCTAAGACCAGATTTATTATTTAAGAATATTGTTCCAGTTATTATGGCTGGTATTATTGCTATTTATGGTCTGGTTGTCTCAGTTTTAGTCTGTTATTCTCTAGGTCAAAAACAAGCCCTATACACTGGTTTTATTCAATTAGGTGCAGGTCTATCCGTTGGTTTGAGTGGGTTAGCTGCTGGTTTTGCCATTGGTATTGTTGGTGATGCAGGTGTGAGAGGTAACTCTCAACAACCAAGATTATTCGTTGGTATGATTTTAATTTTGATTTTCGCAGAAGTTTTAGGTTTATACGGTTTAATTGTTGCTCTATTATTAAACTCAAGAGCTACTCAAGATGTCGTCTGTTAAGCAATCTTAGGGAGAAGAATAATTTTGTCAGTATTGTTTTTTACGACCTACATCACTATATTCTAAGTTGTTGTTTTTTCCACAAGTAGAGGTTTAACCCCATAACATTCAATTATGAAATTATTAAATTACTGTTATGTAAGTTTCAATATCAATGAATGGTATCCATGTTAAACACTTTTACAAAAAATATACTTTTGAATAATTTTACATATCAAAAAAATGCATATTTTGGAACATTAAAATGCATAGATTTATTTGTGTATACATATATAACCCATTTTAAATTTCTTTAGAAGTACAATACGATAACTATCATTTGAATCGTTAGTATTAGAATATTTAATCTTGTTGAAGAACATTTAAAATATATATTTATCATTTATTTGATTTGAATTTATTAATTGCAGCTCTAATAATTGGCCAAAATTTTTCATTTAAAAAGTTACTCTCCGGATATAATGGGCCATGTATCTCACGATGTTTTGTTCTCTCAAATCGTAATAAATCCTTAACCGTTATGAGACCTTTGATGATACCTTCTGATTCTACTATGATAGTCTTACATCCTAGTTGTTTAAACATTTTGAATAATAAAGACACAGGAGTATTTTGTTTAACTATTATTGGTGAAAAATTGACGATGTCGCTAAAATTAATAGTGTTTGAGTCATTTGCAACATACACATTATTATCTTTAGCTGATACAAAGCTAACTACAACACTTTCTTCATCATTAAAAGTAAATTCGAGATCTTCTAGCTTTGCTATTAAATGTTTTTTTAAAACATAACCTATCATTCTTTTATCTGGTTCACTTTGATCATAATCTCTTATAATAGGAAAACCTTTCAAGGCATTACCAGCATGCGAGAACACAATATCTTTTATTTCTGATAAGTTCATAGTTTCTGATAAATATTTTAAATCTTTGGTCATGATATCTTCAGCAATATGTTGTCTCATAAAAGTGTCCTTACTATCAAACTCTAGATATGGAAATCCATTCACCAAAATCATTTGGTCAGCAATACCTCCAAAAATCATCTCGTGTTCTAATACTAATCTTGTTATAGCTACAACCATCATTGTGGGAATGATATATATAAACGCACCAGTTAATTCAAACATAATTACGACAACAGTAATAGTTAGGTTAGTAATACCACTTAATGCTGCTGCTGCACCTAAAAATGCATATGTACCAGGTGTAATAGATGAAGAATCATTTAATAATCTTTCCACAAATAAACTAACAAAACGCCCGAAAGTTGCACCAACAGCCATAGATGGAACGAAAATACCTGCTGGTATCATTGCCCCATATGACATCACAACCATAATTGTCCTAAATACAGTTGCAAATGCCAAAGAAGCTGTAATTTGTATAAAACTCCCGATGGCTGGATTTTTATCCAAACTGCACAGTCTATGGCTAAAAGTTGATTCTTCGCCAGAGTTCATAGAGGAACATTCATGAAATAAAATACCCATACTTTCAGTCATATCCAATTTCAAAAATTCATTAAAATATGAAACAAAGGCGGTAAATGCTGTTAAAATTAATACTTCTTGGGTTGGCCAACTGGACAAATATCTTCTACGGAATTGAACATAGTGGATGTTCCATTTGGAAACCCATTTACCGTAAAGCCCACCGAAGATACCTAATAAAATAAAAATTGGGATTTCAGATGCTTTCCAGTATTTATCATAAGTGACATTGAATAAAACAATCATACCGTTCCTAAATGGATTAATAAATTTTAATGTTGCAACAGCACATAATGCAACATAATATGATTTCCACAAAGTACTTAACTTAAATTCACTTGTTGGAGCAATTTCTTCTAAACCAAACAGCACACCACCTATCGGTGTACCAAATGCTACAGCCACACCAGCAGCACTTGCTGCAGTTAAGTATTCTGATTGTTGTGAAAAAGTTAGCACATCTTTCAATAGCCAATTTGTAAATACGTAGCCGACACAGGTAGCGTAGTGAACTGAAGGACCTTCTTTACCGACACTTAATCCTGAAGAAATGGCTAAAGGTAAAGCGATACTTTTCACAATGAGAGTTACAATATTTAAAAATTCGTCTTTGTATTGGTATCCAGAGACCCAAACTTTAATTTCTGAGATACCAGATCCACTAGCACTTGGTGCAATATAAGTAACTAATGAATTACTTACAAATGCAAAAATGACAGAAAACACCATGAAGGTGATAAACGGGAACAGAATTCCCGATCTATTAACCCATAACCCTTCATCTACACAATCTAGTTCTTCTCTTTTTGAAAGTTCCATAAATAATCTTTTTCTAAAATCCATACCAATATCCTTGAATTTTGAAACTGCATCTTTATCATCTAGATTCTGCGCTAGATCCAAGCTACAGCAGAAAGATTTGTTGAGCAGCCAGTTTCTTTTACAATGTCCCGTTTTCCAATTAACTAGTGTTTCTGTAAACATCTGCAAAAACCCAGCAATGCAACCAATTGTAATAGCGATAACAGTTAAAGTCAAAACAGTCCTAGATTTCCCCCATACGATTTTCCTATACCTTCCCCATCTTGAAAAATCAGATATATTATTATTACAGTTCTCAGCCTCAGTGTCAGATGCGTTAGCAATCGAAACATTGATCAAAGACCCATTCGTCAAAAGAACAGGCGTACTTTCCTCAGTAATCCAGTCGATTGTGGTAAACTGGTCGAATTTAGCCACCTCCGGTATCAATTGCACGCCTGTTTGGCTATTCCCATATGTATCTGACCCATGATCACCTGCCACACCATCACCCTCATCTGCTAAACCAACAGCAGGATCCATGCCCATATCTAATTGCCTATATTTCGACATTTCTCTGTAAAATAGCCAACTGGACGGATCTAGCTTGCAAACAAATTCGCCTTTACCTCAACACCTACACTCGAAACAAACAATCTGCAACCTCTCGAAGACTACAATTGCATATATATGAACGTACGTATGTATACATGTACATAAACCACCCAAATATATACTTGCATGTTTAAAGGATGCATATATAATTAGTAGACAGTACGTAGTTATAACTATGTAATTTCATGTCAGCCTTGCAGAAATGGCATATTACCCGGCCATGCACTCCAAAACCTCATACTTTTCCCCTGCAAGATGCAACGGTGCAACGGCACAACGATGCAAGCACTAGCTCAGAGACAGACTCAACAAGCACAAACTCAGACACTGGCACCAGTAACGACGACACAATACACCGACATCGACGACAGCTAGCCTCGAACTGGCATCGAAGCATCAGTAACCGGCTTTCACCCGGCCTCCGCGTTTACCCGTGCATAACCGAGCCGCATTGGGAAGCTCATCGCAAAAAAATTTTTCACATTTCTTTTTATGAACAATATATATATATATATAAATAAAAGATTAAATTGAATTTATGTCTTCTTTGTAATCATTTATGTGTTACTTGTGTTGTTGTTTTATGTTGCTTTGTTAGTTTGGGTTTCAGAGGACCATTCAAGCGAGCTGGCATTTTTTTGAATACGTGTATTCTTTTTATAGGCAAGGAACTTGAATAATAGAAACTTTTCTCCCCCGTTGATTTTTAAGTTCGATCATTACATAAAAAGATGTCTGCCCCAAACCCAAAAGCTTTCCCATTAGCCGATGCTGAATTGACCCAACAGATCTTGGACGTTGTCCAGCAATCTGCCAATTTGAGACAGTTGAAGAAAGGTGCTAACGAAGCTACCAAGACTTTAAACAGAGGTATCTCTGAGTTCATTATCATGGCAGCTGATTGTGAACCTATTGAAATCTTGTTGCATTTGCCTCTATTGTGTGAGGATAAGAACGTTCCATATGTTTTCGTTCCATCACGAGTCGCTCTAGGTAGAGCTTGTGGTGTCTCAAGACCAGTTATTGCTGCTTCTATCACCACTAACGATGCCTCATCTATCAAGAACCAAATCTACGCCGTTAAGGACAAGATTGAAACTCTATTGATCTAAGCATGTTACACTCTAGTTTCCAATTTTGTGCAATACCCCACATTCTTATGCGCATATGCGCATAAGAATGTGGGGTATATCTAAATATCATCAAGTATGTACAACATTTATAAGAGTAATAAATATTAATAATAGAACAATTTGTATTTACATCGTTATCAACTTCTTAGTAACGTAATATCAAGCCACTGAGTTTGCTGGTTACCAATACAGGTACCAAATATTTAAGTTTTCCAAATATTGTTAATTAATTATGTCGCTTTATTTGTACCTGGAATTTCCACAAAGTTGCAAACATATTAATTTAGCCTTTTAGAAGACAATAATTGATATTGACGTATGTATATGTATATGTATATGTATATGTATATGTATATGTATATGTATATGTATATGTATATATAAGGATAAGAATACTATTGCTACATTGATAGATTGAGGTCCTTCATTGGTAAATTTTTATGGAAAACATATAAATTGTTGTGTTTTGGAATTGAGATAGTGAACAGCAAGGAAGTAGATAGTTCATGTTATTTGAACAAGTGTCATATATTGGATTTTGAGTATAAATTTATCCACAATTGCACAATTTAAGTGATTAATATTGTTAATATTTTAAGATGGTGTTATTTTTTAAGAAGAAATTTCTTGGTCGGTCTAAGAATACTACAATTGTTTCTGGTAGCACATTGGATGAAAACCAAGTTTTTTTTGCTCCAAAGAAAGTTGTAGTCACAAACTCTCAACAGGTGTCTAATACCAACTGTGATACTAATTCTAACAATGATACTAATTCTGATCAAGATATATTATCAATGCCATCCAAAAAAACGGTTATGAGAAGCAAGACTATGGTGGTTGCTCCTGGTAATCCCAAGGAAACAAGTGCTATTGAAGGAGAAAATACAGTAATTAAATACATAAACATCAATTGTCCATGTTGTGGTACTTTACTAAGATTACCAAATGATATACCGAAGGTTAGGTGTGTGATCTGTCAAGTGTCAACTTATTTGGAGAAAGATATTGAAAGCCAGGAGCATGACAGAGAATATACTAAGATAACATCATGTAGTTTATCAGGTTTGAAAAAGATTATTTATGATTGTAAACTCAAATTAAGAGCTGTATCTGATGAAGAGGAGAGGCAAGTAACTAGTGAAGAAAAGTCAAGAATGTTCAATCCTGTACGAAATTACCTAGTAGAATGTTTTCATAGTATTCAAATACTTAATAATTCGTTCCTTATACGAGATAATAATGGGGTCATAAGTAATTCTGCCGTCAATTTAAAAGAACTTAGTGAGTTTTATGAAATATTAATGAAACTCCCTACTCGAAAACCATTCTATTCAATGATATGTGCTTGTAATGATATTTTGAAGAGACCTGGATCAGAATATAGTTTGAATGATGGTTTAGTTTCCTTTAGATGGATACTAATTATTTGGAACAATCCAATGATCAGAGAATGTTTATATTATAATATTTCATCTTCAAAACCTCAACATAATGATGATTCAGCAAAAAGAGGATTAACACGTTTTGCAACATCCGAAATTAATTCTGTTTCTTATGAATTAACCAAAAGATGTATTGGGTACATGTCAACATTTAAAATTATTAACAAAAATAGATTTGAACTGTTTATTACTTTTCTGAAAGATTTGCCATTAGATGTTGCACTACAATACGTTGAAACTGTGAATTTATATATCACATTCCAATTTTCAAGGATATTTAAGGGCCGTTTGAATGAACATATGAAACCTACTCAACAAAGAATTACAAATTCTAGATATAGTATCGTTGGAAGTCTATACCCAATTAATTCTAATCCAAGAACAAGTGTAATAAATAATAATAACAATCAGGCCAATGCACTGAACAATATAAATACAAATACTAACATTAGTTATAACGATGATCATAATAATTGTGATGAAATCGATGATATTCAAAATCATTCTACACTTGGTGCTGGTGCATGGAATCAAGATTTAACCAATTTTGATATAATTAATAAACTAAATACGTCAAATATACCGTCTCATAAGGATTTTAAGTTCAAACTTCATGATTATGATACAAATTGGCATATTAAAAATGCTGCAAATTTAATGACAATATTAAAATTATCTAACGATTTAAGGGAAACGAATAAAAAATTACCTATTTCATCTTATTATAATATGATGCTTGATTTTATTGATTATAAACAAGACTTTGAGAGTTGGAAGAAAACGAAGGTTTTAAACAGAAGATCAACGATAAGAAATATTGGAGATTATACAAATTTGAGCAATGCCTCGATATCAAATACTACATTCTGTCAACACCCTACATTATTGTCCCTGGGATTAAAAATTTCAATTATGAATTATGAAGTGAAAAGAATAATGGAATTTGAAGCAGAACGAGCCTTTTTGAAATCTTTAGACCAACATAAACAATTTGATGTATATTTCAAAATTAAAGTTAGAAGGACACATATAACTTCAGATTCCTTAAGTTCCATTAAAAGTCACCCTACAGATCTTTTAAAGTCTTTAAGGGTTGAATTTATTAATGAACCTGGTATTGATGCGGGAGGTTTACGAAAAGAATGGTTTTTATTACTTTCTAAATCATTATTTAATCCAATGAATGGCCTGTTCGACATTAATAAGCAAAGTTATTTGTCATGGTTTAACATCAACGCAGGAAATATCGATGAGAACAATGAAGAAATGTATTATCTATTCGGATTAGTTTTGGGATTGGCTATTTTTAATAGCACTATACTTGATATCCATTTTCCAAAAGCATTATATAAGAAACTCTGTAACGAGCAATTAAGGTTTGGTGATTATATGGAATTGTATCCTGAGACAGGTAAGAGTTTGATTAAATTATTGAATTATAATAAACCCGATTTTGAAGAGGTATTTTCTTTACATTTTGAAACTACATATGAGAATCCACTTTCCGATATAATTCCAGATAAATCAAATAAATATTCAAACGGTAAAGTTACAGTTGAATTATGTGCTAATGGTAGTAACATACCAGTTACAAATGAAAATAAAGACAAATTCATTCAAAAATGGTTTGATTTTTATATGAATAAAAGTATAAAGAATCAATTTGAAAAGTTTAAAAATGGTTTTTATGAAGTTGTTTCTCAATGTGAGTCAAGTAAGTTATTCAACTCAGAAGAATTAGAGAAATTAATTTGTGGTGAAAGAGAAACTAAAGGTTATGATTTTTCTATGCTAAGATCTATTTGTGTATATGCAAATGGTTATCACAATACTGATTTGGTCATTAACTGGTTCTGGGAAATCCTAGAAAGTTGGGATTTTGAGTTGCAAAAAAAATTATTGCAGTTTGTAACAGGTTCAGATCGTATACCATCTACCGGTATTTCAACATTGAGTTTTAAAATATCTAAACTAATATTGAACCCTTATACACAGTATAACAAGTCAACTATTGAGCCTCTACCTTTAGCGCATACTTGTTTCAATGAATTATGTTTAGCTGAATTCAAATCGAAAGAAATTTTAGAAAAAAAACTGAAGATTGCGATTACGGAATCAGAAGGTTATGGATTTAAATAGAGCTGGTCTCTATATTTCTATAACTTTAAGACAGTTATATTGATATTAATAATTTATATGACATTAGAATGATAATAATAATTAATTATACATATAAATAATCAATTTAAGCTATTGAATACTCTTAAAGTGAAATTAAATATTATCATGTGTATCTAAAATCAATTTGAGGTCATCAGGAAAAATCTCCCAGCATGATTCAGTCCATTTGAGGTATTTCTTCCTCTCTCTGCGATACTTAATCCTTGATAATCTATTGCTGAAGACGTGTGAACAGATTCTATCGATTTTACTCAATTTATCCTTATCAGTTGTAAAAATTAAATTACCAGTATTAAAAGTGTTACTGAATTTTGACAGTAATTTCGACTTTTTTTTATTGCATTTGATCCCTTCAAATTCATACAAAATATTCTTTGCATAATCAGGAAGATTATCTGGTCTGTAATTGGGATCATATTTGATTCGCCAAAATACTGACCAGTGCAGACTAGCTGAATCTGGTATATTTCTTGTCCTTCCAAGATTGGGTATAAAAATGGTTTTCAATTTACCTTCTTCTGTTATTATACGATTTCCAACGGGGATATACTCTAGGCACCACCAGAGAAATATCATAGGTTTACTGATTCCTCCACAAGATACATTAAACATATGTTTTAATAATTCTTCTCTTGTCTGTTTTATAGCCTTCTTCTTCTGGATATCTTTTTGTATTTGGTTTACATACTTGCTAGTACTGATTGGTAGGTCAGTATATAAATTTAAATTGTTTTGAGCATCAAGTAATATTTTTGGCAAAGGTTTATTTTGTGAAAAATCTAGACAATCATTTATTGGAGTTAAAATGGCAGCTACTGTTGAAGTTTCTTGATCAAATTTATGTAGTGCTTTATCTTTAAACTTAACACCAAATTTTACTGACTCTGATAACATCCACCTCAATGGAATATTACTAACAACTTCCTGAGTCTTACAATTTGTTATCCAACTTCCACCAATATCAGAATGATCTCCTGAAAACCATTTTTCTACAAGATCAGAACAATTTTTATTCTGGAGTTCTCTTCTTGGAAGCTTATCTGTTATAAATTTTCCCTCAACATTTACCTTTGTCGGGATTGGATTCAGGCATGAAGAATGAATATTTAAGTCAAATTTAAATTTATTTCCTTGTAAGGCTATGTTTGTCGATTTTGGTGCTGTGTCATATAATGATTCATTCAAAGGAACTATAGGACTCAAATCTCGGGCTGCAGATTTTACTTGCTCATTAGAGATAAGTTCCCAAATTATATTTTGATCTTTAGTTAAGCAATTGTTCGTACTTTTAATTGGTGAACTTGTCTTCACATGGATGTGTCTTTTATATCTTGAAATCAAATGCGCATGATGGTTTATCTCAAAATCAAAATTTTGCTGTTTAAACTTACCTCTTCTTTCATCGATAGCTAATGCATGTCTTATATGTTTTACAATATTACAACGCTGTGTGTATGGAAAAGATCTGTCTCTTATTATTCCTACTGAATTCACTGAATCGAACAAACCCTGAAAGTGAATATCAATTGGATATGGAACGCAAAAAGTTTTTTTGAATTCATCCACTATAGTCGAAGTATAATTGGTTGCAATTGGTTGTTCTGCAATTTCCCAATATGAATATATTTGCCAAGCCATATCAATTAGATGCTCTGAACCTCCATTTAATAACCCTACTCTCTCCAACATACCAGCTAGGACCCTAGCAATGAATGCACCTCTAGAAAATCCAAACATGTATATTCGATCACCATAATTCCAATTTCGCATTAAATACTGGTATACTTTCTTAATATTGATTCCTAAACTAAATGCAAACATTGCGTCGGCTATGTTTTTTAAAAATGAGCCTGATAGTATCCGTTTAAAGTCAAAAGTTTGATCAAAATCTGCAGATGTCCCAATTCCTGGCTGATAGTAACATATTTGTTCATATTTATCGGAAGTGTCTAACATTTGATAAATTTTAAGCACATTAGTGAATGGTTGTGCACCGAAATTTTCTAGGGTTCCATCAAAACATAGTATAATATTCTTTCTCTTGGGGGTCATTGGTGGTGTAAAATCCAAATTATCAACTGTTCGTTATTATATTATATGTTGGTAATACGTGTAATAACTTAGACCTTTAATAGTTATACATATAATGTAAACTAGACTTTTTTCAATGAATTAGTCTTATTTTTCAAATTTGTGACACAAACAATTTGTGACGCCCCAAAATTTGAAATTAAATATGATAAATAAGAAATTATATGTCTTGGGCACAAAATAAATGAAATTAAAAGATTCCTAAACGTTATGATTTAATGACCAGCCCTTCCTGTCTTTATCAAATGTGGCAATGGAACGTAAGAGTGCTCTAACTTGTATGACCTCCTCTTTACCTTTCAATTTTACTCCAATATTCTTAATTATATCTTCGGAAGATGCAAAGTTTCCTTCAGCATTCGATAAGAAATCCCTCATTTTTAACAATATTGATTCATTTTCTGTCAGGTTATTGACATATTCATTTGGTTTGATAATATTTATTGATTCCTTTTGAGATTTTCTAATGTTCGCAATTATGCTTGCTGAGCCTGTATTTTTTTTTGATTTTAAGCCTTTACTGATTTTACCTGCTTGTCCAAATCTCCCCGTCCATGTTGGAGTACTAATATCGTACTTTTTTGTAACCTTTCTCGATTTTTTTAAAGCATTTAGTGCTTGTTCAGCAATTTTGTTAGCTTCCCTTTCCACAGTTTTAGAAGAAGCTCTTGAATGAGAATCTTCAAGAAATCTTTGTGAATGAACGGCATCGACCGTCCCTTTTCCAAAAAGACCTTCCATCAGTTGGGCATCTTCATCTTTAGTTTCTTCTTGTTCTTTCCCATTGTAGAAACTTTCCAATTTTGAGACACCATTCAAATTTACTACTTGTTCAAAATCATCACTTTCTTCTGAGGTTGAAGATTTCAGTGATTTTGTATGTCTCTGCACTTCCTGCTCTAATTCCTCAGTTGCGTGACCATTTTCACCTCCTAAAGTAAATAAATTATGAAGTTCGTTCATTTTAAAAAATCTTTTTTGTTTTGGATCACTTAATATTTTATTTGCTAAGAATTGTTTAAAAATTTGTCTATGATAAATTTTCTCTTCAATTGTCCCTGTCACCATTAATCTGTAAATAGACACTTCTCGTTTTTGTCCAATTCTCCATGCACGCTCACGGGCTTGCATATCTGTTGATGGATTCCAATCTGGATCAAAAATTATAATTCTATTGGCACCTGTTAAATTGATACCAAGGCCACCCACTCTTGTAGTAAGTAAAAATAAATCATAATCCTGATTATTGAACTGATCAACTAAAGATTGCCTTTGTGAAATATTGGTAGAACCATCCATTCTCAAAAATTTGATGTGACCAAGTTCATTATCCTTAAAAGATACAAATTCCTCTAAAATTTCTAACATTTGTTTTGTTTGAGTAAATAAAAGAGTTTTATGCCCTTGTTTCTTCCATAATAATAATAATTGTTTTATAACTTGCATTTTTCCTGATTTTTTTGCATCACCATAAGATTTTTCCCATCTTTTATGATCCCTATCTAATAAATCAGGATGGTTACAAATTTTCCTTAAAATGTCTATACCATATAAAACCTGTCTTTTACCTTTCTGTATTTGCTCTAACTCATTTGAATTCAAGAATTCCAAATATTTATTTCGTTGGTATATTGTTAGTTTACAAAAAAGTACCATTTCTTTCTTAGTTGGAAGATCCTTTGCAACATCTGCCTTGACTCTTCTCAATAAATACGGTGATATCATATCCCTCAACGCAGTGGCACACTTATAACCAGCTTGGACTTGTACATTAGTAGCATTTGCATATCCACCCATATTTATTGGCATAACGAATTGCAGTTGAAACACTGGTAGCGTTCCTAGTTTACCAGGATATATAAAATCGAATAATGACCATAATTCAGTTAAATTATTTTGAATAGGTGTACCAGACAATATTATTCTATTTGGAGTTTTTAGTTTTTTACAGGTCAATGCAATTTCAGAATTAGGGTTTCTTATTTTATGCCCTTCATCTAGAATAGCATGAGACCAATTGATATTTAGTAATTTTTTTGAGTGTATTCTTAGTCCTACATATGTTGTTATTATTATGTGGCCATCTTTTACCACTTTTTCGATTAGGCCTTCAATATTGGAGTTATGATTAATCTGTGATTTAGTTCTAGATGATTGTTCGTGAATATCTTCATAAGAGTATTCATCTGGATGAGAATTCATTACAATATCTTCTAATTCTGCATCATCTATATCATTATCTTTTTTGTTATTTGATACACCAGAACCAATTTGATGTATAATTACAGCTCGAAGTGGAGGCCACCAATGATGAAATTCCGTACACCATTGTTTCATCACAGTTGCTGGACAGACTACCAGAACTGGTCCATCCAGGCTATTTGAGTGATGTAACGAGGCCAAGTATGCTATTATTTGTATTGTTTTACCCAATCCCATTTCATCACCTAAAATTCCACCACATTTTTGTTTCTTCAATTCATATAGCCACTGAATGCAGGTTTTTTGATAATTAAATAAAAGAGAAAATATTTCACCAGGAATCTTAAAGTCATCATTTAATTTAGCATCAGGAATATCTGGATGAGATTTCAACCATTCTGGAATATTTTCGGAATCATAATCAACTCTATTTTTTGAACGTTTTTTTATCCAATTACGAAGTCTTTTTTGATAAATTAATTCATTACCATCATCTTTAACTTCTCCAGGATTGTAGGTAGTTCTCTCAGATGATGTTGTAGTATTAGATATTTCATTATCAGCATCTTCTTCAGATTCCTTTCCGTTATCAATATATTCTTCGTCTATCTCTTCTTTTATATTATAATCTAAATCTTTATCCAAGTCAGATTCATCAGTTAAATTTTCTATCATCTGCTCATTTGCCAATTCAAAAATTTTATCTTGTTCATCACTTTTCTCTGTAGTTGGTAACTTATCATCATTTTCAATCTCGAACTTGACTGTAGACCCAAAAGCTGTAAGTTTACCTGTTCTAATCATATAATCTTTTTCTGTTTCACCTTCTAATCGATCAGATTTTTCATCCTGTAAGCTACCTTTATTTTTTTGTACCTTTAGACCACTTAATCTCTCTTTGACGTCATCAAGAGTTCTATATGCCTCATCCAGTTCTGTCCTTTCTAATCTAACGAGTTGATCCTTCAGGTTACTCCTCACCGATATTCTAGAAGCATTATTAATCTTTCTTTCCAATAATGCCTTTTTCTTTAATAATAAATTCAATGCATTGTGAGCTCTATCTAAACGATTCTCCTCATTCTCTATAAGTTGCTTATTAATTAAACTGGTTGCATTAGTCTCTATCTTCTTCTCTAGCGAACTTTGGGATAGTATTTTAACTCCAAGGTTTAAATTAAATTCATCCTCATCCATTTCTATATGACAAATTATCCAAAGGAATATACCAAAAACCTCTCAAATGCTAACTAACATAAACAGGAATATTCTTTAAACGGTATATACTCCCACTGACCACAGTCTCTTATAGCAGATATGGTTTCTTTACATTAGATCATCTCTATATAGGGCATTATAAATTATGATTTATCTATAAGCATCTTTTTCAATATATCAATTTTGTATATACATTTCAATTTTGGTATTCATGATTGAAACATTGCAAAAACTTTATATAATAACCTAAATGAAAACCTATTTACAGCTCTAACTATCGACCTTAATTTTATTCTGTATATTACTTCTTGTTCTCTAAAAGTATATGCAATGTGAAGTATTTTTGTTTATCTTTCTATGTACAGTTGATAATGCCAAAACCTTATCTATCCAACTCGGAACAACTACTCCTTACGTTGGCTATTCAGTAGTTCCATTTTATGTAGTTCTTCTCGTGGATCAAACTCACCTTTGCAAAGCTTTTCGTATTGTTCATCGTATTTCCCAGTGGATAAGCTCCCATTCCCACTGAACCTTTTTGTCATGTCTACCATACCCTTTTTACAATCTAAGAATGCCTTCATTTGTGCTAAGCACAATTCTGGCAGGTCCTTAGCAAGCTCTGGATCTTCAATACACTTCTGTGGAGTGTTCCTCTGAATCATCACGCAAGGTGACCTCTGCAAACAGATAGCAACTAATTTTTTTTGATCTTGACAACTAGCACCCATTATCCTATCCAAAGTTCTCTCTTTCTCTCTCTTACTTAACTATACTATTAATATAATTCACAACAATTACACATCAGTTGGTATCGTTACCAGCAGTGCAAAGATAGATGTGATGTGTTACAATCCTTTTATTTTGTAACAACTTATTTGTTTAATTATATAATGAAATATTAAGTTCTTAAATATTTTTCACTTATATAAAAATATGAATCCTTTGATTAAGAAGTTAGCAATTTGATTTCGATTAATTAACGAGTTAGTTGTGGATATATTGTATTAAAATAACGATTAATTCATATTCCTAAGTATACATTTGTTGCATATTTAGTGGTTTTCTGCGAGTTTACTCGTTTACCTTAGTTGTGGTGAAGCTATATATGAGGATATAAGTGGAAATGTCATTGAATTTTTTACCTGGTCGACCAAATGACACAATTCAAACTACATGTCAGGCTACATGGCAAAATCATATAATTCTAGCGTACTGTTCTGGTAATAATTTAATATTGTTGTCGAATTTATATTCTAGATTACAGACTATATATATAAGTTCCGATTGCGTTGCTGTTGATATCAATAAGAATAATGGGTTCATTGCATTAGCTTACTCTAATAAAGTCAATATTTATAGACCTATACATCAAGTAATGAGGAATCCGAAATGGGTTTTATGTTGTGAAATTATGCATGATGAATCTAAGGTTAATTGCATTAAATGGGGGTCTCAAGAAGAGATTATGGTTGGCTCTAATTATCTGTCTTTTTGGAAAATTATTGATGAATTTGGGGTTTACAAGCCAGTTCTTTTATGGAATAAAAGACAACCGAAACCTGTTTATATTTGCACCATTTCTAATGATTCACAATTAGTAGCAAGTGTTGGGAAATATGATAAAACCGTTAAACTTTGGAAAAGAAATACAATTAGTGGTGAGCAAGTACTATTTCATTTGACATTATTACCTCATACAGATTTTGTTACATATCTAAAGTGGAAACAGTTAAATCCTGAACTAAATCAATCGAGCAGCAGTAGTTCTAGTATAAAAAGAAATGACTCCTTTAAAAGTACTGGAACACGTAGTAATTTTAGAAATTTTGAAGATTCAAGTTCAACACAAACCTTATACACACTATCAACAGATAATAAATTAAAAATATGGTCTTGTTATGATATAAATGCTGAAAAGACGGTTCAAAATTGGGGTACAATTCAATTAAAAGATGACCAGCGTTTTGTTTTCATTGTTGACAGTACAATCTTATCCACTTTATTAAAGGAAGACGCATTTGAAAAATATGGAATTGTTGGGATTCCAGATCTAATATTTGTTTTGTCACAAAGTGGAAGTTGTGAAGTTCTCTCTCTTGAAAATTTATCTCAAAATCCTCCAAAACTAATGAGTCAAAAAATATTATTTGATAAGCCACTAATGAAGCCTTTGCTTGTAACTAAACCAGATTTTGTTTATTTTGCTGAAACACAGGCTCAAATTTCTGATTCAATGGATAATTCACTATCTGTTGTGATACATGATTTGAATGGTTTTGTACAACACAGTAACATGGATATTGTTTCTTTGATTGAAAACGGTTCAATTAGTGAAATACAAAATACTTTTATTTTTGCTGGACATAATAAATCAATACAAAGGTTAGTTAGGAGTAGCGATGGTGAAGCAATGTTAACTATATCAAGGTTTTCTGAGAATTGTGTTTGGTGTCCTCTCAAAATTTCTAGTGGTTCCACTTTATGGTTAAAAAATATAATATCTACTGAAACACCAATAGTACAAGCAGTCATTCATGAGAAAGGTAATTTGGTTATTATTTTATTAGAGAATCAAAAGATTCAAGCATGGAACTGTCCGAATACACATGTTAATAGGGAAGCTAAACCAGCAACTATAATTGCTGAATTTCTTTTATCAGACACACCTGATGAATTCAAAAATATAGTAGCGATGCTCAATACACCTGAACCAAAACATAATCATCATCGTCATTATATAGCTTTGATCTATAATGATGGTAAAACAAGATCATTTGAAGTATCTAGTGAGGGTAGCATTACTGAAGTATATTCTAATTCATTAGATGTTTCAGACATAAATATACAGGATATTTCTCTAATTGACCCGGTTCATTCTACATTCGTCAGCGATAGACCTTTGATATCACTTATATCTGAGAAAGGTATTACAAGAACATATAAGGCAAATGTAGACTATAAATCACAAAACATAGAATGGATAAAATCAAATGAAATTAACACAGGTATACAAAACTCTAAACAAGTTAGTGGATCATCCACCGGTAAATTAGGTATTATGGATTCCACAGGCAAGCGATTTTCTTTATGGGACTTAAATAGAGGAGTTCTTGAATATGAAGAAGTTTTTGAAGAAGAAATAAAGGATATTGATTGGACTAGCAATGAATTTGGTCAAAGTATAGTATCTATAGGTTTTACTGGTTTTGCAATGTTGTATACGCAGGTTAGATATGACTATACAAATAACATTCCAAGTTACCTTCCTGTTGAAAAAATTGACATAACAGAGCATACAGCACATGATATAGGTGATTCTATCTGGCTTAATGATGCAAGTTTTGTTGTAGCATCCGGTAATCAGTTGTATATAAAAGATAAATCCTTAGATTTGTCAGATGCATTTGTTTCTCGATCAATTGGATCAAGAAAAATATTATCCAACGACATTTTACATCTAAATAGTGTTCTAAATGGTCCACTTCCAGTTTATCATCCTCAATTTTTAATTCAAGCGTTATATAATGGTAAACAGAAACTTGTAGAAGAATTAATTTTAAGATTATTTTTGGAGGTAAGGGAAATTAATTTAAATGGGCATGACATTTCATCCCTTCCATCCGATTTAAATGTTGAGAAGCATAAATTTTTGGTTAGCAAAGATAGAGATTATAAAGTCATAAAGTTTCGGGATCCATATCCTACTTTTAACAAATCAGTTGTCGAATCGTTAATTCAACATCTTACTAAGACTTCTCTACCGTACTTAACTCGTCACCAGCAATTGACACTAATAACAGTAATAGAAGCAGTGCATGAATTATCAGAAAGTAAAAATATTTTAGATTATAATGGTTTATTGTTTTTGCTAGGAGTGAGACTATTCCATTCTCATAAATCTGTACAGAAGGAATTGACTATGAGGGATGTTTCCTGGGCCCTTCATTCAGAGAGTAAAGAGTTACTAATGAATACCCTAGATACTCGAATTAGATCATGGCAATCTTCGAAAGATTATAAAATAGCATTTTGGGTTACAGAAACTGATTTGGTTAGAAAAATTGAACAAATAGCTAGACTTGAATTTTCCGATGGTGAATCTAGAGATCCAAATAAATGTGCAATATACTATTTGGCTTTGAAAAAAAAGCATGTTCTAATTAGTTTATGGAAGTTAAGTGCTGGTCACCCAGAGCAGCAAAAAATGTTGAAGTTTTTGAATAATGATTTTACAGAGACAAGATGGAAAACTGCAGCATTAAAAAATGCATTTGCTCTTTTAAGTAAACATCGTTATTTAGATGCAGCATGTTTCTTTTTATTAGCAGATTCTTTAAAGGATTCTATGAATGTGTTGCATAAGCAAGTTAAAGATACAGATTTAGCAATTACTATTTGTAGATTATACGAAGGTGATAATGGGCCAGTGTTAGGAGATTTTCTGAAAAGAATGTTTTTACCAACGGTTATTTTACAGGATGATAGATGGATGGCTAATTTTATATATTGGAAGCTTAGAAAATATGAAGTTGCCATTAAAGCATTGGTAACGCCTCCCGTTGAATTAGAAGATAATAAAAATTTAGTTGAAAATGTAAAATGTGTTAATAAGTCTTTTCTAGTGGAAGATCCAGCTTTGATTATTATGTATGAAAGACTAAGAAGAAAAAATATTCAATATTTCATGGGAGCTCAAGAGATTGAAAACAAGATTGAAGCTAATTTGATAATAAGAGTTTGTGATATTTACTGTAGAATGGGTTGTGACTTTTTGGCTTTGTCTTTAGTAAAGAATTGGAAATTCCTAATGCGTACCAAAACTTCTAAAACAGATGCCACTTTGGATTTACAAAAGGAAAATTTTGGAATCAATACAATGGTTTCAGAACCTACTACCACAAATAGGATGAGACCAAGTTTATTTGATAAGTTTGATGAGGATAAGTCTAATTCCAGACAACCAGAAAGAGCGGTAGAAAGTTTTGATACAACAAAAAATATATTAGATGATTTTGTAACAAGTCCAAAATTTGTAGGAAACCCTAATATTTTGGATGACTTTACGAAATCGATTCCAAAACAGAAAAACCTTCTCGATAACTTTGCAAACCTGTCTTTAGAAACGAAAGCAAAGAGCTGTGCAGAAAATCCTATGAATCCACAACCAAGTGAAGATACCAAAAACTTACTTGATGATTTTACTGATATGAATAAAAGTTCGAATGCTCCTAGTAAAAGTCAAACTGATAAGGTAATTAAACAAGCTAAACCCAAAAATTTGCTGGATGATTTCATGTGATTAAATATCAAATAATGTTGTTTGTAATATCCTTAGACGTATTAATGTTTCTTTGATGAAAATTTGTTATGGTACTGTTACTATTTTGTTGTATGTATAAACAATATTTAGATAATTAATTTTATTTTGGGTCAGTAAAGAATTTTGAAAGATTTTTACGAGTTTTTTCAACTTTAGCTTCAATAATTGATTCAACTGATTTGATCTTTTCGTGGATAACTTTATCTTCAGGATTTTGATCTCTACATAATTTATAATTTTTCAATGCTTCTTCATATCTTTTCTTAGCTAAGTAACTATTTCCAATTCTATAATAGGCTTTCGCTTGATCCATAGAAGGTATATTATCGATATCTAGCAAATAAGTCGCATAAGTTATACACTCATCATACATTTTTAGATTGAAATAGTTTAAGGATAAATTCAAGTATAACTTAGATTTTAAAGTTGTAAATTTTAAATAGTTTTCTTTATCCATTTCCAAATCTGGATTAAATTCATTGACATACCTTAATGATTTTTTATATTTATATAATGAATTTTCAAAATCTTTCTTCTTGAAAAGTAAAGAACCAGAATTTTTAATTGTATCTGCTGCCCTATAAGCATCCTCAAAATTATCATGATCAAAATGAGTATCATCGTTAGGATCTTCTTCATAAATATCACCTCCAATTGTGTCGTTACAAGCATTGTATAATGGAACGGTCATAGAGTCATTCCAGGCTCCACAGTCCTTAATTAGAACGCATTTTTCTGGGAATCCATCCTTATCGATAGACACATTTTCAACAGTACGTACGACATGTTTACCATATAAAACTTTGCCAAAAATGGTATGTTTACCATTTAAATGTGGTTGTGGTCCGACGGTTATAAAGAATTGAGAACTATTTGTATTTGGCTGACCAGTGTTGGCCATTGCCAATAAAAATGGCTCCTTAAATTCACCAAGGTTTTCATCATCAAAATTACCATGACATTGTAACTCCTTTGTTGTATCCCTAACTTCCTCCTCTGTAGCGTATATAGAACATCCACCAGTTCCAACATCATTGCTCTTTTCAAACTCACCAGACCCATACACAATATCACCACATTGTATAATAAATGTTTTAATGATACGATGGAAAAAATTGCCCTTATAACTCAAATTTTTGAAACCTTCAATGGCAACATCACCACAACACAAATGCTTAAAGTTCTCTACCGTTTTATGAGCTTCATCGTCAAACAATTCACACACAATTCTACCAATATCCACGCCATCTATGGCAATATCAAAAAAAACAGTCGACCTTTCACTCACCATATTCCTCACTTTTTTACCCAAACAAAAGAAACAAAAAAGCACCTACAGAGTAGCCCACTACACAATTGATTCCCACACTCTGTACTACCTATTACCTTATAATAACCAAACCAATTGCAAATGAATCCATTCAATATCTGGCAATTGCTAATAAATATCTTATTCATCTTTTAAAACTCATCGATTTTTGAAATTTCAAAAATCGATGTCACATTACCCGCACAAATTTGTTGGCCTCACATAAAAGTGAAATAGTAACATTGTCATATAATATATAAACACAGAATGTATACATAAATCTATATTCAAGTTTAATTTAGTCAATGGTCAGTTATAACGTGTATAAGTGAGCATTCTTTCAATTGTAGCTGTAGGAGAGTATTTGACGAGTCTTTAAGGATATTGTGTGGTGTTTTGAGCTCTCGCAAGGTTTTGTCCACGTAATTGCTTTTATTGGGAAACTGGAAAAAAAAAAGTGGAACATTTATTGTGCTGTTTGCAATCGTGTATATTTGAGATCTTAAGAGTTATAGATAGAGGTATATGGTTGAGATTTAAGTTGCCTACAATTGAGGTGGAAAAAATAATTTTTTTAGAAAATTTGGTATAAAAAGCAGGCAAAAATGGTTGATGATAGTTGTGAATATATAGATGCAAGGACAATTGTTATTCGTGAGTGTCTACGTCTTGCTAATTCAATGAGAAAGCATCTCATTAAGACTGATTATAATCAATTGGGGATGAGTGTGGTGATTGGGACTGGGAATGAGTTTTTCACAAATGCAGTGGATTCTGATATTAATATAAACGATGGCAGCAATGGGAACGAGCCTTTTAATTATTTATCACAATACAATACGATGAACAGTGGAAACCAATTGATCAGTAAACTCTTAGAGTTGAAGAAAAAACTTGTTTCTAATAAAGATTCAATGTCGACATTGTCACCAGTTGAAATTGTAGAGCCATTTTTATTTATTATAGTCAATAGCTCAGTCCCGGGAGATATTACTGTACAGGCATTAGAGAGTGTAGATAAATTTTTCAATTTGAAGATTGCATTTGATGGAGTCAGCACTGAACACGTAAGAGCATATACTGAAACGATTAGGGCGCTAACCCATTGTAGATTTGAGAGATCTAGCACTATTACGGATAATGTGGTCTTATTAAAAGTAGTTGATATGCTGCAAACTATCTTGGTTTCTCCAAACAGTATTATTCTACCAGATAGGGTCATTTATGAAGTTTTACAAATAACCTTATCAATGGTCTGTAATACTAGAAGAACTGAAATTCTTCGTAAAGCTGCAGAAACCTCATTAATAAATATCACATTAAAAGTATTCTCAAGGCTTTCAAAAATTGAACCATCCGATTCAAATCATGTCTATATTAATTCTGCCGTTTATGCTAAAAATAAATTAAAGAAGGATACAATTGGTACAAATAAATCAGAATCTCTTGATGATTTTTCAACTACTAAGAATATAACCAACCAAGATAAACCTTTAAAAGAAGTTGAGAACCTAGCTAAGTTGATCATTGAGTCAACTAATGCAATCATTGAGGATCAATATGGTTTGCCTGTTATGATTGATTACCTAAACCTTTTATTATCCTTAATTCTTCCAGAAAAAAACGAAAATGCATCAGTAGAGGCAACTCTTCTGTCACTAAAGGTTCTTAAAATTGCAATTGATATATCAGGAAGTTATTTTTTATTACATCCACGTCTGTTTGCGTTTGTGTCAGATCCAATCTTTAAATCTGTTTTATATATAATAGAAAACTCAGAAAATTTACCAATTTTACAAGCTTCACTCGAATTGTTTGCTACTATTTACTTAGTATTTGGAAATTCGCTTCAACGACAAATTGAGTTGACATTAAATTGTCTACTAAAATTTATTGAGGATAAAGAAGATGATAAAGGCAAAAAAAATAGACCCACCAATACCTTTAATCTACAATTTAGGGAAATAATAATAGAACAATTGTCTGTTTTATGGACATGCTCACCATCATTTTTCATATCTTTATTTGCTGAATTTGACTGTGATTTAGATAAAGTTGATTTATCTTTAAATTTAATAAAACTGTTAATTAATATGACTGTATCAGATAATATGAAAATTAATACATCAATAAATATTCCATCGATGTCACTTGACGGTGTGATTCAATTTGTCGATGATATTTATGACAATATTCAATCAATAGATAAAAGTGTTTATTGGGATAACAAAAAACTTCTACCATTGCTTGAACAAAGAGAACAAAAAACTGCATTTATTGAATGTGCTAAATGTTTTAATGAAAAACCAAAGAAAGGCATTCAACTTCTTCTTGAAAAAGGTTTTATTCCATCAGATACAGATAAAGATATTGCAAAATTTTTATTCGAAAATAATACAAGAATGAAAAAAAAGACTATAGGTTTATTACTCTCTGATCCAGATAAAAAATCATTGTTAAACTGTTTTATCGGACTATATGAATTTAAGCAACTGAGAGTAGATGAAGCTCTTCGTATTCTACTAACCAAATTTAGACTGCCAGGTGAATCACAGCAAATTGAAAGAATTATCGAATGTTTTGCTCAAAAGTACGTGAACGACCAAACCGTCGAAATTAACGATGAAGAAAAAGAAGTTGTCAACCCAGATCTAGATTCTGTATTTGTATTGAGTTACTCGATCATTATGCTAAATACAGATTTGCATAATCCACAAGTCAAAGAACATATGTCTTTTGAAGACTATTCCAACAATTTGAAGGGGTGTTATAATTCTTCCGATTTCCCACATTGGTATCTTGATGAAATATATTGCTCCATTCGAGATAAGGAAATCATCATGCCAGAAGAACATCATGGTAATAAGAAATGGTTTGATGATGCATGGAGTAATATTATTTCATCAACTTTAGTGGTAACCGAGAACAGTTTAAAAAGAAATGATATAATTAGTACTTTTAACAATTATGATCTTGCTCAATTAAATGAGGTTATATTTTCAAATTTAGGTTCGAAATTGGTGGAAGACTTCAGTAAAATAATGTTAGGAACAAAGGATTTGAACATTTTCTCTAAAATAATTCTAAGCATAGAAAAATGTTTGAACATAGCCTGTTTCTTTGGCTTGGGTGAATTATACTCCGATACATTAATAAGATTTGCAACTTATACTGGTTTAATATCCAAGGAAACTACTATGGAAGAAGATGGGTCTAATAATGATACAGTTGTAGAAATATATATTGAAAGTACAAACACGCATATTCCAGTGTCTAGAACCTCAGTTCAATTAGGTGGAAATATTAAGAAGCAGAAATATCTATCCTCATTTTTTAAAATAATCAGAATAACTAATACCACTTCCATGCTAAGTTCTAAAGTATGGGAGACAACATTGGAATTAATGATAAATTTATATGAAAAAAAATTGATTGATGCTGATATTTTCGTTGATTTCCAAAAACAACTCTGTATTGGGAACTTGCCTAAGCCAAGCCCATCAACTGTAATAAATAAGGAAAGAATTAATAGAGGTATATTATCTGCATTCGCATCTTATCTAAAAGGTGATGAAGAACCTTCTGATGATGAAATAGAGACAGCATTAAAAGCTTTAAATTGTGTCAAGAAAATAAAGGTAACTATGTCAGTATTTGGTGCTGGCGCTCACTTTACCCCTGAGTTCATTGAATTGATTTTAAGCTATATTAAAGTAGAAAAAACTTCTGCTAATAAGGCATATTTCGAGTCTGAAGCATTATTTTTGATAGAAATCACTATTGCCTTATACTTGCATTGTAAGGATATTTCTAAGTTAGGAAATAAGATTTTGCAGTCAATTGAAACTTTGTTAGATTCAGAATATTTCTTCAAAGAAAGCTCAAGAAGATTGGTCAGTTATAAATTATTGTTATTATCTATATTGACAAATAATGAGGATGTCTTAAAAAAGACTATTGAAAATAATCTTCTTCAACAAAATGAAATTTTTAATGATGCTTTTTTCTCCAGTGAGCAGGGTGAAGCTGTTATTAAATCCATTTTACTTTTAGCTAAACCAGGTAGCTATAGAGATGTCTTGTATGATGATAAAAGTTTTTGGCAGTTGTTAAGAAATGTAGTATCCAATGAAAATCAGTTGTCTTATATATTCAATTTTATTAATTCTTCACTAAGAGAAGATTCTAATATTTTCACCGAAAATAATTTTAAATGGATTTTAGGCCTCCTAGATGAGATATCTTCTGCCGGTGCCATTGGAAATAAATGGGAAATTAGTAAAGAAGTTTTAGTGGAAAACCCTCATAAACAAGTTATTGAAACTTCTCTAAAATCACTTATATTGACCCAATTTTTATTTGAATCTAGCATATCTTCGAATCTCTTAAATATTGAGCAAAAAGTTTCGTTAATACAGGCACTTGCGCACCAATGCTTAAATCCTTGTTCAGAAATAAGCACATATGCAACTCAGTGTATTGAAAATACTCTCACAAAGGAAAATATTATTGAATCATTAAACAGAGAGTCAGCTCATGCCATTATCGAGGATGGATTAGTCCCACTATTGGAGTTAGATGAATTAAACACCATCAAAGAAGAGAATAGACTACGTATCATTAAGATGGTCTGTAGTATTTATTTGATTCAGCTGAAAAATGAGAAGGTTACTGCAAGTACATTTGATAAAATTTTGTCACTGCTAAAGAAATATGAATCTGATGAACATATTAAAAAAGAGCTTGATAGTTTTGTTAATGAAAATCCAAATTATTGTAATAAATAATTTTTCTAACATTTTTATTGTAATTTCTCAAATTTTGTGACATTATTTTTTACTTACATGCATAAATTGTTTATTGATGTATTAAGAGTTATAGAATATTTATAAGTTGTTCTGGTTTATAGGAGTCTTCATTTTTAAAGAAAGCATTTACATTTAAATATTTCATGACAATCTTTTTCTTTGATTAAATATATCATCCTCTAATTTTGATCTCATGTAATCTAATAAGATTAACCCAATTGTTGTCCCTGGGATTGTCGTCATTGCCCTATTAGTGAAGCCTTTGTATAACCATTTTGTAAGATCACCTGTGGTCTTATGAATGAAATGAATATGTGAGAATGTATCAAAGTATGAATGATAATAGATATGAAATTTTGATCTTTTTGGATGTTTAAGTATTATTTTAGAAAATGTTAAAGGATGGTCAATTGGGTATTTTGAATCATTCTTGAAAGATTTGTTAAAGATATCGAAGGCTTCTAATCTGGAAAAATGAATTTTCTGTATCTTAGTAAATGGATATTGAAATATTTGAAGCAATAAAGCAGCTGAAATACCACCCATGAAGACAAAAGTTCTTTTTATCCATTTTTCCTCCTTTATAGTTAGAAAAGTAGTATTATTTAATGACTTTGTTTCCTTTTTCATTGAAACAGATTCATTGTTAAATTCGAACGTTTCTTTAAGTCTAGATTTAAATCTTCTGTAACTATTTATCAAATTCAATGTAAAATTTGACAAAGAACCTTTAATTAATTCAAATGTAGTAAAATAAATAGCAAACCCGAATGATTCTTTAATTGCAACTAATGTAAACCCACTGAAACAACCGACTAATCCAATTTCTTTCAATTTATCGAATCCAAACAACCATAAATTATTGTACTTCTGGAGGCTTTCAAATATCTCTGCAGTTGAAGATCTAGTATAAATTGCATCGATTGGGGTGGAAATGATTGATTGTGCAAACCCTGCTAAAAAACCTGATGTGAAGACATGATTTAATTTGAACAAAGTTAAATATTGGTCATTTGTATGGATTGGTCCCGTAAGTGAAGTCAAAGCAGTCAAATATGTAGTATATAGAACCACACCTGTAGCTGAATTAACTAATAAAGGTGGGAGAATTCTATCAGGTATAACTTTCCAACCATATTTATTTAAGGCTTTTGTTAATAAACCCAATGATGAATTCTCAACTATTGAAGCATATTTATAAGCAGTAGGTAGTTTACCATACCAATATTTATTATTTAAATTTTGTGAACTACTTGGCTTACCATTAGTATCGTTCCCATTACCTGTAAGAACCACTCTTAGATAGTGGAAATAATCGAATCTTGCAGGCTTGAATAACTTAACAGGAGTACGTAAATACGCAGATGTTAATTGATAAACTATAGAACGCCCACCAGCAGTTAAAGCACCGATAGCAGTAGAATTTGATTTCGAAGACTGTGGATAAGAATGTGTATCAGAACCTTCATCGATTAATTCCAACTGAATATCACCAGGATTCATAGCCCCATCCTCATTGTCTTGGACTACAAAACAAACTATTACGTTTACTTATAGATATATATATATATTACTAGTACATAATACCATTTAAACCCATTGGCCCACACAAATCAATCCATCTGACCCTAACAGAGTTGATCCAAAATTACCCAAATAAGATTACTGTACATACAGACACATAGACACACATACATTTTACCCAAACTAAAGCTACAGTAATTTAAGAGTCAATGGTAGCGTTGCCTGTAACATAATTATATATCAACGAATAATATTCGCAATAGAGAGCATCAGAGACGTAACTGTAAAACGGACAAGATACGAAAGATCAGAGACAAGAATAGCAAAAAGAATGTTGAATAACTGTAATAATCGGTATCGGGTTCACCTGATAAGCTCAACAAACATGCCAAGCCATTGAACAGATGTCCTACGATTGCACTCAACAGACCTTACATTCTCTTTACTTGCAATCTCAAAAGAAACCACTAGTCGAGACAACATAAGTCAAACAAGTTCTTTTTTCAATATGAGCATATCGAACAGCCAGCAGAAACGAATTCTGAGTCCCTCGAAATCCCCATACAGGTTTTGCCTCGAGCGTTTTTAATGGTGGTTACACTGTTAAAACCTCTGCCTTTCCCATCTGTACCTCTAAAGAGGCACAATGTGCTTCCTTAGAGGTACAGTTATGATTTCTTATGACAGAGCAGTTTGTTAAGATTAGTTTACACCAATCTCCCTCACGGGTAGGTAACTTTTACTCTAGGACAAAACGAGAACTTTGTTATAATTCACCGAATTTCCCACCTGGTAAGCTTGAAAATATTTGAAAAATTTTCCATTTTGTAAACAGGTCTCTTAATCGTAGGAGCTGCAATTATTCAACTGGGTGATTTGAACAGAAGTGAGTTGTGTTACTCTTGCAAGTAGCACTACACACCCTATGCATATCGCCTAAGTTTACGAGTTTTGTTTGTTTAGATGTAGGTGTCGAAAAAAAAAATATATGTGGTTTTTTTTTTGGGTGCATGTATTTATTTTTTATTTATTTGTATGATTTATATATTTGTAATTTTGTATATGGGAGTGTACATTTATAGACGTGGTTTAGATTGCCATCCGAATGCAAGTTTTCCTTGCTTACCAGGTTCAATGAGAACATTTAGAACACTTACTTCGTTGTACTTAATTGATCTTGCTTGAGCCAGTTGGAAATATTTTGTTAGTTCTTCCAAATTGGTTACTAAATATCCAGCGCAACCTAATCCTTGACCAACGATGTCATATCTACAGTTCTGTGACAAAACTGTTGGAGGTGTATATTTGTTATTTATATAGTGTTCCTTTGTGGTTCCATGGTAAATACCACTATTATTCATAATAATCACGATTAATCCCAGTTTGAGTCGTGCTGCTGTTTCTAGTTCAAGACCTGAAAATCCAAATGCTGAATCTCCTTGGATTAGAACTACAGTTTTATCTGGTCTGGATAACTTAGCAGAAATTGCATAACCTAAACCTATACCCATTGTGGCTAGGGTACCGCAATCGATTCTATGTTGGGGGAAATTAGTTGGGAATGAAATTCTAGCAACATCCATAGTATTCGCACCTTCAGTTACTAAAACAGTCTCTTCATCTTTAAACAATTTTTTCAATTTACCATAAACCATATTATAGTTTAATAGGTTTCCATTAGAGGACTCCTTAAGGGTTTCATTTTCTTTGTTCTCTAATCTAACTATATTAGATGAAATTTTTTGCTTCAAAGTGTTTGAAAGACCTTTATAAGTCTCTACATTTCCATTTTGTAACTGTTTTAAGGTTTCTATTAATTTCTTTGCAGTTAATTTAATGTCTCCGATTAGTGAGTCTTGTAAACAATTTTGATTATTTAATCCAATAGTCTTAGTATTATTATCAACTTGAATAAATTTCACTGTTTCTTTAAATTTTGGAGGTTCACCAAAATGCAAAATCCAATTCAATTTCGCACCAAAAACTAAGATGATATCAGCTTCCTTTAAAGCCAAAGATCTTCCGCTTGATACATTAAACTCATTTGAATCTTCAATTATTCCTTTTGCCATAGGAGTTGGTAAAAATGGTAAATGAAAATAATTCACTAAATATCTCAATTCTGTACTGGCATCAATGGCACCTTTCCCAACAATTACTAAAATGTTTTTATCCTGTGATTTTATAGCATTGTATAAATACGTTGATGTCTTTAATAGTATCTCATCATTTGGAACAGATTTCAATTCATTAATTAAAATAGGTTTATGTTTAATTAACTTTTTATCATCTTCAATTTTAACAGATGTGTGAATTAAATTCCCTGGTATCTCTAAGAATGAGACACCTTTTGGTCCTAACATTGAATTTCTCATCGATTCATAAAGAAGAAGATCGATATTATTTGCTGATAATTGTCCAGTAAACTTCATATATCTATGAAGTAGAGCAACATGATTTAATTCTTGAAATCCATTCTTATATTTTTGTTCTGTTTCTATACCCCCTGTAATTACAACTAAGGGCCAATTATTCTCAATTGAGTTATAAATACCAGCCAAAGCATGAATTAACCCTGGACCACCAACTGTCAATAACACACCAGGTTTATTATTTAAATAACCGTATAATGAAGCAGCATAGGAAGCACTTTGTTCATTTCTAAATGGAATAAATTTAATACCATTTGTAATGAATGATTCAGCCAATTCTACAATTGGAATACCGACAATACCAAAAACAGTATCGATATCATATCTTTTAAGGACTTTAGATACATAATCAGGGATTAAAATATCTGACATTTGTAATTATGGTTGGATTACTTTGTCTGATACTGCGTTCTATTGCTACATATATGGACATATATAAATATATAAATATATATTTATTTATCTATCAATTTGTGGATATATATATGCATGGTGAAAAATAGGAAACCCACATATGTGGTTTAAAGAACACTTGTACAAAATGATTATTTCGAAGAGTCTCGTTTATTATAATTTAAACTAAATAACTAATTACTGAGTAATAAAATAAAAGATAAAGAAGAACTTGTTCAAATATTAGTATAAGATTCAAACTTAATGACAATATAGTATTAAATTTCAATAAAATATTAATCAAATATTTCATCTCGCTTAATTATTGTAACTTTGAATTCATTTTTTGTTTCTTGAAAATTCATTTAAATGGAAGTTAAAACACACAATTAACTATCCAAAGACTGTAATTAAACAGTAAATAAACAATCATGATATTGTAAAAAAGAATACATGATAAAATAGAATAATAAAAGCAGATAATGAAAAATCCTTCAGCGACCAATATTTCTTTCTTAAATTGAATTTGATATATACATATCTTAGAAAATGAAGAGATTGAAATAAAAATTAGATAATTTTTAAATAAATTAAGATAAAGAATGAAAAAGGACACACAATTTTTTCAATCTTTAACTTAAACAACCCTTCGAATTCCAAAAAATATAATAAACAATTTTAAGAAAGGAATCATAAAAGTGAGATATCTCATAATAATTAAAAAAAAAAAATTTTGGGAGGGGGGTATTTTCTTTAATGCTCTTCTTTAAAATCAATGAAATAAAGATGAGATTAATAAGAAAAGACACAATTCATTATTTGAAAATCTTTTTCATATCAAAACGTCAAAAAACTCACAGCAACTTTTTTTCATTTTATATTTTTTTTTCATTATAACTTGAATAAGCACACACAAACTTATTTTTGCACGGTAATAACATTTTTTTATCATATAGTCATATAGTTATTAATCACATATAAAAATTGCATATATGTAATTAATTTATTTTGTTAAAAACCATTGTTATTGTTAATAATAGATAGAGTTTTTTTTTTTTGTCAAATGGGTATTAAATTATTAATTAGTTATTCAAATCTAGAGTAACAAAAAAATCTTATTCGCTTTGGAATAAGATTTAAAATATTATAGTTATAAAAGGAGATTATTAGAATTTTTTTTAAAAAAAAGGTGCATAATAGTAATAATAAAAATAATAATAAAAATAATAAAACTAAAAACTGTGTTTTAAAATTCAATTATTTATTGTTTTTATTTTTTAACCACTTTTTAAAATCTTTGTAATCCCTTTTGTCTAGCTTGCCATTTTCTGTAGGCAATAGTAGCTAGAATAGCAATACAAGCTAAACCAACTAAAATGAAAACTAAAATAACACCACCTGGTAAAGTCATTTTTCAATCTGTATTATTATATAAAAATATTAAAATAATTGGCTTTTGTGAATGATTTTTTCGATTAGTTTTGTTTTAATTCAGAAAAATTCAAACGAAAGTGTGTGGTTTTTTTCTCTAAACTGTAAAAACCAATATTGAAAAACAAGAAACAAGAACCAAACCAAAAGAACACACATACAAACAATACAACATACACCGGAATTGCAACTAACCATTGCATCGAAAAACAAATTGGAAATATACAATTGTATTTATATGAAATTTCAAAACCAAACTTAACGCTAGTTTATGAATAAAGTACAATGTCGACTATTGTTTGTTGTAGCAGTTGTGTAAGGGAGTTTGGAAAGATATGAAATTGAAACGGAAAATTTTTCCAATGAAACATAACGACAGTTAAACAACATTATGGTAAGAGCACACAGAAAGGTATAGTAATAACAATAGCAATAAGTGTAAATGTGTGTAAATGTGAGTGTAGTTTTGATTTTGAACGTTAGTGTTTGTTCGTGTTTGTGTCTGTAGATTGGTTCCTGTTCGGTCACTGTTTGCGTTGTTTTGTTTGTTGTCTTCCTCGAGAAGGAAAGCGAGCTGGACGCGGTGTTCTGCTGGGAACGAGAAGTGTGTAACGTGGTTTGTTTTGTTTTTGTTGTAGCATTTCTGTATTGAGCGTTGAGTGTCTGTGCGTGCGTGTGAGAGAACTGGAGGTAAAAGCGCGCAAGCACGTCATTTTTCTTCACTGGCCCTATTTCCGTTTTCGGTAAAGCTCCGTTGTCCTTGTTGTCGGTGTGTGTGAAAAGGGTAAAGAAACAAACAAAAATTTGAAAAGAGTGTGCGTCGAATGCGCGAGGTGGGTGGTTGTGTGGGTGTTCGTATAGCGCTGGAGCGCGCTAAGGAGGGTTGCGGGTAATTGTGCGGTTTACAGTTTTGTTAAGGTTCATAGCATTTTGGCAGACATCGAGCAAGAGCTTGTTATTGCACATGAACAACAACAATAGTGGTAATTAGAGGCATAGTATTGGGTTTGTTGTTATTGTTGTTTCAGTGCATATGGACAGAATTGTAGCTACCGCTACAATTCTGTTTTTATTTATGTAGCTTCTTAGACCCTCTTTTCAAATTCCTCTCCCCAAATTATATATATATATATATATATATATATATATGCATTTATTTATATATATATTCATTTACAAGTAAATGAATATATACGATAAGGAAGATTCGTGTTTAAGTACTGAACTCAACGTTTCTCCCACTTGGAAGTTGATACAACAATGAGCAACCAGAAGTCAGTATTCAGCAGATGGAATAAGACGGCAATTCTTGATTTGATTGAAAAATTGAAAGTTAATGATATTCCGTATTCCTTGAAGAAAACAGAATTGATCGATCTATTAGAGGGTTATTTAAATAATCTAGAAATCCCTCTAGAGGATGTTATCGAGTATCCAGAACTAGTGGAATTTTATTCAAATAAGAAGGCAAAATTAGATGAACCAACAATTGCGACACCTGTACAGGATGATTTAGTGTCATTTGAAACTTCAACTGATGAGAATAAGAGTAAAATATCAAACTTCATTGATTTCACAAGACTCTTACCAAAAAAATTGGATCACACAGATGATGATCAAGAGGCTTCTCGATTGGGAGTGAGCCAAACGGATGTTAACAAACATGGCGAAGATGAGGAATATGAAGAAGACAAGGACGAGGACTACATTGGGGAATCTGATGAGGAAGATCTTGAAGATGATAAAGATGCAGAATTAGACAATATAGACGATGACCCAGATGATTTGCTGGATATGGGTGATGACACTCCATTACAACGATTAATCGGCAAGGTACAACAATTGAACGAGGACGTGCAAGATTATCTGTCTACCATATACTCAATCGTCTTCATTTGCAATATAATGGAATTAACTGTGTTCTGTACACATCTATTATCTGTTTCTTTCACGTGCAACGATGATGTTATCGCCAATCACAGCCCTGATTTACTCAGTGTGGTTACAAATATTACTATATGGCTCATAGTGTCAATCATACTCCCATCTCTAGTAGGATACTATATCAATTTCATCAGATACGATATCCCTTCAATGGAAGTCGATCCAATGATCTTCTCAATAGTAAAGACCTCCATAGCGTACATCCTAGTGACGCACCCACAATTTTTACAATTTTCAAGAACAAACTGTTTCAATAACAGATTACAAACTTTCATAAAGATCTTCAACAACTCCCTAGGACAATTACCATTGTTCATCGGTATCATCTACTGTGTGTTGACACTGTACATCTTCTAGATGACAGAAAACAGCAATTAACAAAAAGAACCAGTTTTCAAACCAGAATCGTTTTTCTGCCTGTCTGACGTATGTGTTCCATACAAACACATAAATCTTACATAAACTAAATATAATAAGTAACCAACCATTGTAACATTAGAAATATAGTACCTATATATATTCATTCAAGAATACGCACGTTCATCCACCGTACACAACACCAGCACACAACCAAACTCCCGCACAACCACCCACAAACTAACACACGTTTGCAGAATGGTTCAGTAACATACAACCCACATAGCCCTGTCCCCCCATCAATGACAGGAACCTCTACTACTTGCTGTCCATTGAACAACTCAGTAAATCATCTTTCAGACTGGCCAACAACGCCTCTGCCTAATAACACCACTGCCTAATATCCACACACACAACAACTTACTACTTCAAGTAATCACTACAAGGAACCACCCTCTTCTTTTATTCCTAACTGGTTGCAACATCAACCCACGTCCTGGCTCCTCCTCGCCGCTTTGTTCCACCTTGTTGCAAGATTTCCAAGGAACGCAGCACCTCAAGATACATTTGTTGACACTCAGAGGAGAAACAACTACAATACAGCTCTCTTGCTATATCCAACAGCAATAACAGCAATTGTATAGCATTAGACAATCCCGTTAAGCCATCGACCAATCCTTTTATCTTGCAAATGTTGCTTTGTGCTCTTCCACAAAGGCTTGATTGAGCAATAGTCATCCTCGATTTAACTTCTGGCTGTCGCAATGCCATGAAACTTCACGACATGCTGGATAACACACTGTCCAGAGCCTCTGTTCATTCCATTGTTTCGATGGTATTCGTTGTGACTAGTCAGTCGTCGAGTGAGTACTAGCAAGATAGGGACATGCTGTTGCAAATGCTTAGTTGGATGACTTTTGCAGTTATTTCATGTTGTTGCTATATAAAGGTACTCTAGTTTTGTGATTGTGTTGTATATATGTTCTCCTCTTCTCTTGGGAGTCTTGTTTTGTGATTATGGGGTTCTTGTTTGGAGGTATCTTTATAGTAAGCTTGAGTGAGATATATAGCAACGGAAGCCAGCATGTCAGAGATTCCAGAAAACGTTAAAGGTATTGTTGAATTTGACCCTTGGTTGAAGCCTTGGGCTGGTGTGTTATCAGAGAGAAGGTATTTAGCTGATAAGTATAAATATGAGATTCAACATTCGGCTGCTGATGGGAAGGAGATTTCTTTGAAAGATTTTGCCAGGGATTCTTATAATAGATATGGTATACATGCCGATTGGGATACAAAGGTTATTACTTATCAAGAATGGGCTCCAAATGCTGCCAGGGCTTTTTTGATTGGTGATTTTAATAATTGGGATGAGAAAACTCATGAGTTGGATGCCATTGATGAATTTGGAAATTTTAGAATTGAGATAAGTCCAATCGTTAGAGATGGTGAACCATTGTTTGCAATTGAGCACGATTCAAAAATTAAAATAATGTTTATACTTGAGAATGGTGAGAAAATTTATAGATTACCTGCTTGGATCACTAGAGCTACGCAACCTGATAAAGAAACTACTAAAAAATATGGGCCAATGTATGAAGGTAGATTCTGGAATCCAGAGAACTCTTATATTTTTAAAAATGAAAGACCAGCTTTCAATTTGTCTGCTGATTCTCTAAGAATTTATGAAGCTCATATTGGTATATCTTCCCCTGAACCAACGATTGCCTCATATAAGAATTTTACAGAAAATGTATTACCTAGGATTAAAGATTTAGGTTACAATTGTATTCAATTAATGGCGATAATGGAACATGCTTATTATGCTTCATTTGGTTACCAGGTAACGAATTTTTTTGCTATTTCTTCAAGATTTGGTACCCCTGAAGATTTAAAAGAATTAATTGATACAGCACATTCCATGGGAATAGTTGTTTTACTAGATGTTGTTCATAGTCATGCTTCTAAAAATGTTGAGGATGGTCTGAATATGTTCGATGGTTCAGATCATCATTTATTTCACTCAATTAGTTCAGGAAGGGGTGAACATCCATTATGGGATTCAAGATTGTTTAACTACGGTAAGTTTGAAGTCCAAAGATTTTTATTAGCAAATTTAGCCTTTTATATTGATGTTTATCAGTTCGACGGCTTTAGATTTGATGGTGTAACTTCTATGTTGTATGTTCATCATGGTGTTGGTGAGCATGGTGCGTTTAGTGGTGATTATAATGAATATTTATCTAAAGAAAGGTCATATGTTGATCATGAAGCTTTAGCTTATCTGATGTTAGCTAATGATTTGGTACATGAATTACTATCAAATCGAGCTATAACAATTGCAGAAGATGTTTCTGGATATCCAACACTTTGTTTACCAAGACTAATTGGTGGTGTTGGATTCGATTACAGATTAGCAATGGCTTTACCAGATATGTGGATCAAATTGTTAAAAGAGAAAAAAGATGATGATTGGGATATGGGAAATATTGCATTCACTTTAACTAATAGAAGACATGGTGAAAAAGTTGTAGCTTACTGTGAATCACATGATCAAGCTTTGGTTGGAGACAAAACTTTGGCCTTTTGGCTGATGGACGCAGCAATGTACACAGACATGACAGTTCTGAAGGAAACTACACCTGTTATTGACCGTGGTATTGCGCTGCATAAGATGATAAGATTGATTACTAACTCTCTAGGTGGTGAAGCATATTTAAATTTTGAAGGTAATGAATTTGGACATCCAGAATGGCTAGATTTCCCAAATGCAAACAATAATGATAGTTATCATTATGCCCGTAGACAATTCAATTTGATAGATGACCATCTGTTAAGGTACAACCATTTGTATAATTTTGACAAAGCAATGCAACATACGGAAGAGAAATTTAAGTGGTTAAATACACCACAAGGATTCATATCTCTAAAACATGAAGGTGACAAAGTTATTGTATACGAAAGAAATGGTCTATTGTTTATATTTAATTTCCATCCAACTAATAGTTTTACTGATTATAGAGTGGGTGTAGAAGTTCCTGGAAAGTATAAAGTTATTTTAAATACTGATAAACTTGAATTTGGAGGACATAATAGAATCGATGAGGAATCTGAATATTTTACTACTGACCTAGAGTGGAATAATAGAAAAAATTATTTACAAGTATATATTCCTAGTAGAACAGCAATTGTTTTAGCATTAGATAACCAGAAATAGATTAATTTAATAGTTTTTAAATCCAAAATAAATTTAACATTAATTAACTTTACTTATCAGTCACTTAAAAGACGGAGAAAGCCACCTTTTAATAAAAAATAATATAGGGAAATTATTGTTAAAAAATAAAATCAGAGTAATCTATGTGTCAGTAAATAAATTCATTATTATTTAAAACGAGTGAAAATTATCATTAATTTATTTCGTTAAAATTATTAAATATTAATATTATATAAGTAGACTAGTACATAGAACATGTGAAAAATTAAATTATTAAGTTCTTAAAATCTAGATTAAAATTAAACATTTTGTTTTCCTTATAATGAAGAGCTATCATCGGCGAGATCATTATGCAAAACGACTGGCTTTTCATCTTCGATGTGATTGTCTAAGTTATATTCAACGCTACTTTGTTTTTGTCCATCAGAAGATAGATCAACCTCTGGAACATCTGCAACAAATCCAGCAGTTCTCCAGGCTGGAACGTTAGTTGCCCACATCATATCAATTTCTTCTAAAGTCTTACCTTTGGTTTCTGGGAACATAAAAAAGGTTTGGACGGTTAAAGCAACAGAGAAGACACCAAAGATAATGTATGTCTTCCATGTAATGTTTTTGAATGCACTTGGGACAAACATAGCTAAAGCAAAGTTAAATGCCCAGTTAACACCTGTACATAAAGCAGAACCCTTTGCTCTTTCAACATTGTTAAAGATTTCAGAACAATAAATCCAGATACCAACACCCCAAGTTGGAGCAAATGAACAGACAAATAAGTAACAGCATGCAATGACACCTTTAGCGGCAGCAGGTTCACTATCTGGGATTCTGATACGAACAGTGTCATCACCATTAAATCCAGCTGGTGCAGGAACAGAGTAGGTTGCTAATAGACCAGCTACAGCAAATAACCAAGAGAACATTAAAATCCCACCAATTAATAAAATTGGTCTTCTACCAACTTTGTCGACTAAAAACAATGCTGGGATAGTCATGACAACATTTAAAACGTATTGAATTGAACCAGAAACTAAAACAGTATTACCAGAATAACCAGCCATTTGGAAAATGTAGACAATGTAATACATCATAACATTCATACCACATAATTGTTGCCACATTTGTGCAGACATACCAACAATGATCTTTCTGAGCGTTTTTTGCCTAAATAAATCTCTGAATGAGAAGTCATCGGCTTGCTTATCAATTAAAGCTTGTTCTTTGATTTCTTCACATTGTAGTTTGATTTCAGGGTCATGAATATCACCATGGGCACCGATATTAGCAACAATTACCTTAGCTTCATCGAAACGATCGTGAGTAGCTAACCATCTTGGAGATTCTGGTAAGAAGAAAGTACAGATCAATAGAATTAAACCTGGAACAATTTGAATGCCCCAAGTAATTCTGAATGAAGCATCCGAGTCAATGAAATGACAACCATAACCGATATAGAATAAAATCATAATACCAATTGTAACAGAAAGTTGGAATAGACCACCGATGGCACCTCTAATTTTTGGAGGAGCAACCTCAGAACAGTAAACTGGAGCAGTTGAAGAACCAAAACCAATACCAATACCAGAGATTACTCTACCAGCTACTAGCATACCGACGTTTTGTGCAGCACATTGAATAATAGCACCGATGATCCAGAAAGAAGCACATAAATGTAAAGAAACTCTTCTACCAAATGCGTCAGAGAACTTTGGGGAAATAAGGGAACCAGCTAGAGAACCAGCAGCCATGGAAGCAGTGATACCACCTTGTTTTGTTGAGTCTGGGGTACCAAAGTATTCAATATAACCTTCAGTACCAATCATAGAGGACATGGAAGAAATATCAAAACCAAACATTAAACCTGAGATACAGGAAATGATCGCAATGAAGTAAACATTATAGATCTTTGGGAATTTGTCATATAGAGCCCCTCTGTAGTTTGTATTCCTAAGGAGAATAAAATCAGTAAAAGTAGTCATAGTGTATTTTTTCAAAAAAAACTTGTATTTGTAGTGTTTTTTTAATTTGAAGTGATTAATTAAGTTTGTATTGTTTGATAATTTCTTATATTTTCACATTATAAATATGATAATTATTGTTGAGAATGGAAAACTATGAAACTAGGATAGTACTCCCTTTATATATGTTTAACTTTCCCCAATTTCAATTCAAAATTGAGAATATCCAAGAAACAACAACACCCGCTCACTAAAGAACTAATTGTTACTGTATTAATTTAAAACATTTGATACATAATTTAGAGGATGGTCAGAATTAAATCACATCAATGTCCAAAGAAAATCCATTGAGAATAGACATTGTAACCCACAAACTGTTGAAAAGTCAAGTAAGGTTTAATGAAATTATACTACTGAAAATTATAATATTAGTGATTATAATGATAATAATATAATTTATTGACATAATCTGGGGTAAAATCTATGCATGCAGTATGTGCAATATAATATGTTATTGCGGGGAAAACCTGACTATTATGTTGCTTCTTTGTTCTAATAAGAATATGTACATGACGGACAGTCGAAATGACGTATCCGAAAAGGAATTTGATCAATGTTCTTGTCCAGATCTCGCTTGACTATTCCCGCTGTAGAATTCACAGAATAGGTAACAAAATTTTCTGCGGTAATTCAATTCCACGATCCAATAAATCGAAAATCTGTAATGGACAACTCCGGTCCGTTCTTTCTTTTCGCGACCCACATTTACATCCCATAAAACAGTATTGAGGGGCAATTTCTCTTTGTTCTCCGTAGTTTCTTCTTGCTGGTTTTTCTTTTTCGGACTATCCTGCTTCTCTTTATTTTTTTTTAATTTTTTCTGGCCCACCCCACCGAATGGGAAAATGGTGGGGAATTAAAATAACGTAGAAAAAAGAAAACCGTAAGAGGCTAGTTCGCAATGCTATATCTGGACTTGCCCTGACAGTAGTAGTTCGATGGTACGATTCCTTTTTTCCATGCATGTATGCATTGAAGTCCCTTCTGGCTTTTCACTTGTTACCAACAATTTATGTCTTCTAGGAAAATCAATTTACTTTCTGCAGAGTAAAACAAAGTAGAAACAGAGACAGAAAAAAAACTAAGATAAATGGCTGATACTTTTTACAAATTGGTGGATCAAGTCGGTCTTTTATTACTCTTTAGAAGATCCTTTTCTGTACCTTATTGAGTCAGTAACTTGAGTCAGAAGAACATAGAAGGCAAATGCAAAAATGCTGCATTCCAAATACATAACATACCATAGAACCGTAAGCAGGTATATTCGCATGTAAGGTATTCACTCAAAATATGCATCCAGTTGTTTGATATGCCTGGTGCTGCAATCTTCTAAAGAAGAAAAATAATATGCCTGGCGTCATAGTTTCCAACTACAAACTATGACAACAAATTCTTCGTGTAGTAAGTTTGGCTACTCGCCGCAAGACCATAGCTGACTGTCGTCCAACGTTTTTTTTCTAAAGAGTAATATAGAGTTTGAAAGACTTCCCAACAATAATGCCAGGACAAATTGTTAATGTCGCTCTATAAAGTATTACGTATATTAATTTAATTGTAAATCTAATACTTGAGAGTCACTCATTTTAGAACGGCATTAAAAATAAGTTCTATGTCAATCGTAATTTTTAAGAAACTGTTGGTCTTGTGACAGCTTATTCATACAAGGTTTTTCCATGAGTTTCGTACTCTTTTTTAATTTTTTGGTACTACAGTTGTCATACAGCTGTTTATTTTTAATACATCATTTGTGATAGAGAATCTATTATCGGTTACTTCTTTGATATCAAAAGTGGAGATAAACATTAAAAATAAATTAAGGGCATCGCCGATTCGCTTTTCATATATTTACTAGAATAGTATACTACAAGTCCTGCAACAAATACACAAATATGAATATATATTCAAATAGGGAATATGGGTGGAACATTTAATAAAATTGTCAATGCACATACAGCACTGGATATGGTTATTCCCTAATGATTAATATCATTTTAGTGTCTGTCTTTTTATTTTAGTGAGAGAAGGGTAACAGCGGTCTTGACAATGACATCTTGAAAATAATAAAATTTTGAAAATTTTATCTTTGAATACCATAATTGTCCTCATTATTGCGAAAAATATATATATATATATATATATATATATATATATAGATAATGAACTTGAAAATATAGTTGCAAATATCTATGTAAAAAATAGTCGTTTTTTAAATGCTAGTTTCTTTTTAGTTTATACACATTTTATTTATTTCTGTTGTAAAAGAAAACCAATCATTTTATATTGCATTCGATACCTTAATATATGATGTGTTCGATTTTACCATGGATACATATATAGTTGTATAGTAAGCATAGATTGAAATATGATCACACCGGTTTGAGTTGGTTTATCTAATTTTTTCTAATTTGAATTGACATAGAAGTGTGTGAACATTGTTTCGTTACGAAACTCTAACTTCTTGATTATTGTACGATCTTTATGTTCGCCAGCCAGATTATTATTATATAAGTTTAGAATATAAAATAAACCGTTTTCGTCACTTTGTAAACTTGAAAAGGTTTACAGAATTTCATATAATAATGTATAAAAACAACTAGTAGACGATGTTGTTACAATATTCGGTTACTTGTTTTTTATCTTGTTGATGAGACTCATGAAGAAGAGATGTAGATTGTTCAATAATTCATATATATATATATATATTATATTAGAATATATTTGAAATAATTTCGTAAAAACACAAATGGCTAGCGAAAATATTATTATTGCTGATTTCGATGAAACTATAACATATGAAGATACAATATCAATTTTAGCTAAGTTGCCTTATTTTGTCAGATCTGACAATTATAGATCAAAATACTGTGATAGTTCACTATCCATTGAATTGAATGATATTCCCAGTTGGAGTTTTTTTTTAAATTATTACTTAGACATCTTTTCAAAAGAAATAAAAAATATTGAGAGAACACTACCTATAATTGATATAACAAAAGTTAGTGATGATAAGCTAGATTATTTGAAGAAATTGGATGGTGAAATAAAATATCAAGATAAATTGAAAGAATTGATCGAACTGAAAAGTATCAACAATATTGTCGAAAAAGGTGTTTTTAAACATATTTCCATTGATGATTTGAAATATTATTTAATATCGGTAGATCAGGATGATCCTAATTTAATAAGAGAAGAATTTAAAGAATACATATCCAATTTTAAGATTAAAAACAAAGGATCAGATAATTTTTATGTCATTTCTGTTAATTGGTCAAAGGAATTTATCTATTATATGGTTAATGGAATTCAAGATAAAATAAAATCAGATACCATCAAACTAGAAAATATTTATTGTAACAATTTACTATTAGATTCTTTAACGAAAAAATACTATACTGGTGATATAAGCAGATTGTCAGTTTCAGGTGCTGACAAATTTAGACTATTAAACACAAAATTTCAAAAACATAATAATTCTGGTAAAATAATGTGGTTTGTGGGTGATAGTGAAACGGATTTATTAAGTATATTACACCCAGATATCAATGGAATATTATTACTAGATCCTTCGACCTCAGAAAGACATAATACAAAGTTCTCAAAGATTCTAAAAAATTTACTGAATGCTGATGATAAACTTATAGAAAATTATATTCATAATAAGGACATTCAATATATTAAACTTTTTGAAAAGTATAAAGGTAGCAATACGTACGTCTATCTCGCTAAAAATTGGAGTACTCTTAACGAGATAATAATATGAGCATATTTTTATATAATTGAGTTTCCTTCATCGACTTTAAGTAGATAATAATATATGATTTAACTTCATTTTGAATTTATAAATGCTATTATATATAAATCAATATTTATGACCTCTTCTTTACCCTTTAGTCAGAGTGATCTATTTCATCAACTCATTATATACGACTATGTATATACATGATCAAGCGATCTTTAACAATGTAAAAAATTTCAAATAATATAAATCGATGAGCTTGTTAAAATTATGATTCAAATACCAATTATAAAAGAGGGCAAATTGTTGATCCCAGCTAGCGCGTGGCTAACTAGAGTAAGACTAAATTAACATTATGAGTGGGTTATCAAAAAGTGCTACCATAGAATTGTCAGATTCTGCTAAAAATTTACATAATGGCATGGTGAAAAATATTGATAAAACATTATTCTCACAACAAGAGATGCAAGAATTATCTGGAATAACATCATTGAGTGATTTAATGATTCTGATTCAAGAGTTATTAAATCAAAATTTGATCAAATTAGTTAAGCAAAATAATGAATTGAAATTTCAAGCCGTTGATATTAGTGAAGCTGCTAAGAAGTCTACTATGACAGCTGAAGAATCATTAGTTTACTCATATATTGAAGCAAGTGGAAGAGAAGGTATATGGACCAAGACTATCAAAGCAAGAACAAATTTACATCAACATGTTGTGCTTAAATGTTTAAAATCATTGGAATCACAAAGATATGTCAAAAGTGTTAAGAGTGTTAAGTATCCAACTAGAAAAATTTATATGTTATATAATTTACAACCATCGATAGACATTACAGGTGGTCCATGGTTTACTGATAGTGAATTAGATGTGGAATTCATCAATAGTTTGTTGACCATTGTTTGGAGATATGTGTCTGAAAAATCATTTCCCAATGGATTTAAAAACTTCTCAAAAGAAAATGGAAATAAAACTCTATATGCACCAAATATTAAAAACTATTCAACAGTAGAAGAAATATCGACTTTTATAAGTAATGCCCAAGTAGCAAATGTTGAATTGAATGCAAATAATATAAGATCATTATGTGAAGTATTAGTATATGATGATAAACTAGAAAAAACAGAAAATGATTGTTATAAAGTAACATTACAAAGTGTATTACAATTAACAAACACAGGTATTAGTAATGTTACAGCATCAAAAAATAATAATGAAAATACAATTCAAATAAAGAAAGAAGATGGTGATACATCAGAACCTTCAATAATACAAAATACAAAAAATAAACATACCTTAATGGAAATTGAAGATAATGAATTTTCAATTTTTAATCACTATAAATATTTACCAGCATCACAACATGATAAAGAAGCAGTTTATTTTGATGAATGGGTTTTATAAAAATGGATAACATGAATATTAAATTACTAAAGACTCATGATTGTATTATAGATATACTATTTTATAATATAATGAAATAATTAAAAATGCAATTATACAACACGCTTGTTTAATTAAAGATTTATATTTATATATCTATAAATTCATATATTTATTAATAAACATTGTAATAAATTATACAATACCTAATATTATACACATTCAATAACCTAGGGCATTGTATATATTATGTGAGTACTTCATTTTGTTTTATTACCGTTGCCTTAATATTGATCTTGCATATCATGTTTTTCTTTTTTCCAGACAATGTAAAGCACGATATGATTTTAAGACAAAATCCCGTAGAGGCGCACGAAAGGAATTTAATATAATAAAAAAAAAAGAAACGGAAAAGTCATTGTTTCTTTGTTTAATCATATGTTAATATAAAAAATTGGGGTAAAATAAAGTAAATAATTAAAAGTCTGGGCAAAACAAGTAGAATTTTTTCCCAGACGTGAATAATAATGATGCTTTTGAAATGAGACAGAATTGGGGTAATTGTCATTTGACTTGGATTTTATACTCATTATAGATAATTTAGGTTACTAACTTCCATTCATCCACATTTTTCCTTAGTTCGGATTACAGCCGAAGAGATGAGTAGAGGAAAAGCGCATAAAAACAAAAATGTAAACAACGACGTCAAACAATAAATTGTTATTTTTAATTAAGATGTGACAGTTACTGTTGGATCTCAAAAGATGATTTAATACATGATTTTCTTCGATATTAGAAGTCGATACAGAGATGGTATTAGTAGTAATAAGCAGGCAGCAGACAAAAAAATAAAGGAAAAAGGAAAAAAAGTTAGCCGCCTATCTTTTTTTGGTAGAGATTCTTTTAATTTCTAAGATTGGCAATTTTCCTCATTATTAACACATTATCGTTCATAAGATCAATGAGATATGCATACATGTTTTCCCTTTTTAGTCTTGAAGATCCTGAATCTTAATGTTAGATCCCTTTTTTTCTTTAAAATTGTTGAATTTCATGCAATAATTCTTATGATTCTTGTGTAAATTAATTGTTGAATTAATTTACAATTTTGTGTCATACATCTTTTTCGCTATTAAATCTCTGTTTTTTTTCCCCAGGTGTCTGATTAAATTTTGAAGAAACAAAAACCATATTCAAAATGGGATCAGCATTTTTGTTGCATATCTGGACATATATAAGAGAGTTGATTTTTTAATTAATTAAATAAAATTATTTTTATAAGTTCTTAAAATTCATTATCTAATATTTTTATGTTTCTCTTATAGTTGTAACTAGCAAAGCAGAACAGTTTAAAAAATATTTAAAACTGTAAATTTTAATATTCATAAATTAATAATTACAAAGAATTATTTAGTAATAATAAAAACAAACGCTAAAATACATTCAATTGATTAATCAGAAAAAAAGTAGCGATTAAGATAATATCAATAATAAAAATAATAATAACTGAAACATGTCTGAAAACGATCAAATTGCACGTTCATCTTCCAATGATGTTTACGAAGATAATCAAGCCTTAAAAAATGAGTCACAAGATGACTTGGGTAAAATTTATACCAGTGGTGATAATAATGAATACATTTACATTGGTAGAACAAAGTTTCTAAAAACTGATTTATATGAAGCTTTCGGTGGTACTTTACAACCAGGTTTAGCCCCACCATCAATACATAAATTTGGTAATCCTGCTCCATTAGGTTTATCAGCTTTCGCTTTAACAACTTTTGTATTATCAATGTTCAATGCAAGAGCACAAGGCATTACAACACCAAATGTCGTAGTTGGTCTAGCAATGTTTTATGGTGGTTTAGTCCAATTAATTGCAGGTATTTGGGAAATTGCTTTAGAAAATACTTTTGGTGGTACCGCTTTATGTTCCTATGGTGGTTTTTGGTTAAGTTTTGGTGCAATTCATATTCCTTGGTTCGGTATTTTATCAGCCTATGAAAACAAAGAAGAGCAATTGAAAGATGCATTAGGTTTCTATTTATTAGGTTGGACAATCTTTACATTCGGATTGTCTATTTGTACTATGAAGTCCACAGTAATGTTCTTTGCATTATTTTTCTTATTAGGTGTTACCTTTTTATTGTTATCTATTGGTGAATTTGCAACTAGTGTAGGAACCACAAGAGCTGGTGGTGTGCTTGGTGTTATTGTTGCATTTATTGCATGGTATAACGCATATGCGGGTGTTGCAAATAGACAAAATTCTTATATCCTTGCTCGCCCATTCCCATTACCAACTAGTGAAAGGGTTATTGTTTAAATAATAAAAAGTACAGCTACTATATTTATAATCCTTAATGTTAAGTGGAAGATTAAGGAAGGTTATGGCTTCAATGAGTATTTTTTAGTAGTGATGTGATCAATAACATCAGATTGATCGATTGGTGTTATTAACTAATGAATTGGAAATGAGCAAAAAAAAATGGGAAAAATCTATTTAATGCAAAATGAACTAATATTTACTATATTTAATACATAATATTTCGTTTAATAATTTTTTATTATTCTTTTATTTGTGTTTTTTTCGATCACTTAGCGTCTTAAACAAATAAGCTTTAGGAAAGTTTTCTCTAGCATTTCATATATTTTAACCATTAAATACAAAATTTATTCAATATACAATTCATTAAAATGTGTATATAGGTTACATCTAAAGGCCAAAAAAAAATTACAATTGTTATTATCATCGAACGAAAGTTAAAATATCTGACATTTGTTTTATATCAGTTTTAATAAAGCGTCACAATATTTAACACCCCTTATAATTGCATCCAGTCAGTTTCTCTAACAAATATCGTTTCAACTACATTTAACCTCTGCTTCATTTTTCTCATCCACATTAATTAATTTCATCAAACTAATAATCTCTTCTTCTCAATTTGTCTGCTTACGCTCTCAATTTTCTTTCCAAACCTTTTTTTTCCATTTACCTCCCACCGCGTAACTCACCTATAAAATATTTCTTGTAGTGTTAACACAGTAGCAAAGCAGTTTCAAACGCTACTAAATTTTTCATTTTTCGTTTTTTTCATTTTTCACTTCTCATTTTTCTACGACACTTTAACATTCGATTTTATCAATTTTCATTTTCGAAAATTTAATGTATGTCCCTAATGGTTTATAATTTGCAAAAATTCAATTATCACTGGTACTTAATTGTGAATTGTCGCTAAATTTGAATTTCTTTCGAAACTTGACAGAAAATTGACTTCACTATAATTTTCTCATGGAATGAAATTTGAAAATATTGCAATATTGAAAAATTGAAATTATCTCTTAAGAGGGTCTAGAATTAAATAATATATATGGTTAGAGGTTTATTTAAAAATATTAGGTTTATATTTGTTCATTGTATAGGAACTTAATCACAAGAATATAAAGTGATAAGGAATTCATAAGTAACTTATAAAACTAAAATGTCTTGGGACGGTTTTAAGAAAGCAATTAACAGAGCAGGTAACTCTGTTATTATTAAAAATGTAGATAAAACTGTTGATAAAGAATATAATATCGAAGAAAGACGTTATAGAGTATTACAAAAATCTGGTGAGAGTTTGCAAAAAGAATCTAAGGCTTATCTAGATTCCATAAGACAAGTCACACAATCACAAGTTACTATTGCTGAAGTTATCTCTTCCTTGTATGATGACTCAAAATTTGTAAGTGGTGGTGGATATAATGTTGGTAACTATTATTTACAATCTGTTCAAGATTTTGATAGTGAAACCGTGAAACAATTGGATGGTCCATTTAGAGAAACAATTTTGGATCCAATTACAAAATTTTCTAGTTATTTTAAAGAAATTGATGATGCTATCAAGAAAAGAGATCATAAAAAACAAGATTATGATGCTGCTAAAGCTAAAGTAAGAAGATTAGTCGATAAACCAGCAAAAGATGCTTCAAAATTACCAAGAGCTGAAAAAGAATTACAATTTGCTAAAGACGTTTTTGATAATTTAAATGATCAATTAAAGGCTGAAATGCCACAATTAATTGCATTAAGAGTTCCATATTACGATCCAAGTTTTGAAGCTCTTGTAAAAATCCAAATGAGATTCTGTACAGATGGTTACACTCGTTTGGCACAAGTTCAACAATATTTAGATCAACAATCAAGAGATGATTATGCTAATGGTCAATTAGATGCTAAGATTGAAGATTTGTTGCATCAAATGACGACGTTGGATATTTGTGCATTAGGATTCAAATAGATGTAATTTGCCTTAGGCACACATTTTACATGAAAATATTTAGGTCAAATAACATAATCAATATAATGTAATAATGATAAAAAAATTTATTTTATTTTCTTATCTCATCTTATTTTCCTAAGAATTTAGAAACCATCTTGACTATAACATTTAATTTTCTATGTTCTAGATAAATGGTCTAGTTAATATTAATAAAAAAATAAAAAATATCAAAGTTTCAAATAATCAACATAAGAATATAATAATAATAAATACAGTTACAGACTTTCATATTGTTTTTCTTTGTCACTTTTCATCAATTTATTTGCTATCAGTTACAAGTATTAGAAACAACAGCATTTGATTCCTTTTACCCAAGGACAATTTATGATCTGTTTAGATGTTAAACGTCTGCTTGGTGATGGTTCTAAAATAGAATAAATTACATTTTTACAATTAATATCCGAAAAGCTTTCAATAGGTTCGAAACCTTGCTCTGTCTTGATATCTGTAATAAATTTTACAAAAATATCATCGCTCTTCTGAGCACTTGACCATAAATGGCGTCCTATCCTCATTGCCATATATATCATACCACAGGCCCAAACATCAACAGCTCTTGGATCAAATTTTTCTTTTGTGTATTCTTCAGGAGCAATATATTGAGTGGAACCACAGATATAATCTGTATAGTGAACATTTTTCTCCCAAGCCATTCTAAAACATTCACTTGAACCAAAATCTATAATTTTTACTATCCCAGTTGCAGTTAGTAAAATGTTTTCTGGTTTTAAATCTCTATGGGCCACACCCATATCATGCATATAATTAACACCAGATATAATTTGTTTAAAAAAACAGTCTGCTTCAGTTTGGGTTAATTTACCATTTTCTGAAGATGTTATCAATGTAAACAAATCACCACCTGGACAATATTCCATTACTTCAAAATAATTTTTCTCTTCGTCAGCAAATAAATCTAAAGTTTGTATAATATTAAAGTTCTTTAAAGATGAAGATATGCAAAATTCTGAAGTAATTCTCTTTAGAAAAACATTACAACTTTCATTTTCTTTCCTTTTAATTTCCTTCACTGCATAATAAACAGGTTCTGAATTTTTCAATTCACTTTTTTTTTGACATAATCTTACTGTTCCATAAGAACCTTTACCTATAATTTCTTTACAACATCCATAAACATCCGAAAAATTTAATTCATTATGTGAATCATTTACAAGTGTCGATAAAGTTGGTTTTTTAGCTAACTTCGATAGTTTATCATTAGTTACAGAATCAGAATTTGATTTTTTTTCATTTTCATTAATATTTTTAAGGAAACCTGATATTCTATTTTGTATGCATGGTACAGTTGTATCGTAATTTTCAATTGTCCGTATATTTTGGTCATTGTCATTGTCATTATTATTAGTATTATTAGTATGATTATTTGATGCGATATTAGTTGATGCAATATTATTTGACTTTTCTACAGTGAAGTTATTCTCCGTGAATAATTTTTGAACAGCCCATTTTGAATTGTCTATATTTTTTGTATCTGAATTTTTATTCCTGGAAATACTTATTTTTTTAATGAATGATGAAATATTATCCTTACGTTTTAAATTTTGTAAATTATGTTTATGTGTACCGTCTTCATTTATAATTAACTTATTATTTACTTCGAATACGTTATTATTCGTTAGTGAATTTATCGATGGTGATGAATCATTATTACTTTGTATATTGTTTTGATTCTTTGGAGTGGAATCCACAGATGAAGAAGAATCATTATTATTCGATGAAAAATTTGAAGTTACTATAGATAATCCGTTTGATGGTGTTCGTGGTGATGATGATCTTGCTACTGGATCAGCCGGTTGTAATTGGGTGGAACCAAATATTTTTGAAATGTTTCTTTTCAAAAAGTTATTTCCCCGGTTTATATTTGTATTCTGCTGCACTACAGCTGCCATAATGTACTCTTATATGTGTTTATGTTTGTTTGTTTTTATATGATGGTGTATTGTATACACAATGTTGTATATTTTGTATGTGCGAATTGTGCAAATGTCTCTAAATTTGTGAAAATTGAATTCCTGTTCAACTCTTTGATTGTTGTAATAATAAATAAAACTAACTCTTGAATTTCGTTTCTCTAAGTCAGCATTCTCCATATAAATCTATACATTTATATATATGAAATTTGATTAAAACAGATACAAAAGTCATCACATAATATGAAAAATTGGCAAAATTGAAAAAATAATTATTAAGCAATAAATATTTCAAGCTGGTTAATGGAAGAGTTCTCTTACCATACAAATGTCGTAAACAGACCCATTTGTTCTCACAAAGAAGCGACGAGAAACGCATACAATGCGATGTTGTGTAAACTACTGGTATTTGCTGTGGTTTTTTTGTTATGGTATTTGCCATTTTCATACTTTCGAACGCACTAAAATGAAGAAATTCTACACTGAAACTTACCATTGTTGATTGTGGCCATTTGTTTAGGGAAAATGTGTCGCTTCGTCTAGTGGGAAATCCATAGAGGAGAACAGAGAGAGTCTGAATTAATGCGAAAATGAAAAATTTATTGAAAAACCGGGTAAACAGAGGTTCAACTTGTAAATGAGAGCCTAAGAAATTTCTCATTTTTCACTTTCTCTAGCAGGGCGTGTGGTCTAGAGGTATGATTTCCGCTTAGGGTGCGGGAGGTCCCGGGTTCGATTCCCGGCTCGCCCCAGAACAGAACAGTATTTATTAACGACTGGCTTTTTTTTTTGTTCTTTCATTTTCTGTTTCTGTGTTTTTGTGTTTTTGGTGCCTTGTTGCCTCCTTCCCTCCGATGGAAAAGACAATCGTACGCGCATGAAAAGGAACTACAAAAAAAGCCACCGGCAACGACAGGTCATGCATTTTACACTCGGAAACGCCGAGTAAATGGCAAATTTTTGTTTACCCACTGATACGTGCGTGACCTACTTCGATCAGCCACAGAAACAACGAACTGCAAGTTACAATGATTCTCCAATAATATCAATTCATCAGTGTGCATGTGCTTTAGCACATGCACACAACTCTTAAAGACTTTGTCCAACAAACAATTTTTTTCCACCTTCCTACTCTCTACGTGTATATCTCATCTGCGTTTACTTTTCCTTTTGTGCTTAAGGGGATCCGCGCCAGGTTCCTTAACTGCACATTTCAAAAGGGAAGAAAACAAGATAAACCGAACATACGTTGCCAACTCTGTGTGCCTCTGGGCTGTATTTCACTTTCGGACAAATTCTCATTGGCCCAACTGCTACAAGTAAACCCTTACGTAAATGTAAAACCCTAATCCACAGCGCACTGTCCGTCACACACACACTCCACCTCACATTCACTCCCCCATAAATACACTGCAGGCAGTCAACTCTATTGCGACCGATCGGGCAGGAAAAACTAAACACTAATTTGTTATTATGGTCATCTAACTATATTATCACATATACACATACACACACATACACAAATATTATTATTCCTTTCATTATCATAGGCGGCAATTGGTAAAAGCGATTAACGACTATCGATTAGCCAATCTTTGTATCTAAAATTCATGATGCATTTATTTCAACCTTTAAAGGATTTTATCCTATCATATTTTTGTAAAATTAAAGTTGACTTTTATGTATATTTTTCCTTTATTTATTGCAGGAGTTGCGTGTGTTGTTACCTCGTTATTTGTAGTAAGTAAGTCCTAACGGCAGTAACTGTGGAAGTGTTACAGCATCATACAATAGCTAAAGGGATCGTACACTGTAGCTTTTCTTCTATTCTTATTGGTATACATGCAATAGTAAAGTATATTGAATTGTATTGCATTGTACTGAATTGTGCTGATTTTTTTGATTGTTTTTTAATGCATTTTTACAGGTCATTCAATAATTCTTGGAATGAGTATTAAATTGCAATGTAAATTGATTGATTAATTTGTTTTCAAAATTATATAAATAATAGTAATTAACTCCGTCTATGTCTCTCTTTTCATTGAAACTCATGCTTGGTTGTATTCTAATTGGTAATTCAGGTTTTATTATTCATAAGTATACATATACATACATAGGTATATATATATAGATATATATTCTGTCTGGGAACTTTATTTTTTTTTTAGCGGGATTCATTATCATATAGAAACGCATACGCACACATATACACATATACACATATAACAAACGCACATATAATTGTGAATAAGAAAATGTCATCGGTAGTATTAACAAATTCCAAAAAATATTTACTTCATAATTCGAAAAATAATTATTTAATTAATTTAACTATTAACTCTTTACGTAATTATACAAATTCTGAGAAAACTTTAAAGGAAAGATTTGCTGAAATTTTCCCTGAAAAACAACAAGAGATTAAAGAATTCAAGAAAAATTATGGTCATGTAGTTATTGATTCAGTGAAATTAGAACAAGCATATGGTGGTATGAGAGGTATTAAAGGATTAGTTTGGGAAGGTTCTGTTTTAGATCCAGAAGAAGGTATTAAATTTAGGGGTAAAACAATTCCACAAATTCAAAAAGAATTGCCAAAAGCTATTGGTGGTCAAGAACCATTACCTGAAGCTATATTTTGGTTATTATTAACTGGTGAAGTACCAAATGAGGCACAAGTTAAAGCATTATCAGCTGATTTAGCTTCAAGATCAGAATTACCAGAACATGTTGTAAAATTATTAGATAATTTACCAAAAAATTTACATCCAATGGCTCAATTTTCAATGGCTATTACTGCTTTAGAATCTGAATCAAAATTTGCAAAAGCTTATGCTCAAGGTGTCTCTAAAAAAGATTATTGGAATTATACTTTTGAAGATTCTTTAGATTTATTAGGTAAATTACCTGTAATTGCTTCAAAAATTTATCGTAATGTATTTAAAGATGGTAAAATTGCTGCAATTGATCCAAATGCTGATTATGGTAAGAATTTAGCAACTTTACTTGGTTTCCAAAATAAGGATTTCGTTGATTTAATGAGATTATATTTAACCATTCATTCTGATCATGAAGGTGGTAATGTTTCAGCACATACTACTCATTTAGTTGGTTCTGCATTATCATCACCATATCTTTCTTTATCTGCTGGTTTGAATGGTTTAGCAGGTCCATTACATGGTAGAGCAAATCAAGAAGTTTTAGAATGGTTATTCAAGTTAAGAGAAGAAGTTAAAGGTGATTATTCAAAAGAAACCATTGAAAAGTATTTATGGGATACTTTGAATTCAGGTAGAGTGGTTCCAGGTTATGGTCATGCAGTCTTAAGAAAAACTGATCCACGTTATACAGCACAAAGAGAATTTGCATTGAAACATTTCCCAAATTATGAATTATTTAAATTAGTTTCTACTATTTATGAAGTTGCTCCAAAAGTTTTAACAAAACATGGTAAAACCAAAAACCCATGGCCAAATGTTGATTCCCATTCTGGTGTTCTATTACAATACTATGGCTTAACTGAAGCTTCTTTCTACACTGTCTTATTTGGTGTTGCAAGAGCATTTGGTGTCTTACCACAATTAATTACTGACAGAGCAGTAGGATCATCAATTGAAAGACCAAAATCTTTTTCAACTGAAAAATACAAGGATTTGGTCAAATCAATCATAACAAAAAATTAAAAAAAAATCAAAGACAGAAAGAAAGAGATCCACAATAATAAAAGGGAGTAAGTAAATAAAAAAGCAAAAAAAAATTTTGGCACTTAACTAAAATTTGATGCATTTTAATTTACTTTTTATCAAGTAGATAACTCACCCTATTTATGCCAATTCAAACTATATTATATGAATAATCACAGTCCTCCCCAAAAATGAAAATTAGAGAACAAACATGGATTTAACAATTTACAAGTTCTTTTATGTTTTTATTATTTTATTTTATATATCCTTATTTAAATTGAATTTATTAATGAATGATGAAAATATATTTATTTTAAACAATTACAGTTGTATCATTAGATTCAAATAAACCCTGAAGTACATAATTTAGAATAAATAATAATTTCAGCAATAAAGTATTGAACTATATTAAGGGATGTTAACTTTCATGAAAAATAGAAGAAGAAGAAGAAGAAGAAGAAGAAGAAGCATTCAGTAACCTCAAAAAAATATTTCAATTGATCAATAAAAAATAATGATTAAACCCTTCTTAATTTGCTTGCTCAAGAAGTAAATTTTAAATATATAAATTCAACAATCGTTTTTAATGTTTTGTTCTTATATCTTAAAATTATATTCTTTTACGCATTGGGATCATAGTGACCGGACGTCAAGTGAGTGTCTCATCAAAACATTAAAATGGTCAGAATTGCTATCATTTCATACTCTTTGTATGGACATACAGAGAGAATTGCTAAAGCTATTCAAAATGGTATTGTAAATGCTGGAGGATCTGCTGATTTATATCGTGTAGATGAAACACTTCCAGATGAGGTCTTGGTAAAAATGAAGGCACCACCAAAAAATTCATCAATACCCGTTGCGTCAGTGGATTTATTGTTAAAGTATGATGCATTTTTGTTTGGTGTTCCAACGAGGTTTGGAACTTGTTCTGCTCAATGGAGCACCTTTTGGGACAGGACAGGAGGGATTTGGGCTCAAGGAAGTTTGAATGGTAAAGCGGCTGGTTTTTTTGTCAGCAGTTCATCCATTGGAGGTGGCCAAGAAAGTACTGTTAAAAGTTGCCTAAATTATTTAGTTCACCATGGTATGATATTTATACCACTAGGTTATAATCAATGTTTCTCTGAATTATCGAGTTTAAAAGAGGTCCATGGAGGTTCTCCTTGGGGTTCTGGAACTTTAGCTGGTCCAGATGGGTCCAGATTTCCTTCTGAATTGGAATTGAGAATTGCAGGCATTCAAGGTAAAACATTTTATGAGATTGTCAAAAATATGTATGTTGATAAAGATATTGAAAACAAAGGAGCTGCTGCTACTAAAAATGAAAAGAAAGTTAGTGACACCAAAAATACACAGGCTGCTAATAAAACATTAAAACAAGATAGCACTAGTCAAAAAAAAAAAAAAAAGTCTAATTGCACTATTTCATGATGGGAATGAAATATAAATTAACTTATTATTTTATATTGATTAGCAAAAAACAATTTTTTTTATCAATATTGGTTATTTATGATATAGCTATAGTTTTGCTATTTTGAAGATACGTTCTTTTCTTTCTTTTATAATTATTAATTGTAAATATTTATTTTACTTTTAATATTTCTCCATGATTATTAATTACTCTCTCTCTCTCTCTATATATATATATATATTTAATTTACCTTTGATACCAAAGAATCTGAATAGGTTGTTAGGTTTTTATTTTAAAACATTAAAAATGAAGTAAAGCTGTCTCGCAATAAGAAAAACCCGACATACAAGAAATGTCAGAAGACTTCATACAACTTGCATCACTAGCTAAGGCAACTGATTTTGATAATTATGATTTATTTTTGAAAACTGGAATTGCTTTCGCAATATTTTTATTCATTGCATTGATAATAGCATGGGTACTATTTATGAATATACTCTTTAAAGAGTAAAAGTTTTTAACTCAAATCATTCTCAGGAAATAGAAAAATTAAAGAAATTACACTAAAAAACTTTGTTTGTAAAAACTGGTTTTAAGTGTGCTTGTAATTTAGATAACAATCAAGTTATATTAAAGAGCACAAAGTAATAAAAGTTTTATGAAACAAAATGTCAAGCACTATTAATATATGATACTTAATATAAAATAATAATGACTTCTCAATTCATGTTTTCTTAATCCAACTAGGTTTAGTTGTTTATATATTTATTGATGATAGTGTACAAATAGTATATAGATTAGTAGAAATATTCTATTTTAACTAATATAAATGATAGGAAAGTATGCGAAACTATAACTGTTAGACATTAAATTAATCTGACTTCTTCTTCTTTTTCTTGGAATTTTCATCATCATCTTCAGACTTTCTTTTCCTCTCCTTCTTCTCCTTCTTCTCCTTCTTTTCTTTCTTCTCCTTCTTTTCCTTCTTGTCTTTCTTTTCCTTCTTCTCCTTCTTTTCCTCTTTAATCTCTTCTGTCTTTTCAACTTCCTTCTTCTTTTCAACTTCCTTGATCAAAGGTTTTTCTTCCGTAGTAGATTCGGTTCGTTTAGTTTGACCATCTGAGTTATCTAATGGAACATATTCCTTTTTCCAGTCAGCTGGTGTGTCTTCATTAACACGACCATATTTATCTAGTTTACCATCAGCCTTCATTTGTTTTTTCTTTTGAGCAATTGGACCAAGACCCCATCTTCTTGGATATAGATCTCTTTCCATAATACATCTTTTGACAGTGGCAACAACACCATGATCACAGGAAGCTAAATCAACAGTAGACATTTGAGCAATGGCAACAGCGATAGCTTCACCTTTGGTAGTGATTAAAACGACTTCATCATACAATTCAATACCTTCTTCATAACGTAATAAACCTGGAATCATTAATTTAGCACCGTAACAAACGGCATTGACGGCAGAATCCTTAACCACAATTCTTTTGTAACCAACTAATAAAGTTTCTAGTGGTTGAATGATCTTTCTTAAGTAAGATTCATCTCTAGTGTTATCGTAAACCCATTGAGCGTCCATAACATCATGTAAAGTAACCATGTTATCGCTTTCACCTAAAGCACCTGATCTAACACGACGTAATTCTTGCATGTGACCACCGACACCTAATAACATACCTAAATGAACACATAATGTACGCATATAAGTACCAGCTTCACAAGAAGCCCAGAAAACACCTAAGTTTCTTTTGTTATCAAATTCAATTAAATTAGAATCATAAATTGTACGAACACGTAATTGACGTTTAACTGCAGAAATTAAAGGTGGTCTTTGGAATAAGGCACCGGTCAAGTTTTCTAACCCACGGCCTAACTCTTTTTCATCCTTTAAAGCATCATGTAATCTGACAATACACACATACTCCTTACCAGCACCTTGTTGAGACTTTACTAATCTAGTAGCTCTGTCAACACAAACAATTAAACAACCAGTAACCTTTGGGTCTAAAGTACCAGAGTGACCAGTTTTTTCACAACGTAAAATACGTTTAATCCAAGCAACAACTTCGTGAGAGGAAGGATTGGAAGGTTTATCCAAATTAATAACACCAGAACTGATGTAAGATTTTAAATCTCTCTTCAAAGGAGCACTTCCTGAAGGAATAGGAGTGTAATGACCACTTCTGACCAATAACTTGTCATAATCCTTTAATAGTAAAGGCCATTCACTAGTTTCAGAAGATGGAGCGACTGATTCCGGCTTAATAACGTAATCTTGAGACATCTTTCGCTTTGATCTCTTGAGTGTTGTTTATTCTTCTTCTGTCCAAATACCAAATATCAGATATGAAATCCACAAATGAATACCATATAATTAAATTAATAACCACTTTCAATTAAAGTACAACAATATTTATTAATCATAAGTCTCTTGACAGTAAAAATTGAAAGCAAATGTAGTTAAAACAATTCTTTTCTAATAACATTATATAAAATAATCTTGTTATTACAGTAATTAGTACTATAAACTTATTAAACTATCAAGAATATCAATAAAATTGTACTAGTTTTTACTGTAGCATCTCATCTCATCATCATTGAATATTATTGAAAATTTTTCACTTAAAACTTTTTTTTCCAAAAAATGATTAATTGAAGATCATCGAATACGAATCGAAATGCATTCTGATTTCTCCATTCTTGTCACATGACCTAAATATGTAGAAAATTCAAGTTTCTAAAGCACCGTCAGTTAATTGTTAATAGTAGTAACTGTATTAAATTGGGAAAAACCTTTAATAATTTAGTTGCAATATCTACTTTAATACTGAAAAATGTTTCTGCTTTCTAAATTGATGATCTGTGAAGTAGTAAATTAGGTTAAGTATTACTTGTTATACATTGTTACTTACTTGCCATGTATGCATTAAGTGTGTTTATTGTATGAGTTTCTGATTTTTTTCTTTTCTGTTAGTGAATATATCGATATATTTGTAGAAATTAGAGAAGCAACATAATAATCTACTAGATAAAAAAATTAAGGTTATATACTATTATAAGGTCAATGAGTTTGTATGTGTGATTTTAAAGTATCCTAAAACATTTCTTATGTTTTATGAGAAGATATGTTAATATTTTACTAACAAGATTACCCCATTCCATTGAATTGTCGTAATATGCATGCATTTGTAACATATATACATACATATTAGAATCTATGGGTTTACAATCAGTTTTACTGTTGTTTTAACATTTTTTGTTGTAGCATTAGCATCTGGTGCATTTTGGGTGTTTGCACCGAAACAAAATCAAACGTATGTTATTTTATTATTTCGAGAGTGAAGGTGCACTCATGTGAATGAATTTTTGTTCAATTACAATGTTGTTTCATTTTATTTTGAGTTTTTTTACTAACATATTTTTAAATGAAAATCAAATAACTTTTGAATTCAAATTAAATATTATATTTCACAGTGTTTGGAGAAGTACAGTTATATTAGCGCTTGCAATGATGTACCTAATGTGGGCTATTACATACCTATCTCAACTTCATCCACTAGTGGTTCCTCGTCGTTCAGATTTAAGACCAGAATTTGCAGAATAAGATAGGTAATTAATATAAAGGTTCAAATTATTGAAACCAATTGAAATGTGGTTTCAAATTCAATAAATTTGTAGCCACAAGGATAGAAAAGAAAATTAAATACAATCAGGTAAGTGTAATAATTAAATGCATATATAACATTGATGTATAATCATGTATTTAAATTTCAATAAAGGTATGCATGATTATTTCCACCTATTTTTAGATATATTTCTACAATGTGAGGCCCTCCATCTTCATTTAACATTAACACACACACACACACACACACACATATATATATAAACATATGTAATACAAACAAAGATGTATATATTTATTTTACGTATGGTCGCATTTTTTACTTACTCTAATGTAGAACACACCGGATCACTATTATCATGATAAAAATGACAAGCGAAATATTAACAACTTGTTAAATAAAATGAGATGATATTTAACTGTTAATTGAATTATTTTTGATATAATTCATCGACTTAAGAATTTAATTAACTTATGAGAAATAGATAAAACATAGAGAAGCACTAACATAGATTTTTTCTGGTTGTATTATTACTGTACTTAATTACATATGATTAGTTTTATCACTATTTTAGAGTTAGGAGTCACAACCATCAAAAATATTCTCTTTCAATTCTTTATTTTATCATTAACTATTTTGAAATTAAATGGTGTAATGTTAAACTGGATATTTACTAATCTAATAAAGCAAACATTTGTATTATGTTACAAAATCATAGAAGTTATATGTTTAACTCCAGTATCAATTTTATTGCGAACAAGTTTTCAATACTTGACATTACCAATAAATATTCCACTTAGAATTCTTTTCAATTATTCAATCCAAGATTTAATTACAGATGTTGATAAAAAGGAAAGTTTTTATATTATCATCACTTTGTCACAGTATGCATTGGTTTTATTCCTGGCTGGTTTCATAATCGGATCATTATTAGGAACATCATTAGGTATATTTCATTCTGTTATGAGAATACCTAACATTTATATTGATTTTCCTAATATTATTTCTAGATGGTTTCCACCTATTAGACAAAAAATTAATGATATCAGTGTTTACATCTATAAGATTATTGAAAACATTTTTTCTTTTAAAAGGCCATTTTCATCCTCTTCAAGTAATATTAAAAGTTCACCAATAAAAGTTTATTCATCAGGTACATTAACACCTCCAAGAACCCCTAAGCAAACCTATCAAACTGCACTCAAGTCGAAGGATCCATATAGCATTAAGTCAGAGAATGGCACTGTCGGAAATGAGATGACATCAATTAATTCTACTCGAACAAGAAGCTCCATTTCATCCAAAGAGGATGCATTGGAATTGGCATCACTATTACCAAGTAATTACTTTCAAGAAAATGATAAAGGAACACAAGCTCTATTATTTCAGGAGCTTATACCACTGCATAACCAAGAATCAGCATCGCATAATAGATACAGAGAACATAATAAAGAAACCAAAAGCGAAGAAGAAGAAGAAACAGAAACTTCTATATCAAATCTTTGGGACCATTTTGATGATATTCCATCAACATTAAGAACAGATAATGAAGAAGGCATGACGATAGGATTGTCACAAGGAGTAGCTATCAATGCTGAATCAGATAAAAAGATTCTCAATAAACTTAAAAACAGGAAAAAAAAATATTAATGAAGTATATATTACAACCTAGAAATAATATTGATATAGATAACTTACTTTTAACGCATAATCAAACATCTTTAAAGTACTAAATTGTAATCAAAAAAATGAACATTCAGAATGGATCCTGCTTATTGGAAAAAATAAGTGAGAAAGTAAGCACTCACGGTGGGGGTCGAACCCACAATCTTCTGATTAGAAGTCAGACGCGTTGCCATTACGCCACGCGAGCTTAATTTCCTGAAATGGTAGTCACAATAATAAAACTAAACTTAGTTTAATATGTACTTGTGAGACAGTTTTGATTAATAAAGAAATATGGTTTAAAAAATTTATAGAGATAACATTTATATCGTGATTTTCTTTTTATATTTATTTGTTTTATGATACAGTGAAAAAAGATTTAGAAAGCAAAAAATACTCATATAACTTTACAATAACATCAAATTAAATACTCCGTATTAACTTAAAATTTGTTCAAGTATAACTTTATGTAGTACAGAAATAGTAATTTATAACTAATATAAAATTACAAATATTATCACTTTTATTGTCTTATTTGAATGATAATAAGACAGTTTTTATATTATCACTTAATATATATAAATAACGTATTTGAAAACAATCAGTTTAACGGCCTGTTGGTGACTTGATCGGTTTATAATCATTATGTGTCAGTTATATGCAGACAATACACCGAAAAGTCTTTAGTACGTTAAAAGTGGTAAACAATTTTAGCTCTATTCATAGAAGTTCATCTTCTTGAATATAGAGTTCAGCTATTCAAAAGTGACGATCTTTTAATTTTGATTATCAGTGCTAAATCTATACATTGGTATAATATAAAATTGGTATCTCATTATAATGATCTATATTTTCAGTTAAACAATAATCGTTTGTACCACAACCTTTTTTCATTCATGTAATTATATTATTTCGTTGAAGGGAAGCCAAATTTGGTACATTTATCGGCGTCAGAAATAAATTTTATGTCATCAGAAAATTAAAAAAACACAAATTTAATAAGTTTAAATAATTATGTGAATATAAGTAAGTTCCATAATTATATGATTGATCCAATCTATTATAATAAGGATTGTTATATTAAACACCTTGCGTTTTATTCATATATTCTATTTTAACCAAATTGATCTGTTTACTTACAAGCAAACAAATTTTTTTTTTTTATGCCATTGTTCCCAGAAACATACAATCATGAAAAGCATACAAATCATGCCAAAAGATATAAGCAGCCTAACGTGAAATCAAAAAAAGGAAATTACTTTGAGTTATACCTTGAACTAAAATCAAAATGTAGGAACCAGTTATTACCTGGGGAAATACTCTTTGAAGACAAGATTGAAAAATGGGAAGAGTATGCCAAAAATGAAAGAACTTTGAACAAATCTTATTTTGTAAGTTATGAAGATGTTCTTTTTTTGAATGATACAACCCCACAGATTAATGAGTATTTAATAATGACATGCAGATATTCAAATCTATATATGAAAACTAAGAATGTCAATAACGTTCTAGATGCTACTGTCAAGAACCAAAAAGATATTGTAATGGATACTTTATTATTAATTCTTCCTTACTTTGAAAAAAAATTAAAAGAAGAAACTACATTAAAAGTATGGGAATATTTACTATCCATTACATCCAAATATCTCCTTATTTTTCCTTGGGCATTACTAACAACAATCACGAAACTAAAAATTGAAATTAACAATACGTTCAACAATAAATTCAAGTGTTCCTCAAAATTTGAGGATATTGAACAAAGTCTCAATTTTCTTCATAAAAGTAACCTCTCTTTAAGCAGCGAAGAGCTTTTAAAATTGCAAAGCAATTTCACTTTCCAATCTCATATTGTTCATGAACTAGACAAATATTTTATAAAGCAAATTGAGCAGCTATTCAAACTTCGCAATTCACTAAAATGGCTTCATATAAATGGATTCCTTGAAGAAAAGATTGATGGTGCTAAGACATATAAAAAAAACTTCAATCTCAACATAACATCAGGCACTAGAATTAAATTAGGTGTTAGAACTATTAAACATTACCAAAAGAATTATGAAACTTTACATAACAAATTTGATAATAATAATATATTTAACAATAATATTTTTAATGGAGAGAACAATAAAAAAAAAAGACAGAATAATTTATTACATATATATAAAAGCCCATTAGGAAACAAGGAATTATACTGGGATGTGATCGATTATAATTTTACTTTCTGGAATCAAAAATTAAAATCATTTGAAGATAAAGCACTAAATGATAAATCATATTTACCTACTGGGATTCATAAGTATAACACTTTCTTTAAGTATTCTGGTATATCACAAGAAGTTCACAAAAAACAATTATATAACCTAAGACATGTTTATAATGAGCTTGAAATAAACATGGGATGTAAATATAGTGACCATGATTATATGAAATCAGATAGAATTGGAATAATGAATATATTCTATGATTTAATTCCATTCTTTCTAATAAAAAAGTCTGATGTTGATACATTACATTATTGGCGGCTACTACTACTAGTTATAAATATTTTTGGAGTTGAATTCCCTTGGGCTCTATTTTTTTCTATTTTAGAATTAAAGTTTAAATTAAGTTGCTTCAAATCAGAAATATTGCTTAAAAATTTTCAAAGAAATTGTGAGATAACAACTCCATTTTATATGTTTGAATTTCTCAAAGAGATGCCAACCCAGTATACATACTACTATTCCAATGATGGATATTTCAAAGCGTTTGTTCTTTGCCATCTAGATAACTATTTAATGTCGATAGCGACAGAACTGGATATGAGATTGAAATATCACCTTGATAATGAAAATTCAAAATTCAAAAATAATTAATTATTTAAGGACAATAAAATTTCTTAATGGATTCATAAAATGTCAGCAAAGTTTCTTGATTGAACAATCAATAAGCTAATACATACTACTTTTATTAAAATTAAATATTCTTTGAGCCTAATAACTCTAATCATCAAATAGATTCTTATTATAAATCATTGAATAGTATATATTATCTTTTTTTATTATAACATCAGGGTACTTGAGCCAAGTTTAGTATTAGTTACATACTATTACTTCATTATTATTACAGTCAAGCGTAAAGAATGCAAAAAACTCATTCTAAAGATATATCAAAGTTCGTCATCAAACCAAATAGTCAATATTAATTCTTAACAAAGAAAATCGTTCAACAATAATCACATGATATATTATTAATGATATTTTAAAATTAAAATAAAATTATATATTTTAAAGTAAAATTTGATATAAAATTAAAATATTACACAACTTATAATAATTATCATTAGTAAAATTATACCTAAAACTTTATAAAGTTGGTTCCGAACAATTAAAATTTGTACAAGCGAATTATAAAAATGGATTTCCCGAGCATCTGGTAAGCGTAACGAATTGAATATAAAGCACGACAAATATAACATAATCTAATTTAAGAATCGTGATGAGTCAAAACGATCCGTGTGACTTCAGTTTTTATTTTTTTGTTGTTATGTTTTGTTTACGATATAGGACTTAAGATGATACTTTACAGTGATATAAAATTGTATTGTATATTATATAAACTTATTATAATTTGAATATATGTATAGATGTTTATCATTTAAATGATGTATTATATGTTAATTATCTACATAATAAAATTAACTAAGTTGTGCTTATTCTGTCCTTTATTTTCTTAAGTTTTTAATTTCATATTAATATTTAGCTATTTTTTATTAACGATGTGACATTGGTACAGAATTACGATTTGAAGCTGTCTCTTTCAAGGCAATTAATTGTCTAGATCTGAAGCTTTCATAATGTACAAATGAAGTAGACTCAATCAAATCTTGTAAATGGGTTCTAATTAAAAATTCTCTCAAGTAAACAAATTCACATTGATTGATATCTTCAATATTAAGAACACCCCATCTAGTTTTTCTTCCTTTAAAAATTTCTCCATTCATTTCAATATCATCTTCTGAACCAACAACAGCAAAAGGAATAATTGACCTTATGCTTCTATTTAATTCTAACTCTTCTTCAGTTAGATCATTATCGTCATACGGATACATTTTTAAGTCATATTTAATAAATTCATTTTGTAATTTACTTCTGAATTCATTTCTTTCATCAATTGTTAAAGTATCAGCCTTAGCAATGACAGGAATAACATTAGCAATTTCAGTTAATCTTTTTAAGGCCTCTATATCTAGATCTTTTAATCCTGAACTATTTGGTTGTATGAAGTATAATAGAGCATGAACTCTTGTATCAGGAATATATCTTTCACGATTTGTAGTCAATTCCTTACGTAAGTATAATGAATGTTGTTCTTTTATATATTTCACAATTGGGTCCCAAGCTTTGGTGTTATCAATAAAATCACCAAAGCCAGGTGTATCAATAACATTAACCTTTAATTGGACTCTATCTTCTTGTAAAGTATGAGAGGAAACAGTAATTTCAGTTGTTTTTGTAATTGGTAATTTGGTAACATCATCACCAGTAACGGAATTAACAAGGTGCGAGGAGAACAAAGAATTTAATAACGTACTTTTACCTAACCCAGAATGACCAACAGCCATTACATTGAAGGCAAAACCTCTTTTAAGAAGACGATGTTCTATTTGGCTAGTTATAGTATCGAAACCAACATATGATAATGGTTGAATACTAGTTGCGTTAATTGACATGTTCTTTTTTTGCTGATTTCTGTTGGCTCCTTTTCTATTTATTTATTCTATCTGTATTTTTAGTTAGTTCACTAGTATGATTAACGTTGGAACCAAATCTCAAAACCTTTATTTGTTTGTGGTTCTTCCAAAAGTATAATTATTTTGCTTTTAAATCAACATAAATCAAAATAAAATCAAAATGAAATAAATTTCGCATCAAAAAATCAAAATAGTTTACATTAAATTTAGAAAGAATTCACGAAGATTAAGTAAAATACGCGGACACACAAACACAAAAAACAAATATACATATATATTAAAATATTTAAATAGATCCAGTTAGGAAGTTCTTAAATTAATAGAAAACTTCCAAACAATTTAGATCGTAAAATACGATACATCACGTGCTCAAAATTTGAATAGAACTTACGAATCAAACATAAAAAGTATTATTAGTTATTAATGTCACTAACGATATAAGCTATTAAAGCATGTCACAATTTATTTTAATCTATGCATGATATCTCTATGAATTTATTTGGCTTTTTATATTTCTTTAATATGGCATCAATATACAAAATGGTTGTTATCTCAAGCAAAGGGTGATTTTACTCTTGGTTGAGTACCATATTTTGTAAATTAAAAGGGTATTGGTATCATTATTGCTGCCATACTAATGTTAGAAATCCTGCCCAATTGACCCCCATACTCTTATACATTTGTAGTCCAAATAATGGAGAAATCGTACTCATAGTACTTCTTACAAACGAGTTACATGCAATTCCAGTAGCAGCGACTTTACGGTGAGCTTCTACTGTATAACGGAAGACACCAGTAAATACATAAAACAAGTATGATCCAAATATACTATTACTTCTAATAGGACCAATCCAATGAACTTCTTTATAGCACGTCCAGCAAAAAATCATGAAGCTAATTGGAGTTGAAAATGCTCCATAATACAGTGCTTCAAACCTCTTTTCTGGGGTAACTATGCCATTATTATTTACCACTTTTTTTGGTAATTCTTTTGAATGAGCAGAGAAGTTGGAGCACTAATAAAAATACCTACCATGAACCCTATATAGGTCCAACCAACATCTACCTTAATTCATAAATTGTTTCGAATATATAAGGAAATCCAACAAAAAAATATATGATAGTTACTACTAATTCCGTATAAAACATAAGGTTGCTATTATTGGGTACTTTATTAATATTTCAAATGGGCCTCTGGCAGTAGTTATAGCATCAAATAAATCTGTTTCACGATGCTTTAATTCCATAGGAGCAAAAAACCTTTCATCACCAGTTTCTTTCCTAATTATCTTTCCTTTTTTAATAAAAAGAATAAGCTCACAGGTTTCTGGGACAAATAGGGTGACACAAGCCAAGCACATCTTGATGCGAGTAACAGGTTACAAATGTCCATTTATATTTTGTCCCATGTAGTGTACCACTGATTAGAGATCCCTAAGTTGGTCCCCAACATTGGTGATTCTTTATATATGGTAATAGGGATACCAATGCTCTCTTTTTCAAATATACCAGTAAAAGTTCCACCAGCGACACTACGAGAAGCTAAACTGAAGAATCTAACAAAATTATCCTAACATAACACCCTCAATGGTTTGTGACCAAGTTTTCAAATGTCACCATATTATACTCAAAAAAAGTGATAATATAAACGTTATCCTACGAACATATAATTCACTTAGAGCTGAAAAAAAATTGGCACTAATCCTAATCCTAATATGTAAAATGAGATTCCCTAAACACTAACTTCATGCGATATATGGGAATGATACATGACCTTATCAGATATTAGAGACCAACAATATGAAACAACTGTTATAACCATGTATGTTAGTGTGATAATCAATTCAATCAATATTTTCTATACGTGGGAAAGATTTTTTTATACCTTCAGGATCTAGACTTATTGAATCCTTATCGAATTTAGCCTCATTATCTTCTGAAGAAAGATTGTTAGACAGAGATTTAATTATTTCTTGTTTTTTGTATCATTCTCAGAGTTTTTAAGTTTATTGTAACAATAATACCATCATTCTGGAGACCATGTCTTACTGTAAGAATTCCTAAAAGGTTCATTATTAGATTTTATACATTATATTACCTTAGAGGTTATAAAAAGATAACAATTGACACTTTGTTGATGATTTATTAATTTCTGCTTAAGTGTTTTTCTACTTTTAGATAAATTCCATTTAGTCTCTAATATAGCTTTTAACAGTACAAGTACTTTATTAAATGAGATGCGATGAGAAGATGAAATCCTAATGTTTTTTTTTAATTGTAATAAGTAGATTGTTATAATAAAAAAAATAATTAATATTACTTATTCTTTGGTACACTAATTATTAAAAAGTACAAAAAAGTTGTTAACATGTATATATTATTTAATCGTGAGTATTATACATAATACTTAGTAGCAATGATAATATAATTAAACCCATTTACAATTTAATTTATCTTTCTATTCATGAACTCAAAATTATAAAATTTCACTATCTAATCAAATTATAATGCAATATTCTATTAAATTTGATTATTTTCAAGTATATATTATGTTCTAATAATACAATTAGTATATTCTAAATAATGACAAATGTAGGTGAATGATCACCATATTCATCAAAATAGTTCATCAATTGCACGTCTTTGATCTTCAGTCAATGCAGTTGGATATTCAATTTTGTATCTGACAATCATATCACCTCTTTGACCAGGCTTTTTCGTTACCGGCATACCTTGACCTGGATACGTGGATGAATCGTTGGGTTGGACGGGTTGTACTCTTGATATTGGCAATGTTCTACCATCAATGGTCTGTATTGTCTTTTGGAACCCTAATAAAGATTCCTTAAATGTTAGCGGTAGATAATATATCAATTTATCATCTTCTCTCTTGAAATTAGGATGAGCTTTTTCTTTAATAACGAACTGTAATGTTTTTCTACCACCTGTTGAAGGGTTATAATCACCATAATTCTTAAATGTTATCTTTGTGCCTGCTTTCCAACCAGCTTTCAGTGGAATATCAACTTGTACTTTTTCTTGTACACCATTTTGTCCCTTCCTACCAATTTTAAACGTCTTCTTTTTACCTTGGAACAAATCTTCTAAACTAACTGGTAAGTCAACTGTGACAACTTCTTCTTCAGCTGGAGATGTGGCTCTAGATCCAAAACCACCAGGCATACCACCTGGCATACCACCCATACCACCTGGCATACCGCCCATACCACCAAATGGAGAGCCACCACCCATTCCTCCTGGTGCACCTCCAAAACTAAAGGAAGCTCCTCCAGGCATACCACCGCTTGAACTTCCAAAGAATTGGGAGAATATATTGAATGCATCATCATTGCTAAATGCATGTGCACCACCTGGTCCACCGCCACCTGGCATACCACCTGGTCCAAATTGTGGGCCATTACCTCTCGCTGCTTCTAAACCATATTGATCATAAATCTCTTTTTTATTACTATCGCTTAAAATTTCAAATGCTTCTGAAATCTCCTTAAATTTTTCAGTGTCACCAGTAGGCTTATCTGGATGGTATTTTAAGGCAGCTTTTCTATAACCTTTTTTAATCTCCTGATCGTTGGCACTTGTAGAAACACCTAAGAGATCATATAATTTAGTTTCCTTCACCATTTTAGTATTTTAAAAAATATATGTGTTTGTATCGTAAAAATATGTTCGTAAAAGTATTCTTTTCAGTAAAGCTGAATATTAATACCTGATCAATTAGCCAACAATTCTATTATCTATAACTTTAAAATGATACTGACACTTTTTTTTAATTGATTTATTCAATATGTATAATAAACGAAAAAGATTAGAATAACATAAAAATCATAAATAGTGAAAATTAAATTAATGCGACCTAACACGTTTAAACTATATAATAACTAATGGCAAATACGTCTATTTAAATATGTTTCCTTATTTTTTGATAAAGTGGTTCCTTTATTTTTCAACTTATTTATCCCCCCGAATATTTCCAAGAATACGGTATCAAATTTCTTTTATTGCTCCTCTATGATTTCTAGAACCTTCGAGATTTTTCAAGAAACAGCCCGAAAAATCTAGATGCTTCAAATAAAAATGCATCTCATTATAATAGTACTGCCTAAAGTAGAATGATATGCTCAATTAAATCAATTGATTCATTCAATCGCTTCAAGTAATATCTAGTAATTAGGATACTCAATTCTAAATGAGGAATTGTCAACTTTACTCTTAAATGTCATTCCTTCTATGTAATTGACAAAAGAGCATCAATATAAGCTTAAATTGCCTTGATGATTTTTTTTAGTGATAATAAATATATCAGAACTTAGATAATATAATCGTAACATTTTAAAGTATCTACAAATGCAAATTATCTTTGATAAAATAATAAAAAACAAACTCATATAATCTATCTATCTATCCTAATTTTTTTATTTATAACTTACAATATTTGGCCAGCACTTATGATTTTGATCTTTGAAATGATTTGTCAAACGGCATAACTGATTCCAATATTACTGTTTAGACTCAATTTTATAATTGTAAGTGAAAAAAGAGTTCACTTCAACCAAATAAAAAAATAAATGATGTGACAATGTATTGTATAAAAACCAAGGTAAAAGATTTTCTGTTGATTTTATTGAAATTTCAGTCATCAGAGAATCAGTAATCCTAACAGCATTACACATTATTTTTATCACAGATATATTCTCAATTGAAGAAAATAAATCACAATATGATTTAGTTATACGTGAAAAAATCTTTTCACCATTTTTAGTATCAGGTCCTTTATTATTGTTGTTTATATCATTGATAAAGGTTTGTACTTCATGAATGATAAAATTTTTTATTTGTAGCCACCTATCTGGTGAAACATCAGAGTCCAGAATATCCATCACATTATCAAAATCAATTAATGATATTATATTTTCATCCATCTCCTTTATAGTGACAATTGAGGTACTAAATGTATTAATAATTTTTAATAATGATATTAACTTCCTCAATAATCTTGAAAACATTCTAGCAATATTCAATTTTTTATTAGCCGTAGTTCTTGGTAGATCGATGATTGATTTTTCAAGCATGGTTGAATACGAATCTGTAAATTTCTCCAATTCATTTAAAGAAATATCTGATAAAGAACCATCTCTTTGACTAACAAAATGACTAATTAGCATGCTAGATAAAAATTTTACCAGATAAGAATGGACAATCATATCACATTCTGCAACCCAATCACTCAATTTATTGGAAATGAATAATGTATACATCTGTGGAGAAATTGAACCTGAACTGAAAATTGATAAACAATTCTCAATTTCATCGAATTTCAAATAACGAATATTCTGATAAAGTGTATTGCAATGAGCATAATACATTGATTCTAGGGAGGAAATAATATCCTTATCCATATCATCCTTTAATTGATCGGATGGAATACGCGGATATTTTAAATTGAAATTTGTTGATTTCACTTCATCATCATTGAAAATTAGATCATATAGATTACCATTTAGGAATGGCAATTTATTTCCAGAATAAAGATATATCAGAATTTCATCATCATTAGTAATAGTAGGTTGTTTATCTTTAGAAAATGTAACTAATGAATTGGTTGAATGGTTAGAGGAAGGAGAAAAAATATCGTCATTTTCTACCGAGCTATTGTCATTTGAAAATGAACCATCCATATCAGATTTCACACTTGGTGAAAGACATTGCAGCTTCGATTCATTACTGTGATCTTCAGGACCATTTCCAGGACTCATAGGTGAATTTTCTGTAGAAACACCGCTTACTATCATATTTGGCCTTTTATTATTAGAAGCTACACTATCATCATCACTCATCAATTCGTTCTGTGCTTGAGTATCATTAACAAGCTTCAAACCACAATAGTGATATTTTGATTGACCTCTCATACCTAATCTTCTTGTTTTTAAATTTGGAAATACAGATCTAATAAGTTTACCTAAAGAGGCTTGTGAAAGCGGTTTTAAAGAATTATGTACACATGATGAGGCATATTGTGAAAAGATCCTTCCTCTTGGTACAAAACTATTCTCATCAGCTACACAGTTTTGCATTAACCAAATGAATGCATATACTTGTCTTTCTTTTTTACGCATTTGTTCGGCAACTTGAATAGTGGATCTGGAATGAGTTTTTGAATTTAACTTTAAAAACTCCATTTCTGAATTTTTTACAATGGGCACATACTCAGAGATTGGTTTTTCTTTGTATTTTTCTGCGATTGACTTTGCTATAGTCTCCTGAGTATTTTTTCTTGTATTTGTGTTAATTATTTGAGTATTAAATTTTTGAGGTTGCATGCCAAACTGTGAGGAATTCATGTTCATGATAATATTGACATTCGGATTATTATAATTTTGATGTTGGTTCATTATTTCTGGGATAGTTCTTCGCAGATGAGGCAGTTCATTATAGTTATTTTGGAATAGTACATGTGTTGTAGGTTGATTAACAATATTTTGATTGTTAATGGTTGGTTTGGTAATGAATGGTCTAGCCATAGTTATATGATTATTAAATGAATTATTGGCATGCAAATTTTGTGATGATGCGGTAGTAGTTGGTAGTAAGGAAAATGGCAACTTATTTGCACCAACAGTACTACTATTGGCATTGCTGGTATTTGAGTTAGCTGTACTGGTATTATTAACACTGCTGTTGCCTAATATTGTTGGCAAATATGGTTTACTATCATAGCCCGGTGTAACGTTTGTATTAGAGCTGTAATTACTAGCATCTTTCGTACTTAATAATGGAGACGGCAGTGATCTAAATCTATTTTCACCACTCGGACTAGTATTACCAGCACTAAGGTTATTATCAACGGTATTAATGATTGGTGACATGAATCTTAAATTTGAATTTGAATTTGAATTTGAATTTGTGTTCGAAATTGTATTTGTGCTTATATTTGAATTTACATTATTAATACCACTGTTAGATGGGTTGAATGGTGGTGAATACGGATAATTGTTTAAATTATTCATATTATTGCTATTGTTCTTATTAAAGCTCATTACTTGATTTGCTGTGTGTAGATTATCGTTATTATAATGAATGGCTTGAGTATATGACATTACCTGTAATGTATTTCTCTTTTATGGGATTATCTTTATTTTAAAATATCGATATTAAATATTCTATATTTAATTATAGATATTATTATTTCTGCTCAAGTCAATGGTAGCAATAATATTTATTGTTGTATGAACTTCAAATACAAATGGAACAAAGATAAGCGGTTGATTGTTTTTATTACCAATAATATCTTGTAAGGAAAGTTCCAATCTCTATATTCACTATTTCCTAGAAAATACACGTTCTTTTATTTTAACCCAGATTAATATAACTATAAGTGTAAGCGCGTCGTTGTTTAAAATAACATTTTATATATATATATATATTTAGACATACATATATATCGACGTCTTTCTTTTTCCGGTTTTTATAAAAATTAGTAATCGATTTCAAGCGACGAATACAGTAATAAATACATGAAAAATAATAATGAAGTAGAACCTGATCTAACAGAAATATTTCTCCGGTTAAAATCCGAAGTGCACTAAGAGGTTATATATATCCTTTATTTAAATGTAAGCGTGTGTAGATAGATATATACATGTATATATAAACAGACATATAAAAATCAATATCAAAATATTCGAGATGTTTATAGCTATAGATAGACAACATACCTAATGAACTATAAGGTTGAACAAAACCAAAAGGATATTAATGATTACAAACACGGAACATTTCTAATTTATTAACACGGAACATTATTATTTTATTGTAGCATGTGCTAAGTTTAGTGCCTATAATTTGGTTATTTTACCTTTTTTTTTTCTCAATTTTTTTAGTATTATTAGTATTAGTATTAGAATTAATATTAGTGTTAGTATTATTAGTATTAGTATTAGAATTAATATTAGTGTTAGTATTAGTATTATTATTTAAAATTTCAACCGCTTAATATTGATCAATTTTTGACTAAGGTTGTTAAATGGCTGTTCAAAACTAGTATAAGTAAAAATAGTAGTATGATTCTCAATCAATACGAATTTTGAATTTAAAAGAAAAGTGCATACAGGTCTTCTATTTCTCTTTCTTTTTTTGCTGTCTTCCGATTCTTATTTGTAGTACACGCAATACGTGATGTAAAAAAATAACGACAAAAAACTGCACGAAAACATATAGAACAAAATGTCTTGCTTTTTTTTGTCTGATTTTTCTTGTTCCGCAGTTTCACTGAATTTTACTAATCCCTTTCATTTCTCTGCAGGCTGGTAAATTTTAATGAGGAGGAAACCCCCAATGTTTTAATTTCAAAACATCAGTACATTATGGGTGCCATTGAGGTTTTTCTCTATATATCTCTCATTTTTTTCATTTTATTTAATTTTTGATATTCCGATTAATTTCAACATATTAAAATTAATTATAATTTTTATTTTCGCAAATGACATGAAACAAAAAGGCCCGTACAAATACACCGTGATGATACAAAATTGTTACACTACTTTTTAAATAAGTGTCAAAAAGACGAAATGCTAATTCAGTTTTATTCTTAATTTTTTTTTTTTCATTTTCAGTTTTTGTTTTCGTACGTAAGGTATTTAAGAAAAACAAATGTGAATAAGAAGACTATTGCAGAGAAAGGCAAGAATGAATGTAAGAAGAAAAAGCTTCTTATAAGGATGGTATGTAAAAGTATAATGATGAGATCCCTTTTGATCGTGTTATGCTCTTTTTAATGATTTTTGTTCAGCACATTGTTTCACATGCTTGAAAACGTCGTGAGAAATTGTAGCAGCTTTTATTGGTTTTGCCAGAGAACGACAATTTTCGTTTTTTGCTGTAGGTTGTTTTTATGAAATTATTATCAATAATAGTAACAACAGGAATTATTAATTCCGAAGAATCAGGGTAAAAACAGAAAAATGTAAATAACATTATGCGATAAAATCTTAACAATAAAAGAATTATCCAAAGAACTGCACATCGGAATTAATGTATTAATTTTAGAATTATTCAGTACGATATTTGCTATAACAATGAAGATAGACCCTTTTACGGAGATAGAACTGTTAAAGTAATAGCCCTCAGGACATTTTCCTTTAGCAGTAAAAGAGCGTAACCCAACACTACGACTTTACTGTCACCATCCAAGTCCTTATTTCTCCTTCTAATGATATGACTCTGAAATACCTGAAGAGTATCATTGTTCCTTCCACGAGATCTGCAGATTTAGACAAATAATGATAAATATGGTAATGAAACAATTTAAACTTTCTGAGATTAACATGTATACTTTAAAATTTCCAATTCGTTACATCATACATCAAGCATCACAAAAATGATCTATACTTCCTATAAAATAGAACGCTGGTAACTGGAGTTTCATCTGTCTGATATTTTTGAGTGTATTTTCTCCAATATTTTTGAGTGTATTTTCTCCAATATTTTTTATTTACTTGCAATTATTATATTAAATTGAAAAACCTTACACTATAATATCTCAGTTTTTTTACTTATTGCGTTCACATAATTTTAGTTTTCAACAACAACAAAAAATTAAACATTCTCTTCTCTCCTTGCGCTTTGCAGGTCTCTGTTTACCTATATTACGTATAGATGAGCTCCATTGAATATCTAGAGTAAAAATCCACTATTATAATTCCGAATTTTTTTCATTTGTTGGATAAGTAACGTTAAAAATGGAATTAATCATAGAGCAACATTATGACATGACCGTACTGTAAATATTAATTACTGAAGTTTGAAAAAACGGAAAAACATAAATTTATTCGTGCTGTGTTTACTTTCATATGTTTTTCGGCATATTTATTTTATGTACTACGTTTGTAAAATCAAGTAATTTTTATTGTTGTTTACTAGTAACGAATTTCAGTAATTTGACCAATGTGTATAAATTAGGTAATTATATGTATAGTTAACGTAGAGCATTATTTTTCTGACTTACAATGTTGTAAATACGGTACTCAGATTCCAGTGTCCATGGTTAAGCATTTGTGCATACATCGAATTCTAGGAAAGGAACCAGTGGAAACAATTTGGGTTTTAATATTACCTAAAGTCTTCGAATATATTTTTGTATCGAGATTTTAGTATACAAAAAATGAGTCCAGTTACTGTTATTTTTTTCAGCAAAAATTGGAGTCCTAGTAATTTTCAAATAGTGATAATATCAAATGGTGCAGCATATCTGACAACCATATAGTGTAATATAATATTATAATACGACAGAAAAATCAAATTTCATATTTATTTGTCTCATACTCTGTTAAATTCACAAGTTTTAGACTGTCTTAACGATATCTTTCGTGAACATAGTAGACCAGAACAATTAGGCACTAAGATATCCAGCAATAATGTGATCTATTTTTCATCAAGTTGTGAATTGTAATATTAGTGAGTTTTTTCTGTAAACATAGTAAAATAAAAGTTAAGAGCACCTTAATTTAATTATGCTTATAACTCTTTACATATTTCCATCAGTATTGTCATCATTTTCGTTGATTGAAAGGGTTCAATTTTCTTTTACAGGAATATAAGTAGCATGATTTTAATTAATAAGACCCTATTTCAAAAAGATTTCTTAAGAGAATTCATTATACAAGTCTTACCGTTATCTTGGGGAAAGTAACATCATTAAATATTTTTCAGTTGGTAGAAAGTTTCAATGATTAAAATTTTCTCATTGAATAATCAATATAATCAAGAGGATTTTGTATATTTTATTTTTTTAAAATTGAAATCTTAGATCAGTCCATATAATTTCTTAATTAAAAAGTAATCATCAAGCAATGCTTTAACTATCATTGTAATATAAAATAACCATTAAATTTAACGAAATTCCACATATATATATATATGAATTTATCAGTCCAGTTAAACGCATATGTAAATATTAATACTTTTAATTTAATAACTTAAAGATAAAAACATAATAGTAATTGGGGGAATATTTTTTAAGTGTCTTTGTTAAAATTCAATTATAAAAGATTCTTAAATTCATAATATATCTGATCGCAAACAACTTCAAGTTCAACTTACTGACACTTGGTTGTAAAAAACTATTATGACCTTGAAGAACTTTAAAAGCTAATCGACTCTACTTTCGAATATAAAAAAAAATTGTGATATAATTTTGATTCCATTAATTTACTAATTCATTATATATTAAGCTTAAAATATCACTTGATTGAAATAACTTAATTTACTGTCATCCTAGCCATTCATATACATTTATTATACAGTATATATCTGGTTATAATCCATATCATCTGATACGAACACAGTTAATTGATTAAAATTCAGTTTCATGATATTATGAATTTTGATGAAGAAAATTTTTATACTTAATTTTCAGTGTGTTATGTACGTATAATGGTACTTTTTTAATTTTCAGTAAATTATTAAATTAAATTAATGTTGAATAAAATTTTTTGCGATGAGATGAGATTAAATTATATATGATCAATTAGTTTGATATGCAAAACTGACGGTACTTCTTGATAGTTAACAGTTCTAAAAATCGTTACATGTATGCTATTTGAATAGTTGATATACATAATTATATTTATAAGTACATTTATCTTTTTCCTTGGTTCTAATATTTGTCTTAATCACAAGCTTCCAGAAAGACAGGTAGAAACTTCGATTCAAAAGTTGTATATTAAAAAATCAGTTTAAAAATGTCTTCTAAATTGAATTCAGACCCAGAGGTCCTTTTACGTAAAAGAAGAAATGCTGACAGGATAAGATTAGAAAGACAGGAGAAAGTGAAGCAAAGACAGGTCTTGAGAGAAAAGCAAAAGAGAGACAAAAAGAATAAATTTTTAAGATTTGAGAATATTGCTGCCACTGCTTTAGCTAGTGGTAGAGAAACTGAAAGAGTGAAAAGACTATCTATTGTTGAAACCAAAAAATCCACTAATGCCACAGATCTTGCTACAACTTCTAACTTTATCTTAAAGATTACTGAAAAGACACCAGAACAAATATTGGAAGAACAAGAAAGTGGTATCCTGATTGAAGGTGAAGAAGATAATTTAATTAAGGAAAAAGTTCGTTATAATGATGAGAAGAGTTTAATTTTTGTTATCAGAGTAGATGGTCCTCTATTGGCAAAAGCCCCAAAAAAGGTTCAAAGAATTCTAACTGTTCTAAGATTAACTGAAAAAAATACTGGTGTTTTCATGATTCTAGATAAGCTTGTATTTCCATTATTAAAAATGATTGCTCCATATGTTATTATTGGTAAACCATCCTTAGCTACCATTCGTTCTTTAATACAGAAGAGAAGTAGAATCTTAGTGAAAGATGAAGAAAACCCACATTCTGCTAATTCAATGAAAGAAGTTATCTTAAATGATAACAACGTTATCGAAGAGCAATTAGGATCCGAAGGTATCATTTGTATGGAAGATATTATCCATGAAATCAATAAAATGGGTGACCATTTCCAAACTGTTTCATTCTTTTTACAACCTTTCAGATTAAACAAAGAAGTATCCGGTTTTTCCGCCCTAAGTAAATTGCACAGAATCCAAGCCGCTGAATCTCAAGATAAACTACGTTTCAAATCAAACTCGTCTTTAGCACCAATCACTGAAGTCGATATCGATGCATTAATTGGGAAAATGAACTAGGCATGTTTTTTTTTGTTAAAATAATTGAACATGTTAAATTGACATTTCTTAATATCTAACCTTTATATAATTACAAACAACTACAAACATATAACAACAATCATATTTTTACTTAGATTAAAAGTACAATGCTGTACATTATTATTTGAATATAAATTTTTTTTTTTTGACTTATAAACTAAATATCAATAGATCGCTTCATTCGCAAGAACTCACTATATAAATTGACTGACTTTTGATCATCAATAATATCAATAATATTTAGGCATAGAATAAATACGCATTAATTTATTTTAAAGGCCTCTATTATATATCAGATGTCCTACAAGCATAATAAATATTCTCACAGACTCAGTTACCGGAACCGGTTCTGATCGGAATTCTCTTATGTATATAATTTTTCACAAGCCGTTACCGGTCTAATACAGCAGAAAAATAGAATCTTAAAGCGTCACAGGTCTTTAATTTCTTAGATCTCTCCAGTTTACAGCATATTTGGCTTTAACTACAAGCAATTAAGGGATATTTTATTATTACACAAGATGAATCACTTGAAAAATGTCATATATCAAAAATATTTAACTATTTATCATTAATTTTACAAGTTTAGATTTATTTTTATAATTCATATATATATATATGTTCATGCCTATGTATAAAGTTTAATTGGATCTTATAAGCATCTTTCACCTTGTATTTGTAAAAAGTCAATAAACATTCAAAGTTAATCTATTTGTACTAGAACTAGTATTGTAAAGTTAACAAAAAGGAACATTAATTACGCATATAAAAAAAATGACGAAATCTAAAACTATTGTTGTTTTACCTGGTGACCATGTAGGTGTCGAAGTTACTGAAGAAGCTATTAAAGTTTTAAAGGCAGTTGAAGAAGTTCGTGCCAGCAAAGTAAAATTCAACTTTGATTACCAGTTAATTGGTGGTGCGGCAATTGATGTTACTGGGAATCCATTACCAGATGAAAGCTTAGAGGCTGCTAAAAAAGCAGATGCAGTTTTATTAGGTGCTGTAGGAGGTCCTAAATGGGGTACTGGTGCAGTAAGGCCAGAACAAGGTTTACTAAAAATTCGTAAAGAATTGCAATTATATGCTAATTTGAGACCTTGTAATTTTGCTTCCGATTCATTATTAGATTTATCACCATTGAAGGAAAAATATGCTAAGGGAACTGACTTTACGGTTGTTAGAGAATTAGTTGGTGGTATATATTTTGGTGAAAGAAAAGAAGATGAAGGTGATGGTATAGCTTGGGATAGTGAGAAATATTCTGTTTCTGAAATTCAAAGAATAACGAGAATGGCTGCCTTTTTAGCGCTACAACATAATCCACCATTACCAATTTGGTCATTAGATAAAGCAAATGTTTTAGCTTCTTCAAGACTTTGGAGGAAAACTGTTGAGAAAACAATGGCCGATGAATTCTCTACTTTAAAAGTCAACCATCAATTAATTGATTCTGCTGCCATGATTTTAGTTAAAAACCCAACTCAGTTAAATGGTATAATTATTACCAATAATATGTTCGGTGATATTATATCTGACGAAGCTAGTGTTATTCCAGGTTCTTTAGGTTTATTACCTTCTGCATCATTAGCTTCGTTGCCAGATACTAATTCAGCATTTGGTTTATATGAACCATGTCATGGCTCAGCTCCTGATTTACCAAAGGGAAAAGTTAATCCAATAGGTACTATCTTATCTGTTGCTTTGATGTTAAAGCTATCATTAAACATGAAAGAAGAAGGTATTGCAATCGAAACTGCTGTAAGAAATATTTTGGATAATGGTATCAGAACAGCAGATTTAGGAGGATCAAATTCTACTTCCGAAATTGGTGACGCAATTGCTAAAGCTGTAAAAGAAATTTTGAGTTAAAATAATATGGATATAGATAACTTATATACTACAACTATTCAATCATTAAAATGCAATGTACTTTTGAATAAATTAATAAATGAGATTAACATTCTTTATACGTGTTACAGTTTAAACTATGGTAATTCTATTCAAAACTATTACCTTGGACCAGTATGCCTACTAAGAGCGCTAAAAACTATTATTATTACTATTGTTACTATTATTATTATTGAACTATTTTATATACATAACTAATGGCCTGACCATTGGATTGAATCTAAATCTATACCTTCTTGTACCATTTCCCAAAGAGGCGATAATTCTCTTAAATATTTTACTCTTTCAATAATCGCCTTAATGACATAATCAACTTCTTCATTAGTAGTGAATCTACCAATACCGAATCTAATAGATGAATGAGCAAGTGCATCATCTTTACCTAAAGCATGTAAAACATAGGATGGTTCTAAAGAAGCTGATGTACATGCAGAACCTGATGATAAGGCAATGTCTCTTAAAGCCATTAATAAAGATTCACCTTCAACATACGCAAAAGAAACATTTACACAACCTGGATAACGATGTAATGGAGAACCATTTAAAGTGGCATGTTCTACAGATAATAAACCATTGATTAGTTTATCTGATAAAGTTTTAATATGCTTTTGATCAGATTCATAGTCTGCCTTCATCAATCTGGCGGCTTCACCGAAACCTGCAACCAGTGGAGGAGCCAAAGTACCTGATCTTAAACCTCTTTCTTGACCACCACCAGATAGTAGAGGTTCTAATCTAACCCTTGGTCTTCTTCTAACATATAAAGCACCGATACCTTTTGGACCATATATTTTATGTGATGAGATCGATAATAAATCAATATTCATTTCATTTACATCCATTGGAATTTTACCATAAGCTTGAGCAGCATCTGTATGGAAAAATATCTTATTTTTCCTACATATTTCCCCTATTTCTTTTATAGGCTGTAGGACACCGATTTCATTATTAACAGCCATAACAGATACTAAACAAGTTGTTGGTCTAATACTTTTCTTTAAATCTTCCAAATCAATCAAACCATTTTCATCAACAGATAAAAATGTGACTTCTAGTCCTTCGTTCATCATTGATCTTGCAGCCTCCAAAACACATTTATGTTCTGTCTTCGTAGTGATAATATGATTTTTTGTTTTCTTATAAAATCTTGCAACACCTTTGACAACCGTATTATTCGATTCAGTTGCCCCTGAAGTGAAAACGATCTCTTTTGGATCAGCGTTAATCAAACTTGCAACATGTTTTCTTGCCTTCTCAATTTCCTTATTCGTTTCCCAACCATAAGCATGGGTATTCGAATGCGGATTACCATATAAACCAGTATAAAACTTCATCATAGTATCGAGCACTCTAGGATCCGTAGGCGTAGTGGCTTGCATATCCAAATAGATCGGTCTGGTGCCAAACCCTGTATTCTCCTGATACGCATGCTTCAATGCATTGGAACCACTTAGAAGAGCAGCCTCGGACTCCGTCTTACCGTCCTTCCCACCATTCCCAGCAGCATTACTCCTCACCTCCGACTGCTCCTTCGCAGCAGCCTGGATATCGGTGTGTATCTCCAACGAAACATCGTCCACCAACTTCTTCACCTCCGAAACAGAAACAGAATAACACCGTCTTGGCCCCACCGACCCAAAACTAGAACCCCCTATCACACCGCCAACATTCAAATTTATACCTCTTCTGAAAAAGCCCACAAGCCTTCCACCTGTACCTCTAATCATATTGCATACACTGTCGTATTCCTTACCACGCCAAAGCACCAATAATAACTTTCACCTCTATCAACACACAAGTACAAATACACACTTTTACTTATACACACACACATACAACTATATATATATATATATATATAGTTGTATACTATTACTATTACTAATAAATATTTTTCAACCAATGCAAGCGTAAGCGTAAATTAATTGTCTCTAAGGTAACATTTTCGAGTGTCCCATTTGATCAGTGGTAACCCATCAATCAAACGTCGACAATTGTGAAGTTCGAAGACGTTGCTGAGCAGATAAGACAAGAGGATGGACTGGCAGCATATCATGTGATAAGAGGTTTGCGTGGGGGTGCCAGAGCTGGCGAGTGGTCTGGGATGCTGTCGAGATTGCGTTGGGTCAGCTGGCGTGGTGTTGATGCTTGGAGGGTTCATTGTGGTTCTTGGTAGTTGCATTGCAATATTCTTAGTCATTGTAATGCAGATTGTAATACAGGATGTAATAGAGGATTTAATGAAGGATGCAAGTGCAAATGAAAGTGTCGGGCATTAGGCTCGGGTAGTTGTGCAAGGTGTTTTCGAAGTCTTGTCTCGTGAACGTTGGACTCTTCTGCAGGTAGTTGGTAGTTTAATAGTGTGATAGTCAGTTGCTTAGCAGGTTGGTAGCTTAGTATTTCAGTTCTGGCCGTGTGGGTTTATATACATTTGGGTATTTGAGGGCGGTAGAGTGTTCTGATTCTGGTGGAGTTGTGAGTGGTTAAGGTAGGATTTTGAAAGTTGTTTGCTGGACAATGGGTTATGATGGGTTTATGGTGTCACTTTTGAGTGGTGCTGCAGCTGGTACGTCCACTGATTTGTTGTTTTTCCCTATTGATACTATTAAGACTCGATTACAAGCTAAAAATGGGTTTTTCCACAATGGTGGGTATAGGGGTATTTATAAAGGATTAGGCAGTGCAGTTATTGCTAGTGCTCCAAGTGCATCTTTGTTTTATGTTACTTATGATTTTATGAAAGTGGAATTGAAAGAGGTTCTGTTGAGATGTAATAAAGGTAGGCAGTCTGAATGGGTAGATACCGTCACGCATATGGGTGCATCTTCACTGGGTGAAATTTCAGCCTGTATGGTAAGAGTGCCAGCAGAGGTTATTAAACAAAGAACTCAAACTTCATCTTCTGGTAAAAATTCAACGTCGTGGAAGACTTTCAAGACTTTATTACGAAATGAAAATGGTCAAGGTTTTAGAAATAATTTTTATCGTGGTTGGTCATCCACTATCATGAGAGAAATACCATTCACTTGTATTCAATTCCCATTGTATGAATTTTTGAAAAAATCTTGGCGTTTGCATGATCTTAGTGTCATTAGGGAGAAATCTGCAGTTCCTTCAATTGAACAGACAGATTTGACTTTGTCCCCATGGAAAGGAGCCGTTTGTGGTTCGATTGCCGGTGGTATTGCAGCTGCAATCACTACTCCACTTGATGTGCTTAAGACTAGAATCATGTTGAGTGACAAATCAGTGAAGACTTCAAGATTAATCAAGAATCTTTATCATGAGGAAGGTTTAAAAGTTTTCTTCAAGGGCATAGGACCAAGATCTATGTGGATTAGTGCAGGAGGTGCTGTGTTTTTAGGAGTTTATGAGGTTACAAGATCTGTATTACTTAGTACGAATAATCATCAAACCTCATTTATAGAATAAGATATTTCAAAACAAAATGATGATTAATCATGTAAATATAAATATGCATTTTTAATGATATAGAAAATATACTAGCATCTTATATTATATTCATAGTCTATTTTTATTGTGGAGGTTCAAATATTATCTACCACTAATGATAAACTTATTACCAATTTTTTTACGGCGAGCAAACTTCATAATAAAACTATCAATCTTAATATTTTTGATGTTTAATTCTTCGATAAAGGGTACAATATCTTCTTGTTGCCATTGGGATTGTAACTTGAAAAGTACTTTAAATCTATCTTTGGTATCCATTGGAAGTATATCTTTGGATATATACTGAATAGCGTTGGAGGATGGCTTATAATACCAGCCTGATAATAATTTTAAATCCATTTCACTTGGGAAATAGGGAGGAAATAAGGACTTCCATTTAATTAGAAATTCATCCTGTGACATACTTCTTTTATAAGCATATTTTTTCAATGCATTTATACCATACCATTTTACTATTTGTTTCATATCTAATCTCCAACTTTCTTGTTCAGTTTTTTCATTCTTTATACCAAACCTTTTTATTATAGTATCTATAACATTTTTGGAATACAAATTATTCTGACCATTGCCTAAATCATCTTCTATATCTTTGTTAACGGCAGTATATATATCATTAACTGTTAAATCTTCAATATTCAAAGATTCAGCCATTATGCTCATTAAAACTATGTGCAATACTTTTGACATAAAATCATGAGATAATATACACATGAATCCGTTTATACAACACCCACCTATTTGCATCCATCTATCTTCAAATTGTCGTCTCGAACAAAGAGAATTTTTCAATATACTTTCTTTATCCTTTATCATTAAATTAACAGAACTCTTTGGGAATTCTAATTCCCCATCATACACTGGTATATTATCTAAATTAACCAACGGTTTGCTAATTAATTGTGTTTCATACTCAAAAGTTGTTTTTGCAAACCCTAAGTAATCTTTAATGGGTGCAGATTTTGTACCAAATAACGGTATTTTATCTACATCATGTACCTCAGTGGGAACAAATTCTTTCATCAACATTACAGTATTGGAATGATTCTTCTGTCTCATTAACCATGTTTTATCATCAGAACAAAGTACGACATGATTATTTTGATTATTCTCATCATTATCATTTGAACTTCTCTTAATAGCTTTAAATTTCAAACTGCCTCTAGTCTCTTTATCGGTTAATATTTTCAGAAGATCTGGTGTCAATTGAATCAGCTTATAAGAATGATCATCTTTAAGTTTTGTATGTAAATTAATAGACATTTCTCTAATATTGCATTGAAAAGGTGACACTAGATTCTATAAATATTTAGCCTGTCTCCCTAACACGACTAATACTCTGGTCTAGTTAATGCAAATTACAAGTTTACCTATATAACTATCAGAATACCAATTCAATTACATGGTTTGTTATACAATCATCAATATTATTTAAAGCATTTTTACGTGATAGCATTAAAAGAATCATAAATTAACGTGTGTCTAACTTGTGCTACGCATTTTCTATTGGTATGTACCAAAGCGGTATCTTGTAAATAAAAAATGTTTCATGAAAAAAAGTGTATATAAAATTGATGTGCTAAGTTGCTTGAATTTTTTGTTATATCTCACTGATAGACTTATATTTAAGGACTTGAGCTCTGATGTAGAGTGCTGTCAACTTGAATTTTTAGCTATAGAGGGTTGTTCTGTTATTTTGTGACGAATAAGCAAAAATAATAAAAAAGAGAGGCTAAAAAAAGTGTCTTTAAGATGTCTGAAGAAGAAGAGACATCTAATTACTCTGATAGTGATTTAATAGAGAGTTCCAAATTGAACTCTAAGAGTTCAACTATTTTGGAGGACACTTCAAATACAGAGTCTAATTCAGATGCAGAAATTGTGTTGTTTAATAATTTAACTTTTGAAAATGTAGGTCATCAACAAGTGGATTATGATGATGATGATATAAACTTAATAAAGAATATAATAAAGAAAGCAGAAATTTACCAAGGGACAGATGAAATTTTGTGGGGTCGTTTCTTGATATTTATTAAAAAAGATAAAACTCCTAAGTTAGCAAATGCGGTTATATTGGACAAATTAGGGATTACATTACTGAAATATCTTAACATAGACGAAAAATCACAATATTATTCAGCAGTGGAAAATTTAGATAAGGAATTTGAAGGAAATGACATTAGGAAATACATAGCTGTTGCACTATTAAAGAAATACAATACCCTTACAGCTACTCAGGTTAATAGAATAAAATCAAAAACAATCAAATATACGTACGACCCTAGACATGCTGGTGGGCTTGCAAGTAGATGCATTAATTTATTACTAAATGTACACAAGGATGACAAAAAATTATTATTGAAGAAAGTGGAAAAATATATACTTTCTGTTGGTATTATCAGTAAGAGAAGAGTTGGTTCAGTATTGTTGGATGTTATTTATGATAACACCGATGCCAAAATTGATATGAATAATCAAATTGTATATTACCTTGGAGAACAATTAGAGCAATTGTTTAATCCCCTTTCTGAATATTCACCAGAACAAACTGAATATACTTACAGACCTCCTGATGAAGAAAATATAGATGTAGCTGGAAAAGTTGATAATATACCATTACAAAAATTAGAAGATGAAAGTACATTAGTTCAATCCATATGTAATGAATTAATGCAATTTCAGACAAATTTTGCATTAAATCTAGTTGATTTTTTACAAAAGTTTTTGATTCCTTTGAGAGTAGATGCTCTAAATGGAAAAATTAAAAATTTATCAACTGTTAAACTTAATAGATTATTTCCACCTACTATTGATGAAGTTACAAGAATTAATTGTATATTTTTAGATTCTTTGAAGCTTGCTGAACCTTATGGTGCATTTGAAATTTTAAGAGCATGTGATATAACTATACCATATTTTTATAAAGCTTATACTAGACATGAAGCAGCCACCAAAGATTACAGTAAAAATATAAAATTATTTTTGGAAAAGTTTAAAGATGATATACCTTATCCTGACACGTATAATAAAATAAAATTAGAAACCATTATAAAGGGACCACAAGAAAAATTACTCAAACTAAAGTTAATATTAAATAGATTATGGGAATCAAAAAAATGGTCAAAATCACAGAAGAGCCAGGCTCAAAAATGGTATGACAATACGATTGATACGATTCATTCGTTTGCTACTCTAAAGGAGCCTATTAGTTCGTATAATACCAGGGTTTTCACTCCATCAGGGAAAATTTTGACTGAATTAGCCAAGTATTGGCCGGTTGAGCTTCAATATAAATGGCTGAAAAGAAGAGTTGTGGGTGTTTTTGACGTTGGTCTGACGGACGGTTCTAATGGGAGAGGTCTAATCGTGATTTTTAGTGATTATATTGTTTTTCTAGACATTCAAAAGTTCGAAAAGTACTATGAAAAGAGCATTTCGAGGAGTAAACCATTATTGTCTGACGTGTTAATGAATTCATTAATTAATGAAATACCTCTTCCTCCAAAGATTCCAACTTTATCAGTAAAACATTACTGTCATATAAACAATATATCAGTTTCCATTTTTAAAGGTGATAGCATAAGATTTGACTCTTATAATAATAATGTTTTTTCAGTGTCATATAAGTTGGTATCTAATAGTTCAACTGTAAAACAAGTTGCTGATTTGGTGACAAAGGCTTCCATTCTAGAAAAAGATACGGCATTCCACTTATTTAGATCAATGACAAAAAATATTTCATTATATTCAACAGCACATGAATTAGTATCGTACAATGAAGAAGGTGTAAAATCAAAATTTGCTTTATTTTTAAATACAGATCCTGATAAAGAGTTATTGACGCAAAATAAACTTCATACTGCTATTTTTGCCAGGATTATTGATGATGATGATATCCCCAATATGGAGTTAAAAATTATTACGAGTGATAGTAGAAAAAAAAAGGTTATAATAAAAGCAAATAAATTGAAAGAAGAATTGTGTAACATTCTTTCTTTAGAATTAGCCAATTGCTATTCATCTCTCCGTTCGCCATTTTATTCTCAGTTATTAAAAGCTAATGAGTACTTAACTGAAGAAATTTCTAAACAAGTTGTACCAACAAATAAAAAAGGCTCAAATGAATCCAAGGACATCGGTAAAAAGACGGGATCATTTGAAACTTTTGATTTTTCACATCAAAAATCTAAGTCTTATGGTACTATCACGACGTTCAGAAGTTATGCTAGTGATCTTAATGATGTTCCAGATGAAACAAATACGGAATCCAAAAATGAAAACAAGATAAAGTCTTTATCGAATGAATCAAATCTTGAAAACCCATCAATTCCAATCAAGGATAGAAAGGAGAAGGAGAAGGAAAAGGAAAAGGAGAAGGAGAATCAGAAGGAAAAGGAAAAGGCAAAGGAAAAGGCAAAGGAAAAGGTAAAGGAAAAGGAAAAGGTGGTTAAAACTCAGAATAAAATGACAGTTGATTCAATTAAAAATAATAATTCCAAAATTCCAGTTAAAAAACAAAAACCAATAAAAACTAATGTTCTTCAAAAACATGAGAAAACGAAAGAAAAGAAATTAGGCTTTTTCTCAAACTTTAGAGGGATATTTAAGCAAAGTAAACAAGATAAAGTTTCAAGTGCTAAACAATTAACAAAATCAGGCAAAACTCAAATCAAAAAGAGTAGCAAACCAAAATCCAATAAAAATACAGCTCCAACTCCAAGTTCAAAGAAAGCTATAGTTAAGGAGAATAATAACAAAGAAAAAGTTAAAAACTCCACTAATAATATTCAACAGAATAGTGAAAGCAATTATGAAAAATCTGTTGTTTCTCAAGATATATCGCAAACTTCAAGTAACAAAGGGTTGGACGATGATGACGAGCCAGCAACTGTCGATAATCAAAGAATATCATCAGTCATAAGAAATGAAGATTTTGGAAGAGGAGCTTTTGAAACTTTAAAAGAAACTGTTGAAACTAAATTAGACGCTGATGAACTTGGTGAAACTAGTATTAATACTCCTTATGCTACCAAAGATGATCAAGCAACCTCATTAAAAGAAGAACTAGAGTCAGTATCTTCTCCACCGTTACCTACCAATAACATTGAAGAAAAGGGAGATACTATGGATGACCATGACATCAAAAAAAAAGAGAACATTAATAAAGATCAACTTGAAGATACTGAAAAGGATAAACCACTAGTGAAGGATCTAGCTAATAAAACATTTGATGACGACCCATTTGAAACATATGAAGTCCAGAGAGATAATTCCAAAGCAGAAAAAGAAAATAAAATTGATAATAGTAATATTTTATCTAATGCAAAGGAGGTTAGTGATAACAACAATACTGGAATAAATAACAATGAGAATGCTGTTGAGGAAAATATAAAAGCGGTTAATCAAGAAATAATGAGTAAACTAATTACACCTACACCTCAGACAATCCATGCTGAACGTATATCAGAAGTACAAAATCAAAATAATAAACATTTAGAAAAGATAAACAATCTAGTTTCTAATTTGGAAACTAGGGGAAACAGCAAAGATTCATCAGAAGATGTAACTACCAAAACAGTAACTGCTCAAATATTTCCTGTTATACCCAAGATGTCTAAAAAGATTACACATATAGAAAGATCTGAATCTTATAAAGAATTGTTCGAAATTACGAGATTGGTAATTGATGAATCGGATGGTCATTATAATTGGAAAAGATTAGGGACAAATACATTGTCAGCCAAGGCTAATATTTTAAATAATAAACCAGATTCAATTCAAGAAGAAATTGTACCAATTCCTGAGCAAGAAGAATTTTTTGATGCATCCAGTTTTATTGAGATTCCTGAGCCTTCAAACAATAAGGTAATGCCTAGTATAGTTGAAAAAGCAGAACAGTCATTATCTTCAGATACTTCTAACAATGGTGCTAATAATACTATTGACTTTTTAGAGGAAGTTGGTGAAATAATGGATGATATTTTAAAATCTAACGCTAAGGAAAATAAAACGACGAAGATTAATCAACCAAAATTCAAGGTTATTAGTAATTCCCCAGTAAGAATTATAAATAAGACATTTGAACCTCAAAACCCTGTTTCTCAAGTTGCAATTGATATCGATAATGTTCCGGATCTTAAACATGTTAACAATAAAGAGGTGTTTGATAAGAAAAAAAATGATAACCCATCAAATAAGTCTGAAATTCAGTCAAAGGATAATTTAATAAAAGATATATCCATTCAAAAAATTAAAAACAATGATATTTTAGATGAGCTTGATTTTAGTTCGTTTGATATCTCTTTTGACAACTCCACAATAAATACTAGTATGGCTGATAGTCCCCAGAAAGGGCAGAGAAATGTTAGTGTCGATCATACGTCAGTCATGAATAATGGACCAACTGTTTATAGATTACCACCATTACCTACAAATGAGCGTGTAATAAGTGGTTCTAAAAAGTTAAATAGCATTATTAGTGCAAAATCAGCTGTTAACAATTCAGCAAATATTACTGAAGATGTTATCTGGGTTTCGCCATCTAAATTAACTTTAAATGATTCAGATAATCCTTTGAAGAAAGACAATGATAATTTTAAATCAAACATTCAGAAAAATGATATGAATTCAGAGAATAAGAACACTAATGTAACTAAGCTTTCTTCAGAACTCTCATATGCCTATTTAGCGAATTATCTGAAAACTCCACAAGAGGATGAAATAGAACAAGATCAACGGGAAAGTTTACAATTTAAAGGTTGATTCTTGGATAAATATTAAATATGTTTTTAATAGTATTGATTATATAAAATCCCAGATTACTCGTTTATTTTATTTCTTTTCTTGATAGATAAATTTGCATTTAATTTAAAGGTAAAGTAAAAAATCTTCCATATTTTTATCTAAATAAATATATTACAATTAAAATTTTTGAGTTCATTTCAAAGTTACAGTTTTTGGATCATTTGGCATACCATCTGCTGCAATGTCATTCTTACTAAATTGTTCTTCAATATATACTAATCTTGCAGCATCAAAAGTTAGATTCTGTTGAGCCATAATTTTTTTTATTCTTTCTTTTGATACATCATCTAAACCTTCTCTTTGATCCCCAATATTTTCAGACATAAGATCAAAATTATTCGAACTTAGTCCAGCTTCAATATCATCACTGAATGCAGAGTTAATACCATCGGTACTAATGTATCTACGATTATATCTATTCCGCAACGATGAAATTTGAGTAGAAAGAAATTCTCTCTTTCTGTATGCAAATATTAAAGACAGCATCAGTCCATGAAGCCAAAATAATTGTGCAAAACTAAGTGATGGTAACATTATTTTTTTTGTTATATTATATTTGATTGGTATAATTGGAAAAATAGCTTTAACAGTGGACAATTTAAATTTAGCTATCAATATAGTAATTGCAAATCTCTATATCTGTGTTATGTAAAACTCTTCTTATCTACTGCCTTCATAATCTTTATTGAATCTTGATACCAAATGGACACATTTTCTTTTTATTATTCATATATATATATATATATATATATATATATATATATATATATACATTTGAAAAATATTACACCTTATTTTAGAAGGCTTAAAAATTCTCCCCGAAATTTTAACATATAAAAGGCATATATATTCTGACACCATAATGTATTTAACAGATTATTGCAACAAATACATATAAAATGGTGGATTGTGTTAATACGGAATTGGAAAAATGATGGTGGTAAATTTAACGTTACTTACATATATAGAATTGACTGTCAAAATGAAAAATTGTTCTTTTAAACATCAAAATATCTTGAATTATTATTATATGGTATTTTTTTATTGATTACAATAAATGGGTTTTTTTATTACGATAGTTACTTATTTTACATTTTATTTTTTAAATGGTTTTGAAGAAATATTAGGTAATGGGAGTACATATCGTCTAGGAAGTTCAGTCTCTCTATCTACTTCTTCTTCACCGTCAAATTTTAATCTACAAGTACCATCTCTTCTATTGCTCAATACAATTGCAGGATAGAAAGTTGTGGTTTCAGGGTATCTAGCCAATACCCTAGTGTTGGTAGGATAACTTGGCATTCGAGATTTAGTTGCATTTTCTGGTGGTATCAGAATTATATCTTTCCAAGTACATTTGAACAATTTACCTGGGTTGCCAAATTCATCAGGTTCTGGGTCTTTAACTTCAAACCTCAATCCATCGGGTGATATTTTCACAACTTCACAATGAAACCACTCCCCATCGATCGATTTCTTAGGTTTATAAGCTACATTAGACCCTAATTTTATCGGACTAGCAGAATTATATTGACTTATCCAATACACTTTCCCATATACACTAGTGCCGTTATTTTTCCCTGCAGGAGTTAATGGCTCCGTTTGTGTTTCTTGCTTAATTTTTGGATTCATGCTAATTGGAGCTTTACCAATTTTTTCTCTAGGAGGTGGTGTCTCTTCATGTGAATTATTATTAGTATTATTATTAGTATTATTATTATTATTATTAGATCTTTTATTAGTAACGTTCTCATTGGCATCAGATATCGTATCTGTTTTAGAATTCACATTTTCCGAATCTTTAGAAGAAGTATCGTCAATAATATAATTTAAATTTTGTCTAATTGAACTTAATAATCTCTTAGCTCTATCTAAATTATCCATATGTTCTTGTAATTGTGAAATATGAGTGGTCAATGTACCATTTGATAAATTATTATAATCCAAATTTTTTAAAGTTATATCTTCATCAAAATTATTAACTTCATTAGCCGTATAAATATCTTGTAAAGAAGACACAATAGTGTCCCATTGATTTTCCATGTTTGTTTTATATATTCACTTTTAATATAAATAATCACCCTCACCAAAAATAAAATAAAGTGTAGCCTATACTTAATACAACTCTTTTACACACATATATTATCTACTCCAAATTGAGATGAGATCAATTGAAACAACAAAAAAAAATAAAACTAGATAGAAAAACTAACAATAACTAATTATAATTAAATATCCTATTGATTATAGTCTCTATTGGAATATAAATTATCTCTCATAATAATACAATAAGTACAAATGACAGACCTATCAAATATAAATATTATTCCCTATACCAATGTACTATTTATTGTATTATTAAAACTATATGAAGAATATATATCGACAAGGCTTGTTTTTGTTATTTTTTCAATACTTACTTACAGCTTAACAGTAAATATTGAAATATTCTTTACAATGTACAATGATGTCTATAAAAATGTAACTTTTTTCGTAAAATTGACTAAGAAAATATGTACAAAAACGATCAATTTTATAAAATTTGGCGACCAAAATTGATAAGGCGGGTAATAACAGATGTTTTCGATAGCTACTCAGTTATCCAAGTAAGAACAAAGGTTTAATGTAGAATTAAATGGTATTCGTAAGATACTGTTTGCTGGAATATATATATATTTAAATATTTATACATAAATACATTTATACATTTAATATCTTTGTTTTGTATTTATAGAAGGAGAAAATGTCATTTCTTTTGTCAAAGTTTACTTAGTGCAACGTGATTCCTATTAAAATGAACTAAGAAAACTTGTTCTTAATCTTTTGGCTACTGCCTCTATGAATTCTTCTGTAGTGACATAACTTGATCTGTCTGACTTACCTAGAATTAATGCCAAATCTTTTGTCATTATATCATCTTTTTCGACAGTGTCGATTGTGGCTGTTTCTAATAATTCACCAAACCTAATAACATCTGGTGTATCATCCAACTTACCTCTTTGTATGATACCCTTTGACCAAGCAAAAATTGAAGCAATGGAGTTTGTGGATGTTTCTTTTCCGAGTTGATGTTGTCTGTAATGTCTGGTGACAGTACCGTGCGCAGCTTCACTTTCAAATGTTTTACCGTCATCGGAAATTAAAACTGACGTCATTAAACCTAAAGATCCAAACCCTTGTGCTACTATATCACTTTGAACATCACCGTCATAATTCTTCATTGCTATGACAAATCCACCTTTGGATTTTAACATTTGAGCCACCATATCATCAATTAAACGATGCTCATACCAAATTCCTAATTGTTTAAATTTAGATTCATATTCTTTTTTGTACATTGATTCAAAGATATCTTTGAATTGGCCATCATATTTTTTTAAGATAGTATTTTTAGTAGTGGAATACAATGGTAATTTTCTTTGCAAAGCAAACTCAAATGATGATCTGGCAAACCCAGTGATAGCATGTGTAGTATTATACATTGCCATTGCAACACCACCTTCATCTTGTTCAGTAAATTCGTATACAACTTCTTCAATTTTTTTGCATGACCCTATAAAGCCATCATTACTTTCAAAAACCAATTTCAATTTACCATTTGAACAATCACTTGGTATTACAAAATCTGTTGCCTTATATTGATCACCATGAGCATGTCTACCGATAATAATTGGCTCAGTCCAATTTGGAACAATTTTCTTGATTTTTGGTATTATAATTGGTTCCCTAAACACAGTACCACCAATAATATTTCTAATTGTACCATTTGGAGACAACCACATTTTTTTCAAATTAAATTCCTCAACTCTTGCCTCATCTGGAGTTATTGTAGCACATTTAACAGCTACATTATAAAGCAAAGTAGCCTCTGCAGATTCCCTGGTCACTTTATCATCAGTTAAATCCCTATTCTCTATTCCAAGATCATAATATTTCAAATCTACTTTCAAAAATGGCAGAATCAACTGATCTTTGATTAATTGCCATATTATTCTAGTTTGTTCATCCCCATCCATTTCCACAATTGGATTTTTAGCGACAATTTTTTTAATTTCCGTCATTTTTTTTTGTTATATTGCTGTTATTCTCCTCAGTCTATTTACAATAGAATTTTTTAGTTCCTGTAAATACAATAACGACTAAATTACTAAGAAATCATTAATATATGCTTATATATCTTTCTATATATATAGTGTAAAATATTCCGATGATGTCAGAACCTTTAAACTTTGGCGGTAAAAAATCTCCAGCAAAGAATGCATCCAACAAATATTGCCATTTCTGTTTCTGCAATTACTCCACTTCTCAATTCTGTTGTACTGTCGTAGCCGTATGAATTATAAATAAATGACCTGTCGCCAGTTCCTTGTGGAAAGTGCATTACCGACAACCGCTTTCTGAACACAACACTTTTTGTATGGGTGAGTTTTGCAATAGGTGAGTTTCTTATCAGTCAGTGGATCAGCGACCGGTCAAATGGAGACTAATTGTCATGGAGTTTAGTCATGTAACTCGCTGATCTGAGTCGTATTGGTGTGACATGTCAAGGGACGAATGGATTTTTAAGTCATTTTAAGGGCGTGTGGTGTGGTTCGTTATTTCACGATACAGGGAAATAGAGAGAAAAAATTAAGAAATGACCATCAAGTACGAGTTGTTCTCCGGGTTTTCGTTCCTGGATTGTGCAACTGTGCGGTTTCGTCTGTCCTTTTTCGTTGAGACGGAACAATACCTGCACGCCCCATCTGGCCGGACAAGTCCGGCCAGATGGAAATGAGGAAACCAAACTGCATAAGATTCGACTGTCGGTATAAAACAGTGTGCATTACTGACTCCGTAGCGCAATATGTGAGAAGGCATATCTGGCGGTTACCCGCCCATCACAGAATTTAATTATTGTTATGTCGTTTTATTATTGTATGCGATAAGAAATTAGCCGCCGACAACGTTTATTATGGATATTTAAGACACTCATAATTTAGTTACATATTAGATATAAATATATTTACTGAATATTATTGTTACTCTTGTATTTTGTGGTTATTAAAGTTTCTCAATCTATTATTCATAAGATACAAATTCGCATTGATTAGTGTGTGTGTTAGTATATATGTATCTATTAACAAAACACAGATGAGAAATGAAAAAATTGAAAAAATATCAATTATCAAACACCTAAAAAGTAAATAGAATAAGGAAATTGTAAAATTTATAGATTATAAGTGTGTTTTCTTAAATATATGTATATGTGTAAGTATGAAAACTAAGGTTTGTGCATGTGCATGTGCATGTGTGTGTGTGTGTGTGTGTGACATAGAAGGACTGTTTGATCGTTGATTTAGTTTTTATCAGCATCTTCATTTATAGTATTTTTTAAGGACGATGGAAGGTGTGAAAGATGGATTTAGTGATTTGAAATTTTTTGTTAACGAATATGATACTGGATTTGTGAAGAATATAGAATGGATCTCTGAACATTTATTAAACCATTCTCAAAGGTTAAAAAAGGAAAAAATTGTACATACATTGCTTGAAGATAAAAAGTTGAAATATAAGAATCAAAATCTATTAAATATAATCAATTTAAAATTAAGCAATATTTCAAAAATTATAAATCTGGATGAAAATATGCCGCTGGGTGAACCTATTGATGTTTTATTACAATATAATGAAGTCTTGAATCTTGATGCAGATGGAATTGAAAGAAAAAATTATTTATTAACAGTTACTAATCCACATAACAATGGAGAAATTTTATTCGTGATAAATATGGACCAAATAATTGAAGAAAACCTAGCAGTTGATGATATCTTGAAAATAACGAGCAACAAATGTCTTGAATTAGAAATGATGTTAAATAAGGAATTAAATGCCTTTGAAAAACAACCTGATACTGATAAGTTAAATTTAGTTGAAGAAAAAAACGTAAAGAGAAGAGGGAAAAAGAAAAGGAAACTATATTCTTCTACTACATCAGATCCATTGAAAATTGTATCAAAACTTTTTAAAGACTTCTTATTAGAGAATTCAACTTTACGGATTTCTAAGGATATGAACTGTTGGGAAATTTCAATAAAACTTTTATTAATATCATCATTATCACAATTTAATAAATTTTCAAATGAGACAGCAAGAATAATGGATTCACTTTATTCAAAAAAATCAATACATAAGGGTTTAACTATTGATTTAAAATCAAATTTTATACAAAAATTATTCAATCATAGAGTTGCTAATTACACTAAAGAACATTTGAAAGATATAAAACTAGAATTTGGTACTAAAATAGAAGGATTAAATGAAATCACCTTGTTGCCATTTCAAATGGAGACAATTCAATGGATGCTACAAAAGGAAAAACAAATGCTAAGAAATGTATTTGATTGTAATATTAGCGCTCTAGAACTTAATAAATTTCTAAATCTTAACTTATCATTTGGATATGAGATCATGGAGTATTATGAATCAGAAAATTCAAATGATTCAGAAAAGAATGAAAAAAAAATATTATTTTGGAATAAATTCACAAATTACATATTACCTTATCAAAAGGCTATGGAAATATATGAGAAAGCATATGAATATCCTGAAAATTATGGTGCAAAAGGTTTAGTTTCAGAGGAAATGGGATTAGGGAAAACTATCGAAGTTCTCTCCGTGTTGTTATTAAATCAGAGAGTTTTTCCAAATAGTATCAATGACTCTGATGATCATTTATTTTATATTTCTAGTGATCATAAAAAAATACGAAAAGCCAAAACAACATTAATTTGTTGTCCAAATGCAATATTACAACAATGGATAAATGAAATAAATTCACATACTTCCAATGTAACCGTATTCCATTATAAAGGATATTATCATATGAAAGAATATTTTGACAATGATGATGTAGATGTCATTGTCAAAAACTTAAGTGAATATGATATTATTATAACTTCATATAATACAGTTAGTGTTGAAATTCATTATGCTGAATACAATTCAAATTTAAGAAAGAGAAGGAATTCAGAAGCCCCTAAATATAATTACTCTTCACCTCTTTCTTTAATTCAGTTTTATAGAATAATTTTGGATGAAGTTCAAATGTTACGCAGTCATAGCACAAATGCGGCAAAATGTACAAGTTTATTACACCGAGTTCACACATGGGGTGTATCGGGTACTCCAATTCAATTAATACCTGATATTCATACAGTACTATCTTATTTGCAAATTCATCCATTTAATGACATTCCAAATATTGTTTCCTCAATAAATTTATATTTATTAAATGCTACGAAGCAAAATGATATTACTAAAAATCTTGAGTCTAGTCAATTGCTAAACTCGAGAATAGATGGAGTTGCATTTAATATAAATGATTTATTAGATATTTTTGAAAGCTTTGATTTATGCATAAGACACACAAAACATGATGTAAAGAGCCAAATTAATATTCCAAAACAATATAACTATATTATACCTTTAGAATTTTCTCCAGTTGAATGGGATAACTATTTAGACGTTTGGAATATATTTTTAAGAATTTCAGGATATAATTCTGATGGGTCAGGCAGAACAAGATTGTCTACAATTGAGTTAAATCAATACTTAACAAAATTAAGATATATTTGCTGCCATGCTATTCTGCCTGACACTCATACCAAGTTATTATCAAAATCAAACAAAAATAATCCTAATAGCGTATATAATGTTGATGATATATTGAAAATTATGAGCATAGAAGCAGAAGATAAACTAGACTCTCTTTATAGAGAAAACTACCAGTTAAAAATAAAAGGTGCACAAGCAAGAATGGAACTACAAAACAACCCAAAGGCAGCTATCACAATTTTGTTGGAAGTAAAGGATAAATTAATTTCTGACCTGAACACTAAATTTGGTGTAAGAGATCCATTTAATGTTATCATTGATCCAAGTTTAAAATCGAATACGAGCCATAATGATATTAAGGTTGAACCTAAAGATGCCGCTAGTGAAAAGCTAAGGGGTAATGATAATGTATCTTTGAGAGCTTATATGGATCTTTTGCATCAATGTTTATTCTTTATTGCTAATGGTTACTATTTCCTAGGATCCCATAAACTGGAAAAAGTGGATGATGATAATGAGAAAACTAAATTAAAATACTCAGAAAATAAAACTGAAGATCTAGATGAATTGAAACTTCTAAAATATACAGACGTTTATAAAAAAAAAGAAATGGATAACATTGAATCGAATCAATTATTAGAACAAAAATATTATGAACTTGCAGATTTATTAAGAAAACAAATTTTATATGATAGAATGGAGAAAGTTGACGAAACAATTACTGAAGTGAAATCTTACTTCAATTCTAACTCAAAGACGCATATTACGGAACTTAAGCTAATTGAATTTAATCCAAAAGATGATTATTCAACTAATCTCATTGTTTCAAAGGTTTTCAAGTTATTAGGAATTGTTATTTCTGCATTAAATGAACAAACCATTCAGTTCAATGATTTATTTTTAGAGTTGACTGAATTGTCATATAAACCATTATCGAAAAGCTATGAGGATGAAGAATCAGAGGAAGTAAAAAATGAAAAGGCTAAGGAATATTCAGAATCTATTGATTTCCAAGATAAAGTATTTGCAATATTTTCCTGCATGGAGAGAATTTTACAAAATAGAGATATCATTATGACAGCAGAAGAAGATGTTAAATTGCCGAAGAAACTTTATTTATCAGGTCAAAATCTGTCAGAATATCATTTAGATTTATTAAAAAGTTTAAAATTAGTGCAAGGTACACCTTTTAAGCCTATATTTGATGAACTGAAGAATTTGAGAGTTGTTAAAGGAACCAATGCTCCAATAGAAAATGAGAATTTAACAACATCTACATTTGAAGAGTATATGCTTTCTTTTGAGAAGTATTTAAATGATTACAAAAAGGAGATTAAAAAAATGAAAGAATCTTTGAAGAAAATAAATACCATATATAATAGTAAAGTTGAATACTACAGTCATTTACAATCAATTTCAGATTCGTTGGTTTCATTATTACAATTAGAACCACATCAGAGATCACAGATAGTACGAGCAGTTAAAAATGACAATCAATATAAACTAAATTCAAAGCAAATTATAACTACCGAATCTAGATTAAAATATTTGAGCAGTTTGGCTAATTTGCAAGAATCAATAGAACAGAATAAAAATTTTACATGTCCAATTTGTTTAGGTACAATACACACAGGTTCTATGATATCATGTGGACATTTCTTCTGCAATAACTGTATATTTAATTGGTTAAAGCATAATAATAATTGTCCATTATGCAAAAGAGATACGACACAATCACAACTGTATAATTTTAAATTCAAAAACGAAAATATAGAAGAAACTGACAAGGTGGAGGAGTTACCAAATATCTCTGAACGAAAAGAAATACTTCCTCCTGGTGAAATAACAAATACTGCTATTCTTAATGAAAAATATGAGCAATTTCCAAAGTTAGCAGATGTACATAATATTGTAATTAAAACCAGTTTTGGTGCAAAAATAGATTTTACGATAAAATTGATCCTATATCTAAAGTTAAAAGCAGCTAATGAAAATGATTCTGAGCCTCAGATATTAATGTATTCACAAAGCATGGAATTTTTAAAAGTTATCTCCCATGTCTTAAAATTACATGATATTAAATATTTATCTTGTTTGTCAAATGTATCAAATGTTGGACAAACAATTTCTAATTTTAAACAAGATTCAACTATTACATGTTTATTATTAAATATTAAATCGTTAGGAGCAGGGTTGAATTTACTAAATGCAAGACATATCATTTTGTTAGATCCAATAATCAATCATGGAGACGAATTACAGGCCATGAGTAGAAATAATAGAATTGGACAGAGTAGAACAACATTTGTCTGGAACCTTATGATACAAAATTCAGTTGAAGAAAACATTCTCAAATATAAATGCAAACTTGAAAATAAAAAAAAGGACGTGAAAAAAAAGAAGCATATTGATATAGATGATGAAATGTCTTCAAATGAGGAAGAAAAATATGAATTAAATGAAGGTACTGGAGAGGCGGTGTCAAAAAGTCATCTCTGGCACTGTTTTTTTCAGAGTTAATATATAAGCCCATTTATAGGGAAGATAATATTTTTATCAGTAATAGATGTCAACCATTTGTATTAATTTAATAGAATAAAAGGAATATTTACTATAAATGTAGTCAGTCGTAGTAAATATTCATTTTATATAATGAACTATGCAAAAAAATTGCGCAAGCCCGGAATCGAACCGGGGGCCCAACGATGGCAACGTTGGATTTTACCACTAAACCACTTGCGCTAAAATCAATATTCAACTTTAATTATTGAACAAATAAAAGTGTTATTAAATAAGAAATTTATTATAGTGAATTGGAGATGTTGTAAAATTATCAATAAACAATATTATCTACATCTAGTGAACAAATAATAAGAGAGAAAGTAAGATCTTTTAAATGAAGTAAAATTAAAAAGTTAGGTTTAAAGAGTCTTGGGATGTTTCGAGATTTCAAATGAGTCCTACTTGTAAAGCGACTTGAAATTGTTAGAACTTCTTCGAAAATTGCATAAAACTCTCTAGTATAAACTTTAAGTAATTAAGACTGCTGTTTATATAATAAAGTATTCTACTTGTCAAGAAGAACTTTTAGTTATTGTATATAAATTAAAAATATATAAAAATCTATAAATGTTAATTTTATCTATAATAGTGTATATTCTATAAAATAAATCCTAAAAAAACAAACCAAGTCGATTTATATTTCTTGTATTAAGACTTCAATAGCAAGATAACTTCTAGAAATATTCTAATTCCAAAGTGAGAAATTACCTCCGCCATTCATATTCTGAAAACCTGGCATTCCAAGTTTATCAATAGGGATGATTTCTGAATCCATACGTACAAGATCTTGTGATTCAAATGTGTTCATACCAACAGCCTCGACCAGATTTGATGCATCAATCATTAAACCATTGTTAAAGCTAGAATCTTGCATTAAAAATTCTTCGAAATCAGGTATAACAAAGCTTCCAGATGAAGTTTCAGATTGTGGAGAAACTAAATTTGATAAGTTGTCGCTATCGGAAATAATTGTATTATCAGATTCTAGTTTTATTGGTACATTATTCTGGTTTGATAATATATCCAAGTTATTAATGTTATTCATATTCATTTTGACGTTCATACCCATATTGAGGCCTAAATTCAAAGGCATACCCCTATTCATATTCGAACTCATAGCGCCTGGAGTCATATTAGAATTTAAATTATTGTTTGAAGCTGGTATACCTCCGTTATGCATTGATTGCGGATTGTTTAGAGGTTGTGTATAAGTAATGTATGGCATAGCACTTGGTGAACCCATGTTACTTATACTATCAGTACTTCCTATGCTTCTCACTGGTGTAACAGATGGGACAGAACGTGTTAGACCCTCAATTGATGGCAGTGTCTCATTGAACGTATTTCCTTGGAGTGCAAGTGGAGAATTCATTGATGAAGCTCCAGGTTGAGATGTTTCCATAATAGGAGATACAATCCTTGAATTAGGCTCATTTGAAATCGTACGACGTTTTTTCAATAAATCATTGTTTGCCATTGGATCGATATTACGTACATCACTCTTATTGTATGTAATTGGGGTGTAAGATCTAATTGATGGCAGTTGAATTGAATTATTTTCAATAACACTTGGCATATTAGTTGATTCATGGTTGAAACTGGATTTAGAATCACTTGCGGTATATAGCGTATCCTGATATACAGGACATCTTCTGACTTGTGATGCATCTGCATTCATAATAAACTGAGTTGAGTTTTTATACTTACTAGGCAAATTAGAAATCGCTGGATGTTTCCAATCCGGCATTATGATCGCACTGTTATCATTTATTAAGTTCTTTGATACTGGCGATTGCAATAGTGAAATAAAAAATTGAATTGATTTAAATATCTTTAATGCGTAGGAATATTTGACTGATATTTGTTTCGTCATTTTGTAGAATAGAGTCATACGAGAATATAATACACCGGCTAAATCCTCGCAAGAATCTAGTTCTAAATGTCTAGAGATATCATCATTAGTATCTTGCATTAATTTTCTTTTTCTAGATGACTTAGCTGTTCCATCTTCATCTGTATCACTACTTGTGTAACTACTTGTGCTGTCCGACGTTGAAATTCTTGTATTGATGATTGAATTCTCCCCTAAAGAACTTGATGGGCTGCTCTTGATACGAAGTATCAAACAAATCATGAACTGTAAACTACGATTACCTACATCAATACAGGTTGGTGTTAACATAACTTCCATGTAATTAAACATAGATTCCATGGTGTTAGAATGTTTAATACTGTTGAAGAAATAAACACTATTTTTGTAGCCATCCATAGCATAGTTTAGAGCTTCTTGAGCATATTTTTTTGCTAGCAATCTTGTTGTTGAATTTTCCGATCCCATTGGTTCATAATGAGTAAATAAAATGTAATTCAACAAATACAATAATATACGTAATGTCAAATGTTTAGAATATAACAATGCTTTCGTTGTGGATTCATAAGGTAGTTCTAATTTTTTCTCTTGTTCATTACTAGAAGGGGATCCGTGGTTTTTATTCCTAGTTTGCTGTTGGTAAATAATAGTTTCAAGACTAGGTAGGCCATAACTTTCATCAATATTTGGATCAATCGAGCCCTCTGATGTATACAATAATCCCTTTTTAATTAATGTTGATAAAACTTCATTGATTGATTTTTTATTATGAGTTAAATCTTTCAAGGAAGATATCAAATTATCTAGCTCGGATTTTTTGGCTCTCTTAGCAACTGAGACATTTAATATATGGTTTAAAACAGAAATTATAACTAAATCAATTTGAAAAAATAGAGTGAAATTTTTAACAATAATCAGTTCTTTGATATCAGGAACATAATCAATTTTTGATGCACTTGGTAACTTAGTATCACTTATATCTCTTATATTCCTTAATAATCTTGGTATACCCAATGAAAGAGATTGTTGGACGTCTAATGAAATAATATAATACCAAGTTTTTCTCCAAGTGTGTTTGAATCTTTCTGTAGTATTATATTGTTGCATATTAGTATTATTTTTATCGTTGGCAGAAGAAGTATTGGAGTCCAAAGGAGATTTAGAATCATGATTTGTATTTTGTACTAAAGTGTCAAGAGTTGTATTGCTATTTGTAGACTGTGCAGTTGAACTATCAGCTACCGAATTCAATTGTGGGAAATTATCAGGATCTCTATGTAAACCGCAACTAAAAGCCATTTGGGTAATGCTTGATAGCAAAACTTGATGAGCTTCACTATCTTGACCAACTGAAGAGTTGACAGGATCTGAACTTCCAGTTGTAGTACTTTCCTCTGATCCTGATTGCAAATATAACTTATAAAATATAGCAAATTGGACAGTAAATAAACTGACGTTGTTGTTAGAGAAACTAGAAAGTTCATCAAATTTGATTAGGTTCTTTCTAAGCAATTTCAATGCTTCAATGGAAGGTTCATATTTGAACAATAAATTTTCTTCTTTAAGTTTGATAGAGCTAATATTTGATGGTGCTTGAATACCAAATGAACTATATCTTGAGCCAATATCAATTTTTAATGCATTTGATGGTAATGATAGCCAAGTTAACCTCATAAGAATTAATAAAATACCTAAATTACAATAATCTGATATTTTTGTAATATTCAACTTAGTGACTTTTTCTTTACTTATTGTTGATGGAGTAAAGTTTGAAGTTGTATTCAAGGATAAAATCCTATTAATATTTTTCCTAAAATCTTGTTCATCGATAATTGGAATAACAGCATAAAGATGTTTAAAGAATTTATCAACGTATAATGATATTATTGATTTTGGTGGCAATAATTCACAAACTTTCATCATTACTTGTGCATTACTCAAATTATGATAATTTTCCATATAAGGAGATTTCGATTGTGGGCGTTGAAGTAATGGTGGTAATGGTGAACCAGTATTATTAACATTTACTGATGAATTTGGTCTATGTTGAATAATTGGTTTAAAACTAGAATGGTCTACTGGGCATTTTGGTGACTTAGACTCAAGTTGTGAAAATTGAGAATGAGATAAGTTAGAACTTTGTACGTTTGGTAGTGCTGGTGGTAACATTAAAGTTGACCTATTGGTAGAATTTGTTAAATAGGATGCAGAGTTTGAAGACATATCTCCAGGAGATATAGCGCCTCTAATTGGATTTGTTGAAATTATGTTATCATTATTAATTTTGTTCAAATCTTGTTTTATATCAGATTGTGTTGAGCTTTGAGAAATGAATTTTGTATGATCAACAGGGCATTTTCCCTTTTTAGATTTTGATTTTTTCATCAGTGTACCAGTTTTCTTTTTTTGTTGATGTAATGATTTCTTATTATACCATTCACCTAATCTTTCACGCATTGTAAAAATTTGTGACCATAATAATTTTAAATATGGATCACCTTTCATGATCGCTAACCAATGTGTTGCCCCTAAATGAACAGTACCTTTATTTTTCAAATGTAACATATCAAACTGTATAGTTAAATCCAATTCATCATTTTCATATTTACTAAATAGGGAATCACTATTCTTATTTGAATCGTCATCATTATTTATTATATTTGTTGAATTTTCATCTAGAATTGCAAGATGTGAAGTATTATGTGATAATGTAATCGAATCCGGTGTGTTTGTATTTGTGGATGGTGAAATATAACTACTTGATAAATGTACTTTTGCTAACGTTTCCTCCAAAGTCTTAACTCTATCTCTTAACTGTTTCAATTCAGCATCTTTTGAAATTTCCTTTTCCACTTCTTCTGCCCATGATTGTTCCATATAATGACATAAATGCTGAACACCAGTCTTCACACATTGATTGCAATGTGGATGCGTTTTATCACATTTAACTTTTCTTTTACGACAGATAGTACAACTCAATGGAATCCTGTTTCTTTTTTTTTTAACTTTACTCTTCGCAGTATCACTTGTATTTGTAGGTTTATTTAAATTCTGCATCGCAGAGGGACTCAATTCCTCGCCATGACCAAGACCTTGATAACTCATATCTGAAGTTATCCTCTCCTATAGTTTATCTCGTGTAGGTCTTAAATATGCGCGTCCCGTATGGTGCTAATACTAACAACAATCAAGCAACCTTAACCACCCAAAATAAACAAAAATACTCAGAAATATATCCACATATATATGCCAACTAAGAAACAAGATACATACCTACATAAACTTACAAATGCCTTATAACAACGCTTATAAATAGAAAAAAACTTCCATGAAATAAACTTTCCAACCAGTTCATAACCAGACATACAATGAAAGAGAATGAAAAAAATTTAAAAGGTATTCAAAAGTTAAGAGTATCGAGATGAGATATTAATATTGCAGCGAAAGGTGAAATATACTACTTAGAATTTTAAATTCAGACGTCAAACATTCACACGATTCACTAACGATAAGTACACAGGAGCCTCCTGCCTGGTTTCGATTAATCAGAACCATACTTGACAAAATAACTAGGCAAAACAGTCAAAACAGCAGATTGTATATAAATCACACACTTTATGTTCATAATAAAGAAAATTCAGCAATGCAGAACAGTGACGATGGTGGGACAAAACAGAAAAAAAATTTTCGCATAAGAAGCGACAGAGCAATTGCAGGGCAAACGTCGAGATGCAGATCAGGGTCGCAGCACAATGCACGGATAAACCGTCAGTGTGTCCTCCACGAGATCGGATCTTGCTCGTTTAGTTTCGTTAGCCCAAGGTGCACGGGCTGCTCTCTTGGGATACAGTGCAAGAAAAAAATAAAGAAGAAAAAGAAATGCAATTTGGAGACTCTTATACCGAATGCATCCGCGTCCCTACCAATCTGCACATCTTGTTTCTTTTTATTTTTTTTGTGCTTTCCTTTGTGCAGAGTGTTTTGCGGTGCGAAGCGGGCGGTGTTTACGGCTTCTGCGTGTCGCCTGTCTTGTCCTTGTATATAGCTTGAGTGCATATCTGTCGCTACGTGTGGTCTTTGGAGATGTGCAGGGCAGGGGCTGCAAACGGGATTTTGGATTTTTACGAACTAGGGAGCGCATGTCTCATAAAACGTAGTTGCGAAGGTGTGCGAGATTCGTTGGATTCAAAAACGAAACGAGCCCTCCCTCCTGGAGAAAACTAGCAGGAATAGGTTACTTACTTTTCCGTTTTGCTTTGCTTTGCTCCACTCTCCGTGTCCTGTTGGCTTGGTCAGCTGATGACAACAGCAGTGCGCAACAGTATGTTGCGCACTGCAGAGATCTTAAACGATTGCGTCTTTACTGCGCAGTCGTGTCGTGTTGTTTATGCTTCGTCAGCTTGGTTTACCTTCCTTCTGCGGCATTGTCGTTTAACACATCTCGTTCTTTCTCAACCGTTTTCCTCGAATGTCGATACTGAACTTCGAACATAAAATTTACGTCGTGCTCTCATATTATTGTTCACGTGATACGCTAAAAGAATAAGCAGTAGTTAACTGAGTACGTGCTCTTGGGAATCCGTTCTCATATTGTTAAGCAAACCTCATGTTTCTGCTTTCGTTGTAGTTGTTTGTATTGGGATGAAACTTTAATGGTGCGGTTTATGCTTAACGATTAAGATGTGTAGGCTTTTTTTACTATCGTGTCTAAAAACTTGTTTCGAAACTGTAATTTAATTTGATCTTGGCTTTATGACTCAGATGACTAATTGATTTCTTCAGACAGGTACCTTTATAATCATCGCACACTTATATACTCATCTCTTTTTCATATTTATTACGCGAGGTTTGTCTATATTTATTGTAATAAGCTACCAGATCTCTATCTATCTGATTTTTTTACTGAGTTTACTAAGTTTACCAGGCTTACGAGGTTTTTACACTAGCATCATGCAAACTATAACAGATAATGAAATAAGGAAACATTTTTTGAATCTAGATTCTAGAGCAATTATAGACTATGTTTCAGAACTACACAAAAGTTTACAATATTTTTCTGCTAATAATGAAATAATTCCAAATAGAATTGTTGAAACCATTAAACAATCAGATGTTACGCATATTTATATGCCTGTAATAAGTGAATTGTATTCTGGTTTGAAAAAACTAGTTCATAATCCACATAATGGTAATGGTTTCGTCGGTACAATATTAATTGATGATCCCCTTGACGGCTCTCTTCAAGGAATTTTAGAAGCAAAAGAGATAACAGGTATTAGGACTGCAATGGTTAGCTGCATTCCAATCGCGGATCAGTTGAAAGAGTATATAGATAAAGAAGTTGCCACTGTAAACGTTACTGTGTTTGGAACAGGATTGCAAGCGTTTTGGCATATTTTCATTTTAACTAAATTGTATGAACAAGTCGACGAGGTAAAGACTATAAATGTAACAATAATTTACAGGAACAATCAATTAAATTTGGATGCATTATTTTTATCATCAAAAAAGTCTTCCTTTGAATTAAACATTGAACAGAAAAAATTTGACGATGAAATATCTGATATCATTGCGTCAAGTAATGTCATATTCAGTTGTATTCCTAGTACCACACCAAGTTTATTATATGAAGATGTTTTTAAAAATTCAAAAACTCCTCAATCTACATACATATCCTTAATTGGAAGCTATAAACCGGAAATGTCTGGATGTGATTCAAATCTTATCAAAGAATTTGTTCATCAAAATGTTGATATTATTGTTGATTCGATAGATCATACCTCACTTGAAGCAGGGGAACTTATTCAATCAAATGTTGAAAAATCACAACTATTGGAAATTGGTCAACTTTCTAAAAATAATTTACCAAAAATTAATATTAATCACAAGAAGGTTACGCTGTGTAAAATCGTCGGTTTAGCGATTATGGACATTGCACTAGCTAATAAGTATTTAAATGATACTAAGATTAATTAGACCTGACCTTTTTATACCATATATTATCAATATGGTAATAATTGCTAACTAAGTTCCTTCAAGAGGGTAACTGTTTGATATTTTTAATTACCTAATTTGTATAAATCATCAAAACTATTTTAATGCCAATTTAAGATCATGTTTATATATAACAATGTTTCAATGTACGTGATTGTGTTAATCTATTATGTGGAGAGAATTTTATAACAAAACTCGAGCCACAAGATCTTAAATTATTTGATTGACTAATGAGTTTAATTGAAGAATTACAAACTGAGCTTGAAATTTTAAGATTGGAGAGGGATGAGTTAAATTCAGTGTCTGTTGATTATGAAAAACAGATGGGAGAAGTTATAGACAGCTTAAAATTAGAAATTGATGGATATAAAGAAAAATTGACTAATTTAGAAATTAAAAACGATGAACTAGAGAGTGAAAATATAGTGAACAGTAATCTTATTAAAAAACTGCGAACCGAAAATGATGATTTGATAGAAAAAAATGTAATATTAGAAAATGAGATTCTTAGTTTGAAAGAAACTATACAAAACATTAAGGATCCATAATAAGATTTATTGATGATCATTATATTTTTGAAATTCAATATAGCAATTAGTAAATCTAGTTTTAAATAAAAATGTTATAAGTTTTCAAGGATACGTATATCCGCTTCTGGTTTCTTTTAATGGATTATATAATTATTAAATTGTGCAATCCCAATTCTTCCAATTATGCTTAAGTAAATATTATATAAAACCTCCAATGCATTATAATGTTGACTTTTGTGAGTACCATTAATCGAATTTATCATTTTTCTAATTTTATGGACAACTTTTATTTTTTTTGTTTATCAATCAATAGAAATATTATTAACAGTGGTTAAACTTTCGAAAATATTTACAAAATTAGAACCATATTGTTTTTCCACCATAAAGCAGTATCATAAATTAATAATTTCTTAACTCTTTTTTCATAAATAATCCATGCTAATATATGTTTCAATGTCCAACTCCAGGACCATCTAATATACTGTTTGTTAATTTCTTCACAATCCTCATCATAAACAGTCTTGGAACAATATTGTGTCATTATCAAGAAAGTTCTTTCAGGACCTAATGGATTTTGTAAAGATTCATCTAAATGTCTTGTCAAATCATTTGTTTTCAATATCAACAAAACAATTCTTGGTATTGTTGCTAAAATACTCATCAAGTCAACCAAAAAATTTCCTTTAACTATACCATTTGACATCACTTCCATCTCATTCTTAGATCTAGATGTAGATATATCATAATTTAATGCAGAATCAATGCTACGTCCAGTTATTGCAGCTGCAAATAATGGAAATTGTTTAGCATTTATATTTGCAAAACGTTTAGCATAAAACTTCATTTTTTCCTGATCTTGATCAAATAGAGCTAGCCAAAATTTTGCATAATCTCTTCTTAGTTCAGTTGTAGGATGTCTGTATAATCCATGATCATATAAGATAATTTCAAAATTATGAGGATTGGAAGAAGTACCATATTTACAAGCTCTTATGGCTAAGTTTCCTCCATGTGGGTCACAATGAATACCTACATTCGGAGTAAATATCATATTGTTAAATATATGTGATAAACATGATGAAACTTCGGCCCTAGATATATTGTTATCATCTAAATATTGCAAATCATCTAATCTCTTGCCCGATATGTATTCCATTATTAATATTCTTTTGTGTGCAGAAATGACGTCAGGAATTCTCAAAGCAGTTTGTTTCTTATATTTCCTAAAATAAAGCTGAGTATCAATTGAATTTTTTGCTTCTTTTTCAAAATTTATCTCCACATATATTGATGATTGTAATTCATCACCGAGCCAAGTTAAAGGATATTCTGGAAAAAACACATCTAATAAATTGAATACAACTTGAGTCAACATTATATCTAAAGGAATAAATTCTTTTAAAGAAGGATGTTGGCATTTCACAGCAACTTTATCGCTACTATCTTTCAAAGTTGCAATATGAACCTGTGCTAATGATGCAACACCGATTGGTTCCGGATTAAAATCTTCAAAAACTTCATCAATCCCCATTTTTAAATCATGCTTAAACATGTTATTAATCTCTTCTAAAGTTGATTTAGGACAATGATCTTGAAGAGGGATCATCGTATCAGTCCACTGCGGTGGTAATAAATAAGTCATAGCACTAATATGTTGACCAAGCTTAATGTAAATACCACCATTTTGTCGTAAAGCGTCTAATGTAATTGAAGCACATCTAAGATGGCATGCATCAAGTGCCTTATAATAATCTTCTTTTGTCTCATACTTGTAATTCAAAGTTTTCCTATAGTCATAAAAACAACGAGCAGTAGCCTGAGCTACAATACCAGAACGTTTAGCAGTAAGCCCCATATGTCTTACCAAAGCATGGAATGTATCATTTGTATTGTATCCAATCACCGCCGCACCAAATAAAAATCCTACAGTTAACTTAGTCTTCGAAAATTTTGTGGGTTTCCTAATAGGAGTAGCTTTAATACTATCAGATATTGACCTCTTAAAATTTAACTGTATTACTCGTCTACAACTGAAAAGTAATGAATTATTCGCCCTATTTACCATTATAAAAACATTCTTTATCCCAGTCTATTTATAAATATGTATTTTAAAGTTCAATTATTTGGTCTTGAATCGTGCAATACATAGATATAAGTATTTCTATACAACATATATTAATAAGGTTAATTACAGAAATTTACAGCTATATAATTATTTCTTAATACATAAAAATCCTCAAGTCTGATATTTAGTCAAAGCGTGATTGGAACAAAGACCAAAATTTATAGTGACATTCTATAAAATTGAATACAGATATTAAATTATTTTTATGATATTGTAGGTCGAGACGTGTATTAATAGTCTTATTTTATTATTAGCTGTTACTCAAAATGGCTTGATTGATGACACTTTCAGTATACAGTTGTTTCGTATCTGGAAAAGTTATACAAAATCATAGTATAATACTTTAGCGAACATTACTGTCAGCAAGGAAATATTCTTTTGTGTCATTGTAAATCTTTTGAACAGATACACAGAAATGTCATTGTTAGAATGACATATAGATTTATCAATGCAATGGGTTAGTATTAATGTATACATATGTGTATATATATACTTTCTTTATCTATTTTTATTCTTGATGCTGTCGTCTTTTTTTTTGGTGTATACAACTTATGATGTTCTTAAGTAAATGTGGGAACAAATTAAACCAAGATGTTCATAGATTATTCAGGATTATCGAGATATAAGGAAATTAATGACTTATTTTTAAAAGAATGTATTATTTTGATGAAATTTTATGACGAAAATACTATTCAAAAAAAATTAGAATTCATTATTCGTGAATTTGAGTCACTAGATTTAAATGTACCAGAAGCTGTTTTTTTTATGAATGAATTCCAATTAAAACAATTTTTATACTTAACTCTGTGTAATAATCAAATGAAACTAGCATATAATGTCATCACCCGCTGTCCAACATTATATTTAGTTGAGCCAGATTTTTTATCGCCAATAAAATATAAAGAATATTTCACGTTTCAAATTGATTTATGTAAGCAAATAAAAGATTTAAGAAAAGAGTATCGTTATTTAAGAATTAAGATATATGAAAATGTGAAAAATTTAATAATTAGTTTGGTACCCAATAGTTATGATGATTTGGGCAATTTAGAGACATTGAATACTTTACAAAAAATTTTATTTAAATTTCATTCAGAAATTACATCAAAGTCATATAAGATTCCTGATGTAAAATTTAATATTCCTAATTTACGAAAAGAAGATACTTTGGAATTAATTGGTAAATATGGTGACCAAATTAAAAAGTTTAATTTTTATAATTTTATGTTTACTTCAGTCAGTTCTAAATTTGGTGTTAGTAATACAAATAACCAACGACTAAAACTCTTAAAAGCTAAACATAAAATAAATATTTCATTCCTTTACAAGCATGAAGAAGAGACTAAATCAATTGTTTATGTTTTAGATATTAATGATCAAAATAAAGAAAATGAGAAAAATGAAGTTTTAAATTTCCAATCCTTACAGCCCTGTTCAAACTCCATTAAATGTTCAAATAAACTCAATTTTGATGACTATCCTAAACTATTAGATCCTGAACTTAATATAAAGGAAAATGTATGCAGTAATATTTTTGAACCAATCAATTCGTCCTCAATATTTAATAATGAAGCAATAGTCAATGATATAACTTTCGAGAAAAATGTTAATACGGACATTCTTACGTTAGATAATTCTTTACCAAGATCATCATTAAAACCTACATACAATCTAGTTACTTCTAGTAATACTTCATTTAACAGAAATGAAAGTTTACCTTATAGAAGAATCCATCACAATTCAGAAAATGAACCCAATATAGATTTAACAACAATTAGATACAAATTAAATGATCTAGTATTAACTGAAAAAGATTCAAATCTCTTACAGCCAAAGAACCCATCAACGAAACCCATTGCCAATTATAAAATAAAAAGTTTAGATGACATTTCAATAAAAGATTTCATCAAATACAAATTGACAAGATTTAAAATAGGAACAGTTGCAAAAAATGAGTTCGTGTATGAAAATGCTTGACCATATAATAACTAATTCTTTTCAACCGTTGATTATGTAACTATATTAATAAACACTCACTAAATAAACAATTCCATTACTAATTCAAATAGTAATGTCAATATAAGTCTCCAAAAGATCACCTACTATCCCAATGGATACTTAATTGAAATATTAAATATCTTCATAATCATTATTGTTATTATGGGTGTTAAGCTAAATCTTTAAACTCGCTGAAAATTTTTTGAAAAAGGTTCCAATTTAAATATTCAAATTAAAATCTTGAGCTCATCTCTTAAAAGAAATTGGATATACTTAAGTGGTCAATGATATTTTTAGGTGAGACAGAATGGAATATCATTTATTTTATTGTCATTTACCATTCTTTCTTGCTAAAAATATTATATTAGAAACACTATAGATATCATAGACAAAAATGTTATATTTAATAGGTCTAGGTTTGTCATACAAATCTGATATCACAGTTCGTGGTTTAGAAGCAGTTAAAAAATGTTCTGAAGTTTATTTGGAACATTACACTAGTATTTTAATGGCTGCATCCAAGGAAGAGTTGGAAGAATACTATGGTACAAAAGTTATATTAGCCGATAGAGAACTAGTTGAAAGTGGTTCTGAAACAATTTTAAAGAATGCTAAGGAGAAAGATGTTGCATTTTTAGTTGTTGGTGATCCATTTGGTGCTACCACACACACAGATTTGGTATTAAGGGCTAAACATGAAAATATTACTGTTGAGATAATTCATAATGCTTCTGTTATGAATGCTGTTGGTGCTTGTGGTTTACAATTGTATAACTTTGGTCAAACAATCTCTATGGTGTTTTTCACTGACAATTGGAGACCAGATTCCTGGTACGAAAAGGTCTTAGAAAACAGAAAGATCGGTCTACATACTTTAGTTTTATTAGACATCAAAGTTAAAGAGCAAAGCATTGAAAACATGGCTCGTGGTCGATTAATTTACGAACCTCCACGTTACATGACTATTTCTCAATGTTGTGAACAATTACTTGAAATTGAGGAAGTCAAAGGTGCTAGAGCTTATACACCAGACACACCAGCTGTGGCCATCAGCAGATTAGGTTCCAATCATCAAGCCTTCAAATCTGGTACCATCAAGGAATTGTCAGAATACGATGCCGGCGAACCATTGCATTCTTTAATTATCTTAGGTAGACAATGTCATGAACTTGAACTAGAATATCTTTTGGAATTTTGTGATGAGAGAGAAAAATTCAAGAATGACGTTTTAAAGGATCAAGAATATTTTAAGCCAGCACCATGGGTCCCACCTGTCGAAGATGATGAAAATTAAATAGAGAAAGGATATTTGTAAGCTCATATATATAGAAAAAAAGTTTAGAAGCTAAACAAACAGCTCATCAAATAAATATATAAGTTGTTAACATTTATCAGGATCAGTAGAATAGACAACTATATTCTTTTCGATTATAAAAGTTTAATGAAGATTTAACTAATTGCATAATCTATACATTTCTATTATAGTAGCAGTATTTTTTTGTATTATGTATATTAAGATATCGCACTGAAAAATGAAAAACAAAATATCCAAAACCAAAAAATGTTAATATTTAACATTGTTAAAGAGAGAATAGTGATCTGTAAAGGTAGTTAATAGTTGATTACTCGAGTCATAAACCATCGTATATAAATTTTGTACATTGTTACATCAAACGAGAGGAGAAAAACATTGAGTTCAAGGAAGCATGTCAAACATCAAGTATATTCTACTGGTCTCACGACAAGGGAAATTGAGATTGCAAAAATGGTATACATCTATACCTGCAAAGGAGAAGACAAAGATAATCAAATCATTGACATCTATAATATTGGCTCGTAAGAAGAAGATGTGTAACATAGTTGAGTATTCTGATCATAAAGTAGTTTACAGAAGGTATGCAAGTTTATATTTCATTTGCGGTATAACTCAAAATTCCGATAACGAACTGTTAACTTTAGAGATTGTTCACAGATACGTTGAAACTATGGACACATATTTCGGTAATGTTTGTGAACTGGATATAATATTCAATTTCGAGAAAGCATATAATATCCTGGATGAGATGATAATGTGCGACGGGTCAATAATGGAGACCAGTAAGAACAATATTTTGAATACGATTAAAACAATGGACACCTTAGAGAATAACGATCACTTAGATAGAGTACTGAGCTGAAACATGATAACCAACTATATACACCAACATACATACATACATATATATAAGATAATAAACACCATTACTCATTTTTTGCTGATAGTAACTTTTTAGAAATGCAGTGAGCAGCCCACAGAGTGCCCCACACATACAAAATAAGATCTATATGGTGCACTAATAACGAATAAAAGAACACAATCTTTTTAACATCGAACCTGTATAAAACACATCTTATTCCAGCCAGTAAACTATTTCTTCAACACAAAATCGTAACAGTAATCCTTATATATCTGACTCGTAAATTTTACAATCAACAACAAAGAAATAACGGGCATGTGGCGTAGTTGGTAGCGCGCTCCCTTAGCATGGGAGAGGTCTTCGGTTCGACTCCGGACTTGTCCATTTATTTTTTGCTTCCACCCCCCAACCAACCTCACCATTTCCTCCTCTGCCATTGTTTGCCCTACCAGTGGTACACTGCGTCTTTCCCTGCCTTTTTCTCTCGTTCAACAGCAGAAACCCACTCAAAACATCGGACAAGTCCCCTGCAAACAGCAATGTCAGCCAAATTTGTGTGGCTCCGCGCACCCCTCGTCAGCGGTTCCCACACAAAAACTCCCCACCAAGAAAAGCACACCATCAAAATCCGAACTTAAACACAGGCACCCGTACAAAGCGAAAAAGGAAATCAAGCAGACTCCACTTCTCCCCCTTCCTCCTAGCACACTGTCACCACAGCAGCACCATGTTCTCAGCAAAACAACCTGGCGCTTTGTTCCATCCCAGAAATTGTCTCAGCATTTCTCGCTAACACAGCCTAACTAAAACAGAACACCAATAACTATTACAGCGGTGCCATTACTATTTAACACTAAAATTCCTCACTAAGTATCCGAAATATTGCTTTGTCAACTTCCCATCCTAGAATTTCTGATTAGAGACCCAGCTTTAGTAATAGTGGATGGTCTTCAAACTTCTGAACGTCGAAACGCCCAGACGTCTAAACGTCGGGACGTCCAAACTGCAATTGAATTGAGCTTGAAATTTATTGGAAATAAGGTATTCTGTGGTTTACTAGTCTTCAATCAAAAGTATACCATCAGTAATTGCAGTTGAGAGGTATTTTATTTATTATTCTATAAGGGTTTTTTACTTAGTAATAGAAATTAATTTGTAAAAATTCAAGTTTACTTGTTAGTGGTTCTCACAATATTACAGTGAGAGTAAGAGGCCCTTTACAACTGTGTAACCTCTCAACTTTTTTATACAGTTGATGAATCCCAAGGTCGTTCATCGTAAATTATAAAATAAATGTTCAATTCCATTTTAATTACTATATAAGAAGTAAGGTTTTCACGATAATGAAATCACATCTGTGTTCTCTATCATGTATTCTTGTTATATAATAATGTTGCAAATACATCAGTATAGTGTAAATAACACAAACAACAACCCCAAACAATTTTTACAAAAAAACAAACTAAGAAAAAATGTCTGCTCCAACTACTGAATCAGTTAAAGAATTGATTAACTCCAAGCCAGTCTTTATCGCCGCTAAGACCTACTGTCCATACTGTCAAGCCGCTAAGCACACTTTATTCAAGGAACTAAACATCCCAATGGACAAAGCCACCGTCTTAGACTTAGATGTCATGTCCGAAGGTCCAGCTATCCAAGCCATCTTAGGTGAATTAACACAACAAAACACCGTTCCAAACGTTTTCATAAACGGTAAGCACATCGGTGGTAACTCTGATTTACAAGCTTTAAAGAACAATGGTCAATTGGCTGAAATCGTCTCTAAATTATAAGCTACAAAAGTAAAATTTCAGAGAACTACCACTGTATAAAGAAAAATCAATAAAAATTCAAAGAACAAACACCGTTTTAATTTCTATTGTATAAATATATATATATATATATGTATATATCGTATAATGATGTTATAATTAGTAACTTAACGCAAATTAAATTTAATAAATACTATTGCATAGTATACGTAAAATCCAACCAATAAAAAGATTACACCTTTAATTATTATACAATTACAATTACAATTACAATTACAATTATAATCATACTTATAATCGTAATCATAGTTATAGCTATAAAATCCTTTATTTTTCAACCCTCTCGACCGCTTGTATTTTTTCAAAGGAAGTCACCCTTCAATATTCTCCCCACTAACAAGCAACATACTTGTGCTGCTTTCCGCATTCATTCATTACTTGGACATTTCTTGAGTACGTACCTTCTTCCCCCAGACAGAAAAACAGTAAGATGCTGAACTTATTGAAACATGTAGGAAAACCACCATGTGATGGTCAAGAAACATAATTAATATCGCAGCAACACGCCATTTGCAGCTTTCTAAGACATTGTCCTTCAAGAACTTGCCTTTCTTGTCTCCTTGCAGGCTTTAAGCTCTTTTGCATTGCTTGTTAGTTTGAATTTGTGTTAAGTAAGACGGCTGCAAAGTTTTTATTAGTTAATGGCTTTGTTGCACCATACTGACAGACTCACAAGATTTACTGAAACAACCTCTATTCTGCAGTTGTGAGAACCTTCGTTATATTCAGTCATATGAATATCGTTTTTAGAGGAAGACGGTCTGTTGCAATGACACGTAAGTAGAGAAACTGTATACACAGCATGATCAACGTTATTGATGTTCATATTCATATGCATTCCGTCAAGACTAATTCGCAAGTATTTATTGGGTTGTTGGAATCTTGATAATCATCTTTGCCTAAAATATACATGTTATCTTGAGTTTAGTTTTGATGTTGTCTGCGAGATTACATAGTGTTGCAGTTGGAACGTCAGAATGTAGCAAACCTCACGAATTCGTAATCTGGGTTCATGGAACCCATTATCTGTAAATACTCCCCTCCTCCCTCTCCTCACCCACCTTCCCTCTCCTCACCCACCTTCCAAGACCACTATTTTATCTTTGAGTACTGGTTAAAGCTACAAGACTATTCATGGCTCAGGAACATGTTATGCCCAGTTGTGTAAGATGCTTGGAAAATTCCAATTGAGTACCTAAAATGGACTTGCTGTGTCCTGATAAGAACTTATACTTTTACTCAACGTAATTGAATGAGATATAAATACAAAGCTGAATTCAATCTACAATCAGCATTTTACGTTTCCTAATATACTTGGTGATTTTTTTCATTTCTGTATCTTCTTGTGTCTCATTGTCTCTTAGTGTATCTGATTGTCTATATATACACTAGCACAGTAATACATCAATAACATTCAAGCAATGACTCGTGGAATTAAAAATCATTTACTGTTTGAAGTTGCAACAGAAGTTGCTAATAGAGTAGGAGGTATATACTCAGTATTAAAATCCAAAACACCAGTGACAGTTCAACAATACCATGATAAATATCATTTAATTGGACCTCTGAATGTAGACACTTATCAAAATGAAGTGGAAGCTATTGATATTTATGATATTAATAATTTTGTTTCCCATGATGGTACTCAATCAAACAAAAATGCTAATGATGATAATCCAGATGGGCTATTAGCCATAAGGGATACTTTAATATCTATGAAGGAGAAAAATGTAAATTTTGTTTATGGTAGGTGGTTAATTGAAGGTGCTCCTCGTGTTATCTTATTTGATTTAAATTCTTTATTAGGTTATTTAAATGATTGGAAAGCAGATATATGGAACTTAGTTGGTATCCCAACTCCTGAAGAGGATGTTGAGACTAACAATGCTGTTTTATTAGGTTATGCTGTCGTTTGGTTTTTAGGGGAATTAGTAACGAGAGATTCAACCCATGCCATCATTTCTCATTTCCATGAATGGTTAGCAGGTATTGCTTTACCATTGTGTAGAAAGAAAAGAATTGATGTCGTTACCATTTTCACTACCCATGCAACTATATTAGGAAGGTACTTATGTGCCTCTGGTGAAGTAGATTTTTACAATAGCTTGCAACATATTGATGTTGATCATGAGGCTGGTAAATATGGTATTTATCATCGTTATTGTATCGAAAGAGCAGCTGCACACTCTGCTGATGTTTTCACAACCGTCTCTCAAATTACTGCATTTGAAGCTGAACATTTATTAAAAAGGAAACCAGATGGTATTTTACCAAATGGGTTGAATGTCACAAAATTCCAAGCTGTACATGAATTTCAAAATTTACATGCTGTTAAGAAAGAAAGGATCAATGATTTTGTTAAAGGTCATTTCCATGGTTGTTATGATTTTAACTTAGATGATACATTGTATTTTTTCATTGCTGGTAGATATGAATATAAAAACAAAGGTGCTGATATGTATATAGAAGCCTTAGCAAGATTAAATTATAGATTAAAGGTGTCAGGTTCTAAAAAAACTGTCGTGGCTTTCATAATTATGCCCGCAAAAACTAATTCATTTACTGTTGAAGCATTAAGATCACAAGCAGTTGTGAAATCATTAGAAAATACTGTAAATGAAGTAACGAAGTTAATAAGTAAGAGAATTTTTGATCATGCAATGAAATATCCTCATTTTGGGATTAGCAATGAAATTCCAACAGATTTAGATGAACTATTGCATGATAGTGACAAAGTACTGTTGAAAAGACGTGTCTTAGCTTTGAGAAGGCCATATGGACAATTACCTCCTGTTGTTACACATAATATGTGTGATGACAGTGAAGATCCAATTTTAAACAAAATTAGACATGTACAACTTTTCAATAATCAATCCGACCGTGTTAAAGTCATATTTCATCCAGAATTTTTGAATGCTAATAATCCAATCCTAGGTTTAGATTATGATGAATTCGTTAGAGGTTGTCATCTAGGTGTTTTCCCTTCTTATTATGAACCTTGGGGTTACACACCTGCAGAATGTACGGTTATGGGTGTTCCATCAATCACAACTAATGTATCAGGTTTCGGTGCTTACATGGAAGATTTGATTGAGAGAGATCAAGCGAAAGATTATGGTATTTATATCGTTGATCGTCGTTTTAAAAACCCAGAAGAAAGTATTGAGCAGTTAGTTGACTACATGGAAGAATTTGTAAAGAAAAATAGAAGACAAAGAATTAATCAAAGAAATAGAACTGAACGTCTATCTGATATCCTAGATTGGAAAAGAATGGGCTTAGAATATATTAAAGCTCGTCAACTTGCATTATATAGAGCTTATCCAGATGTCTTTAAGCAATATGCTAATGCAAACGGTGAAGATGAAGATATTAATGATACTGATATGTACTCAATGGCAGGTAATAAACAAATTAAAATCAAAAGATCTTTAAGTGTACCAGGATCACCAACTGACTTCCGCTTAAGATCGGGTAGTATGACTCCTTCAACAGTATATATGACCCCTGGTGATCTAGGAACATTACAAGAAGCTGTGAACGCTGATGACTATTTTGTTTTGAGTAATGATCAAGAATTTGATGACGACCAAGATTAATAAAAGCAAAAGAAAAAATATAGAAAAAGACAAATAGTGAAATTTATTCAAATAGCCTATTAACCAATATAGTCCTACATAAATTTGTATAAATAACAATGATCAATCAATATTTGTTTTATCAATTGAAATATAATTTTTTCAAAATACATAAAATTTATGCTCTTTCCATAGATGATTGAGTTTAAGTAAACATTAAGCATTATTACTTTTGTCTATTTTTATTTCTTCTCAGCATTCTATCACTCCTAGATTCCCTTACATGATTATCAGGGTTATAGAATTCTTCAATTTCTTCGTCTGAATTCCTATCTTCTTCCATGATATCATCTTCTAAATAATTTTCATCATTTATCTCGTTGTTCTCGACAGCATTCTTTTGCTCATCGTAGTTAATTTTTCTTCTTTTTGAGCTCCTCAATGATCTAGAGGTGGATGCTATATCATTGTATTCAACTTTTCGAATTTCGATACCATTGAAAAGAGAATAGATATTCTTTAAATAACTATGGAATATTTCTAGTCTAGCGTAGAATAGACATTTTTCACTAACATCGTGCTCTTCCTTATTTTCAATTATTTCTTGAGATATCTTCTTAATAGAGTAACTGATACCCTTGATAAAAACTTTTAATGATGTCAAATTACTACATACTTCATACCAATATGTTTCTAGTGAGGTATTTTCTTTTATTTTACCAGCCTGTTGAACAATGGAATATGTGTCACAAAATAATATCTTAAATTTAGGTACATTCAATTCTTCTATGTTTTTAAATTTGGAAATATTACTTGGATAATTGCTGGAAGACTTTTTGAAGTATTTATGCAGTTCTCTGACATTCGTGTATGGTGGCATAGTATTTTTAGAATCATAGTATGAAGAAAGAATAGGCAGATAAAAATCTCCAAGCTGCGGTAAACGACCTATAAAAAATTCTTGTGATCTCAGTCTATAATTACTGTCTTCAAATGGATTACTCAAAGGATTTGATAAAAAATCGCCAGCAAATATTTCAAGCCATTCTTTATATAGTGAGATATTTGCTGAAACTTGTTCGCTCTCCGGGGCTTTTTGAACATGTTTTTGGATCTCCCTAAGTATCTTCATTTTATTGTCAAACTCTTTTTGCTTTTCTTCTGTCATCGGTTTTCTTGATTTCATTCTCTTTAGTTTATTTTCGTACCTAACTTCCACTAATTTACAGAGTAGGTAAAACTGAGCAGTATTTAAATCTTGACCTTCTAACATTAATCTACCAACATGCTGAGTAGTTAAACCAAATTCTGGTTCTTTGTTATGTGATAATCTATAAATTTCATTATGTATCCTTGGAGAATACGAAATACACCAATTTACTAATGTTTTTAATAAAATAATTCTATCTTCCGGTTCGATGGCAAATATACCTATCTTTCCTAATTGCATATTAAACAATGGAATATTAGTACTTATAATGTTAGGATCAGTTTCTAAACTATTGTTCATACTATCACTGAGAGAAGGTGTCTTAACATCTGATTCTTCTGAGTCGTATTTTTCTTGAATATTTTCATCTGTTTCAACCAAATTTCTCCATTCTTTTGGCAAACCCCAGGCTAAAGCATTTTGACGCATACCTCTAACTAGTTTTGTAAAAACTTCCTTAGTTTTTAGATTAGCAAATGAAGCATATGGTCTATGCAGTTCTAATTGATTGTCCGTTTTTAAATTGACTAATAATAACTTCAAGGTTGTTAAAAAAATTAAATTCATTTTATCTTCACAATGAACAATTTCTTTGGAATCTAAGTAATCGGAATATTTTTTTATACCTTCCTCTTTCAAGTTACCTGATTGTGGATATAGATCTAGACCAATCTCAAAATCTTGATAAGAGATAGTCAACAATTCTGGATCAAAAACATTATAAAATTTATTAATAAATGACATTATCTTTATGATATCACCTGCATAATTAACCTTTTTCATGCTTTTCAAAAATGATATAGAATCATTCATATCTTTAGCGTTATTTGGATTTTCAATTTCATTTATTAAGTTACTATGCAATTGCCCATCGGTTTCCAAAAAATCTACACTATTTAAAGGCATATTCGATGACCAATTTGAATCCTTAAGTGTTTGCTTATTAAAATCTGGTTTCAAAATATTATGGAAATGGAATTTTTCATTCTTGATGGTAATATCGACTTTCCCATCTTTATGAGTATCCGATGATGCATTATCACTATTAGCGTTATCATCATCATCATCATCATTATCATTATCGTCAACGTCATTGTCATCCTCATTTTTGGTAGATTTTTTATCTCTATTTGCATTGTTACTCTTCTTATTCTTATCCTTAGTCTTAGTGCTATTCTTCTTCTCATTACCTTTTTTTTTAATTTTATTAGGAAGTATATGAGAATTTGTTCTTACAGCTTTACGAACCGTTTTAACATTCTGGAAATCAGAAATAACTCTTTGTTTATTCTTGGATTTAGTCAAATTAGTAGACTTTTTTCCAGTTTTTTTTATTTTAGGTTTAATAAATTTCTCATTCTTTTTAGTCTCCTTAAGACCTTTTGAATTCTCATCATTTATAATCTTTGTAGAAGAATTACCATTGGAGCTCATAATAAATACTTTTCCTTAAAGGTACTTTAAACTTCAAAAATAGCGGGAATCTTTTTCAGTACCACACACTTCTGTACAAATTTATCCTTTCACAAATAAAACTGTTTCCTCACCAATATGTAAAATGTAGCTACAATTGCAGTTCTGAAAGACAATTTTAATATATATTTTAAAGAAGTAAAAATATTAAAATACTATTCAATTATATTTAAATATTTAATTATTATATATCGATATTTTTTATTACTAGAAGAAATTGCGTGAAGAAAAATATTTACGCGACGGAAAATAACCACCAAGATTTTAATAATGACAACATCTTGAATTTTTATTACATGAAGAATAAATGAGAATTGCTTAAATTAATTTTGAGATTAAGTTCTAATACATGCATCAAGTACTGTGAAATTATGATATATATTTATCTCAGTATTTATATGTGAAAAAATGAATATTTATGTAGTGACTGGTTTTAAGATTGAACTCATGATACCGTAACCGACAGTGATGACAATCACGAAGACAATCAATGATGCAGGGACACCTCTTGAGACGAATGTAATCATGCTTAAATATGGATCACCGTTTTTGTCCAATTTTGAAATTGCAGTAATGTTGGGGAAACCTGATGAAGCCAGACCCATACCACCTGATGCTAATAGAGCGCAACCAAAAACTAAAATTGGTGCAGCCTTGGCATCACTTAATTTATTACCAACTTGTTGAACTAAAGGAACGATAATAATGGCAGAAACAGTATGCGATACGAATGTACCAACAACTAACATCAGCACACCAAAGATACATAGAACGGCTTCAGCTGAATCATGATCAATTCTTCTTTGTAAAGCATTTGCAATTGTAGCTAATAAACCTGATGATTGAACAGCTTTACCAAGTGCAATACCACCCATAGCTAAAATAACGATCGACCAAGGGAAATCTTGTAAATCTTGTAAACTTAGTAGACCAGAACCAAAGAAAATTGCAATCGGTAAAACAGCAATTTGACCAGAGGAACCAAAAGCACTTTCAATTTCAGTTTCCACACACCAAAGTAAGATAGTAGCCAATGTCACACCTATCACAAAATATTGTTTCATTGTTAATGCTGTTTTAATCGGAACGAATTTTTCAATCTTTGTTTTATTAATATCGAATGTTAGACACATTAAACCCCAAAAACACAATAGACAAATGATACCAACAGGTAAAGCCACTGCAAAGAATTGACCCCAACCAATTCCATATGGTGATAAATATTGCATAGAAATAATATTTTGTGGGGAAGAAATAGGAGATGATAACCCACCAACATTTGCTGCTAATGCAACACCTAAAACCAATGCTTTACCAAATGGATTATCAGCAGGTAATGGATCTAAAATAGAAGACATCAAGGAGTATGTTAAAACTGGTGATGCAACATTTGAAATCCACATTGACAAGAAAAACACCACTGCCATAGCCATTAATAAAACATTGCGCGGTTTTGCACCAGCGAATGCTAAAAGCCAAGAAGCTAAAATTTTAGCTACTTCATATCTAGATAAAGCTGCACTCAAAGTAAAACCTGCCAATAAAATCATGATGGTAGATGACCACATTGATGCTAAAATGGTGGAAGATGCAGTAGCAGCTGTCATTACGGTACCATCATCATTTTTCAATACCCTGAATAAAACAGTCAATAGAGGTACTAACATGGCAGTTACCCACAACGGTAAAGCAACACTAGCCCATAAAAACGCTACACATTCAACTAAGGCCATGCAACGATGCTCGACAGGATCATTAAATGTCTTAATACCTAACAAAATAGCTGTTACGACAAAAATAAATGCAATTTTGAAAGCTTTTTTGGTAAAGAAAAGTTTCGGGATTAATAAATTTTCGATATCAATTTTTGGTTTCTTGATATGTATTTGAAAAGGTAAAGGATAAGAATAACAATCCAAATATAAATGTTGTCTATCAGCTTTTTTCTTAGCCTCAGCTTCTCTTGCAAGTTCTTCTTCGTTTACGTACGAATCAATACCTAACATATCTTTCCAGGTATTACTTCTTTCCCAGACTATATGGTCATGCAAGTATTGTTTTAATTCATCGTTATACTCATCCATCATGAATGGATTACCCATTAATTTTGCGAATAATGTAACTAGTTGTGTTATTTTGAAATTTAATTCTTTAATGGTTTCTGCTTGGAAAGTATAAGTGTCATTAAAAAATTCTTCACTTTGAATTAACTCTTCTCTTGTATTTAAATGTAAAACTTTATCACCTTTTTTAGTAATTTTAGTAAATCCCATTTTATTTAATTCAATAAAAGATTTTAATTGTGATAAGTCAATATATAAATTGATTACTGACTGTTTTAATAATGATTTTTTTTGTGATTTAATGTTAAATTGAGAATAATGAAGCAATGCAGTATTATCCTTTGTTTCAAAATCTTCATCTTCTTCATCAAAATCTTCATCTGAGAATATATCATTATTTATTGTTGAGTTTGTACTATTTTGAATATTTTCACTTATAACAACTGATACAGGTATTTGTTGTTTACCCATTGAACCATTTGTAAATTGTGAATTCAACTCATTAACTTCTGAATCTGCAAAATCAATTCCATTCGAGATATAAATACCTTGTTTCTCAAAATCTTTAATTAAAGTTGCGAATTTTTCGTAAAATTTTGCCTCTAATCTCTTATAAAAATCATCAACTTTAAATTTCTCAGTTGTTAAACTTGTAACAAAAGTGTCATATGTATTTGATAAAGTTTTTGATTCACTTTCACTTGCAGATGATGAACGTCTTGAATGTTCCCAAAATTTTCCTGTGACTTTTTTGAATGAAGCATTTCTTATCAAATTCGCTGGTTTAGAAATTGAAGAGCCAGTTTTATTTGAAGTTTTATTATTCTCGGAATTTTTTTTTGCTAACTCATCCAATTCAAAAGTTTCCTCCTGTACAAAATCCGCAGTATCCATCACTGAAAGCTCTACTTCACCATTAGCATCATCATTTTTCCCCGTATTTTTATTGTGTTTCACCTCTATTATATTCGATACAGAAGATTGACCTGATGGTGATTTTCCACTAGTTTTCCTAAATAAATTATTTTTCAATTTTTTCTTAAAATACGATTTTTGCCCTTCATCTTCTTCATTACCATCACCTAAAGAAACATTTTCTTTTAATTCATCTGTTTGTAAAGTATAAATCAGATTTTTCAACTCATTATAATCCATATAATGATTTTGCCATTCTGGAACAGCATTATATTTCAAGAAATGTGAAAACCTCATTATAGTATCAGAAACAGTTCCAATTAATAATAATGTTTTTCCTTATTACCGCTTGTCACCTATTATGGCTGCCGGATGAATGGAAGTCTATTTCGAAACCCAATCAATCAAGATCCCACACTTTTATATATCCCAGACTCAGCTCAACTCATATATATATAAATATATACATACATAAATGAGCTGGGTTTGCCATTCCATAAAATACTCTGAGTTCCATTTTGTTACATGGGTTGTGTAGTATTATATTTTAATGAATAATGATAATCTATGATAATTTCTCGATCTTTTTTCAAAGTCCGTATTTGGGTTTTCACTTTTTCACTTTTTCAGTTTTTTTCCATATTGCTTTTTCCGTTCACCAATTGTCAGAACGACGCAGAACGAAAACCCAAAATGATGAAAAGATAAACTCACAAATATAACGGTATGTACGAGAACGGAAGCATATGCAAAAGTAATAGCCGAACGTGTGAGATCACGCAGGGGGAGATAACCTTAATATCCCAAAGGAGTGAAGCCGAGCCCCAAGTTAGATGGGTACTAGACACAATCTGCTTGTGACGGGGGGTATCAGGCTGTTTCTGTGTTGTGTAATTTGAGTCGTTCTTCTTCTTGCTTTCCTTTTTGTCCAGAAGAAACAAAACACAAAGCAAACGTTGAAAGGGGTCTGTAGCTAAGTTTTGCCAGATCCGGGCAGGGAAGTTTCTTCCTGATCAGTAAACATTAGTTTGTTCGAATTCGGTAAACAAAGCAATATACACTTCGTAAATGAGAGAATTTTGAATTTTTATATGTTTTGTATTATTCATTATGGTCGTTTTACGCTAGGACTTGGTGTAACAATCCTTTGTGGGAGATTATCTGTCTACGGGTTCTTTACTGAGAGATTGGTTCCATTTGACAATGACTATTGTAAGCATTTTTTGATGAATACAAGCTTATGTGGTTTGAGAAACGCCCTTGGCAGGGCGTTTCTCCAAGGTAAAAAAAAAGTTATAAGACCCAGTGCAGTATGTGTTGTTGTGCTGTGTTTTTTCTAAGGAGGGAAATAATGAACGCTGGTAAATTGATGGATCTCGCACGTGGGGGAAGAAGGGTAGGTGGAAAGTTTCATGCGCTTACAGGGGGGCGGTACTCGTGATTATTTCTGTATGGCGGTCTGAGTCAGGAACTAGTTGGATCATCATTGGATAAACTGCATATGCTGTTTATTGTGCAGCCATAAGGCAATAGGTAGGCAACGGGTGTTACGCTTCTTTACACCGGTGCTACTATACACAACAACAGTGTGTGTATGGTGGTTAGTGCATTTATATTTTCAATTTTGAAAACATATTTTAGCCGCCGATGCAAGTGCATGACAAGCGGTGACATAGGGTTCTCTTCCGGCTCCTAGTTTCGTTTGTTTGCGTGAGCCTGTGATATAGATTGCTTGGAAGACGGTTCACACACACAAATAGATATGTACAAATATGTAGGAGCGACTTCTCTGTTTGGGGTGTTAAAACTCGCTGCTTGTGTCTCATTCTGGTTGTATCTTTTCATAACTTGAAGAGAGTAAGCGCAGAGGTCAAATACGGTTTCTCTGTATAAGATGCGGGAGAACGATTTTTGCTGCAGAGTTCTGGGACATTGTTAACGTCAATTAATTTCTTTTCATGATACGACGTTGTCGTAAGGAAACAATTATATAAATTACTATCCGATATAGTGTAACGGCTATCACATCACGCTTTCACCGTGGAGACCGGGGTTCGACTCCCCGTATCGGAGTATTATTTTTTCAATGCCAAAGCATATCTATTTAGTTAAGATATGCATAGTTATTTATTTTACAATATACAAATATAAATGTGAATATACATGGTTATGGGAAAAAATGGGTATACTGTTTGCTCTGATCATGAACAACCATTTCAGTGCTTTTGAATGAATTCAATTCGTTTTTAATACCGGTCAAATAGTTATTTTTTTGACGATTGAGAAACAATTTTTGATTATTACGGTACGATAAATTTGATCTGGTATATTCTTCTGCAGACCATGTATCGGAAACGTGGACAAAGTCTGCAAATCTGAAAGTTTTTTTCATACCATTATTCAGATCTGATTCAAGAGTCCCAACTGTTGTTGATGATGATGACATGGAATCAATGGTAGAGACCGATGTAGAGTTCAGTAGAGTCGTGTCTGAGTTGTCAAAATGAATATTCTGCCACTCCAAAGTTAGTCTATTCAACATACCTCCTTTACTATCCCCACAACCCAAACTTTTCACATAAAACTGCTTCAATGATTTTTTATCATGGAAATATGGTCTCTTCTCTGATCTTGGCGGAAGAACGATTCCTCCTTGAGAGAGGTTTGAATTCTCGTTTAACAATAATTCTCCATTTTTTTCGCTATTAATAGATTCTTCAATATTTGAATTTTTCAAGATTTCATTATCAGTTTTTAACAGAATATTCTCAAATACCGTATCAATGTCTATCAATAATTCCCGTTCTTGCTCATGCTCAAAGGGCACACTCTGCAATAAGTTGGAATCAATTGTACAGTCATTGATATTTTTTTCAATTGAGTCCATACTTTCATGTTTCTTCACAACATCACCTTTCTCTGATGTTTTTTGTACATTCAATTTCTTTTTTTCTGAATCTCCAAAAAGTTTCTTAAATATGCCAGATATCTTCAATTTTTTTTTATGCTTTATATTATGTTTTTCCTCCTCGGTGTGTTGTTTTGTATTGCTAATAGATTGAGAATTTGCTTCCCGGCTAACCGTCTTTTCAGTTTGCTTCACAAATAAATCATATGAAGAATTATTCATTGAACTACATGCAGGTGGATTTATCAAAGTAGTATTTTTTTGAACTTCTGTAGCAGGTTTTCTATTATTATTTGAAAGATCAGGAACGTTTACCGATCCTTTAAGTTGTCTATGAACAGTAGTATTTGTGTCATCTTGTTCAGTCTCCACAAGAGTCAATCTCGATAAAGAAGCTGAATGTCTCAAAGGTGACGTTATATACCCTTCTTTTATTTTTTTATCATCCATTTTATGATGGTAAAGACTTTTGCCTACGGACACATTTTGTAGACTATTGCTCCTGGGCATACCATTTTTCCTTCTATTCTGATCGATAAATACCCTTCTTGGAGTGAAATGCTCACCATTGGGAAAATTAAATTCCCTTTGCATTTGTTGCCTTCTCATCATAGAGGCATTGATATTGTAATCTTTCATTCTTCTGTCCCTTAACTGCACTGGATCATTACCAACTTGTGAATTATATAGTGACCTTTCATACATACGGAAATTACTAGGCGCTGTAGTGAACTGAGGTGAAAAACTTGCCGTTAAATCGAAGAGATCAGAAGTAGAACTCGATCTTGGTATATTCATCATAAATTCGTTATTAATGTTCATTCTGCGCTTACAAACACACTACACACACACTCACACACACACAACAATTCAAGTCCAATTGCAAGATCCACTATCCACTCTGAATCTATGCGTTTCTATTTTTAAAAGCAATTTCTTATAAGAGTCTTACACAACGGTAGACATAACCTAAACAACTAATGACTAGTATTACAGGTAACAAGCTTACACATACACATACAAACACATACATACATATATATATGTATATGTATATGTATATATGTGTTTGTAGAGTTTTGGGTATCTTGACATTAGTAAACAAACGAATTCATTGAGTCAATATGTATTCGTTACAGAGCGTCAGGGAATTCGTTTCTCATCTTTAAGATGCCCTTATGTCAAAGAAGAATAACATTGTAAATACCAAATATAGCATCAGGTATAGTTCTGCACCTGATTCGCAACTGTCCAAATACGAGTCGCTATATATCCATTTCTGTGCTGTTTTTGCCTAATAAAGTATCTAACTTAATGGACAAAAGAGCGAGAGCAGTTCAATTCGTAAACTCTTGTTCCAAAACAAACACGATTTTGCGAAACATGCAATGTCTCACAGAGAAATTGTGCTGCCGAATTTCGAACACTGAGTGGTAACAGCTGATTGCCGCTATTACAGTTTCTTTCCCACCGTTTACCACGGTGCGAGAGAGGCAGAGAGGCAGAAACACTCCCATACAGGTGTCTGACATTGGTGAGACATTGGAATAAGCTATAAGTTAGGTCTCTTCTGGGCTAGAAATGTCCCAGAAGGGAAAGAGACTGCTCGAGGTTTCATATGACTCTGCAGCGCTGTTGAGTGGTGATGTTATTATTAGAAAGAAAGTGATGGAGGGATGTAGTTATTTGTAGAACCTCGTGATGGATTTGGAGGCAACACCCTAAACTAGTGACAAGGCCGCAGCACATGACGTGGGAACAAACATTACTTAATAATCCATTCATTGATTTTTTTTTTCCTGTTTGTTTTGAAACTGCGAGTGATCTGGCGTAGCGGCGTTTTCTCCGTTCTTTGTTTTGAGGTTGTTTCAGAGAATACTTTATAAGATCTGGTTACCCGGATGAAGGTCTTTTTGTTGGGTTCTTTATTTTTATTTTGGATCCCGTGATTCAATTTGCAGGATCGTTTGGGGTCACGTGCCTCTGGCATGTCATCGATTTTTATTTCATATACATTACTGTTAACACAGTATTAACATAATATTAATGCATATATTTATTAGTTATTACATTACTTATCTACACATCTATCTACCTATATATATTATGAATTAGGAAGCATGTACGTATATATTTGATTTTTTTTGATCTTGTCCTTTATTTTGGCGGTGCTCACGCTCTTGTGCATGACTTTTGGGAGGGAATTCTGTATCTAATTCAATCCCAGTCAGTTGGCGACACAACTGCTGATGTTCTTTGCTTAAGAATGGAATCTTTACTGTCATCAGCGCTTGAAGTTTCCTGTATTTCTACTAAGCCTTCGGAAGTATCATTACTAACGTCATCGTAATCCATATTTTTGATTAGCTTGTTATCCCAGTATATAGTTGTGTGGTACAACCATGTGATTCCTGTTATTCTACCTAATTTATCACAAGTATCATGGAAGGCACAGCCAATTTTGGTTTCTGAATGGTATAATTTGATCGAGTAGATTCTTAAGACTAATATCAAAAAGGCAATTACCATACTTGCTACTGGCGCAACAACAAAAGCACCAAATGCACCCCAATCTGGAACATACAGACCATTCCAAATCAATAATAATTTACCACCTTCTTTAGCAGAATGGTAGTAGATAGTTCCGTATACCCAAACACCAAATATTCCTGCTAATCCACCACCAATAACTTCCCAAGCAGTCCAAAACGAATCGAATTTCGACCATAATCCTAATACTAACACTGGAACAACACTACTGGATAATAAATCGACAATTAAATAGATGGATAAAACATCTTCTGCGATTAAACCAACAACGACGACAGGTACCATGATGACCACCACTATGATACGTGTGTACAAAATTGGGATCTTATTTCTTAAGACGTCATTAGAAATAGTGGAGACTAAAGCACTTTGTAATGAATCTAAAGTACATGTTGATAAAATCAAAACAAAAACTAAAGTGAAACCTATGACCCATGATGGTAATTGAGCTAATAAGATGAAAAATGCAGCTCCAGAGTTTCCCTCATCGGATACTTCAACAAGTCCAGCCCATACAGCGATGAACCCAGTAACACCAACGACAGTAACAATAGCTGTCAATAAGAAAGCAGCAATGGAGCATCCAATTAATAGATCTTTATCTGAACGGGAAGCAAAAGTTCTTAACCAAAAACCATTTAAAAAAAAATCATTAGTGAAAATTGCAATGGTTAAAATATAAATCAATTGCCAACCTAATCTATTTGCTTTTAATAAACCAGATGGACCAATTTTAGATTTATCGATGTCAATATAACTACCCATAGCACATGAAACAATAATTAACAGTATGAATACAATTGAAACCTGTAAAGTGTCAGTTAAGAATGAAATTTTGAAACCACCAACTGTAGTATAAATGGAAGTGACCACACATTCTATAATCACAACAGGTAAAGCTTTGATTCCAGTTAAAGTTTCCACCGCATATTTCAACGAAGCTAGCTCACTAACCATGAATAAGTACATTGTCAAAATTGTACAAGCACTTAAATACCAACCTGCTGCAATACCAAATCGATGGAAAACCCATTCTGATAAAATAAATCCATGTGGAGTTTTCTTTCTAATAATGGGTCCAAGAAATGAAAAGATAAACATAGGCAACCCACCTGCTAATGCATAGACTAATAAACCATGCAAACCATCGATATTAGCAATCTGCGGATATGTCGATAATATACCACAACCTAAACCAGATGCAACGAAGTTAAACGCTAATGGTATAGCAGATTGAGTACCATTTGCATTTAAGAAAGTTTTTGAATTTCTATAATAATATGCTACAGCAGTAGCAGAGATCAATAAAACACCATATGTTGGCCATATAATAGCATGAGCAGCCGTGAAGGATAATGAACCCATGCTGCCTTCTTAGAAATATAATAATGTTACAATATTCTCACACTTGATTTATTAATATCAAACTCAAACTCATCGGATATTTCCAAGAGAAACGATAGACACTTGGCATCTAAAAATATTTCAGATATGATATAAAACTATATGTATCAATCCCATATATATATATATATATATATATATATATATATACATAATAATTTAATATACGAAATAACTCATGTACCAAGTAATCCACTTTTATAATATCATCGACTGAATACTATCAATACATTCTTGAATAAAATTATGAATCTGCCACAAAGTATTAACTTGGTGACTGAAGTTCTAGAGTCAAGACAAAAAAATTAAAATAGAAGCAATCGAACAAGAAAAGCTCAATTTATTAATGGAAGTTCATTAAGTTCAACTATACCTATCCACAATGCCAGCAGATACAAGCCCAATACAAGCAATTACAAATTCTTATTCAATATGACCATAGTTTGCAAAATATCGTAAGTAATAACGACCCAAAACAGTTACAATCCTCGTGGGAAAACACTGGTCGGCATAGTAATTACTTTGCAACACTCGCCATATACTCAATATATTCACTTATTCGCCGTATTCATGAATAGACAACAATATATGTTGCGATTAAACTGCAATACAAGTACATAAAACGATTACTCGATCGAAAGATTTTTATAGCTTTTAAATGTTGACTGCTATATGCGATTAAAAAAAGTTTTACGTAATGAGGTAAGGCTGAAAAATGCATCGAAACCTCAGTTCAGAGTATTGCGATGAGATGAATTGGGATGAGCAGATACATAACGTAAGTAGTTGATAGTATGTAAGGTGGAAATGGGTGTGTTTGTCAGTATGGCGATCTATCAAGCAGACGTTATGTTATGGTTGCTAGTTAAGAGATATGTGGTGTCGTGCCATTACTACTCTCATATACATATATCTTGGTACTTTCTTGCTGTCGTAAGGCTGATATTTATACACCGATGAGTTGATTGGAATTGAGAGACGGCTGATTTTCTACGAATAATTATGGTTCTATTTCTTTTGAAAATGCAGTCTATGATGGACTATCGTTTATATACTGATATGTGATTGTTCCTTAGATATTAATATTCATTTTATTTTTTTGTGTTATGTATTGTACTTATGGACCGTATACATATATATATGTGTGTGTGTTGCTCATTACTCATTATTTGCTGCAGTTTCTCCGCAAACGTTTTCTCTTAAGAAATCAAACTTTTCATCAGTTAAGATGGTTTGTTTCATTATTTCACCACTAATTCTTTTAAGATTTTTAGATTTTGCAGTGTCATAACTTTTTTTAACTAACAATGCAAGGAAAAACTCTAAAGACCTCCCAGCTAACACAGGGGTTGCTTGCGATACTTTACCTATATCATCGTCCGTTTGCATGATTTTCTTAATCTTTGCAGGTGGGAAATGTGTCTTTATCTGTTCAAAAATAACTTGTAGCTCCTTAACTTCTTTTGTATCGAACTTCTTCTCTTCAGAACCCCCAAAATCTCTATCTTCATGTCCGCCTTCAAACTCATAATCATCACCTTCCGTCTTAACATTCTCCCCATCCCCCTCGTCCTTCACAAAAGGGTTTATAAATTGACTATTGTCCATCGCTGATTGGGATTTTTATCAATTCAATTCAATATCACAAAAAAGCTTACCACTTTCTCCAAGTACGTAAAATTATCCCACCTTAATCACGTCTAAGTTTCCCAGCACTTAATCCCTGATGATAAAGTCCACAAGTTCAATCTTGACAACCTTTGTCTCTTCTCCATTGAAAGAAAACTGCCATATTATTTTTTAAAAATAATAGTCAACTTAACCGTTTCCTTATATATGAAAATTTTTCTAAAAATAAATAAAGGTTATATTTAATAACAAAGTATAGCAATGTCTATATGTAAATGTGTACATACAGATACACATAAACATGTATATATCCATGGGGTGTGGGCGTGTACGTATGCGCATGTTTTTGCCTTCCAGTGTATGTACGTGTACATGTGCTATGTTTCGAAGTGGAAGAGATACATACTATTTCATTGAGAAGGTAAATTCGATTATTGACATTGCATTTTATTGAAAAGTATTCTATATAGGTTTGTAAATATGTTTTTATATTGAATTCTTGCTTCCTATAGCGCAAAAAGTCAGAAAGTATGGAAAAACCCAGAACATAATCTCCAATTCTAGTGTTTTTTATATTATATTATATTATATTATATGTAATTGCTTTGACTTGCAGCAGAAAATTCAATCGTCTGTGCTGTTCCTTAAACAATCAAGTATCTGATTGGAATGTGGATTAACTTGATGGCATAACCAATGACACCGACAGCAACGAAACCTAGACCAACAGCTCTAATGATCTTGGTGTACTCCTTGGTATCAGGCTTCTTACACTTATTTAAAAATTGAGTACCTTCCTTGACAAACTCTAATGGAGTACCAGCCAATTTTTCAATTGGGCTGTTAGCATTTTCTTTGTTTTCCTTAGACATCTTAGACTCGGTTTATTTCGTTGGGTTCCTTACAGCTATAGAATATACCAAATTGCACCACACAAATACCAACACACAGCATTATACCACCATTAATAGTTTCTAATTACTCAATCGACACACATCTAGCTCATCTTACTGTAAAAAGCATCAATTAATTGGAGCAGAATGGCTATATTCTACTTTCCAACGTGTTAAAATTATTTTCCAACACATTGGTCGTTGTTTCTGAAATTTATTTTGGCGGCGTGTCTTAAGGCCCGAGTCCGGGTGACAGGACGATGTGTAAGGTGACAGTGCCATCTATTGGCAAGCCAATAGTGATAAGAGGGTGTTTATTTGAGACATTACTGTTTTATTATAATATATGAGTTCTTAGTATGCTAATTACTTTTATATGATGAGTGTAGAATTATTTGTAAGACGAGACCCCGTAGCTATAGGTATATAAATGTGTATATGTGTGTATAGGTTAGTTGTGGGATTGTGAGTACTCAAATTGTTTTATGTTCTTTTGCTTAGAAACCTTTCCATTCTGTTTCCTCTTCTTCATCTTCATCGATGATTATTTCCCATTCCAAGAGTCTTGCGTCTTCTAGCAAGTCTTCTTTGATGCGAGATTTCAATACTTTGCTGACATTTTGGTCTTCTGTTAATTTTTTGAACACGTCGATGAATTTTGGCAATGGGGTTTCCTTCACTAGTGCGATGAAATCATACTCTTTTTCTTCGAAATCTTCATCTGCAATTTCTTCTTGTGGAACATCATCATCTCTCATCAATCTTTCCCATTCGTCTAAGATAATGTCTGTAATATGGATTGGAATACCGGTGTACACTTTTCTATCCCCGCTTAGCGGTAGCTTCTTCAAGATCTTTGTTACATACGTCTCCACCAGTAATTCATCCCAGTTCCTTAGTTGCATGTATTTCAACTGGTTGTATAGCACTCTTCTCACCAAAAGCAAGTATTTATCTAATCTCCACTTATCAATGTTCAGCCACTCCATAATGAGTACTCTCCAAAACGCTTTCGAGAATTTAATGAAAGCCATGTCGTTCACACACAACTTATCACCAGCATCCTTAGCAGAATTATCCGCCTCATTGAAATAAGTCAAGTACAACCCACCTAGTTCATTAGCCAGACGCTGTTGCGGTCTCGGCTTATCAGAAAACCACATCGCAAAATACAGCCCTTTCCATAGCTTATCAAACTGCAACTGTTTAGCCTTCTTGAAATTGGCCGTGTCCAAATACTTAGTCAACTTCTCCAATGCATTGACTCTCACTTTCCGGTTATTCGAAGCTAGCTGCTTCACAAAAGAGTTGGTCTCCATAACGTATACCCCACTGACTGCTCGACGCACACTGCCTCATACACTGCTCCCCAACACACACTCCAACCCACTCACCAACCTCCCACCTGACTCTTAAATACCATTACCATCTCATCTCATCTCACTGGCATCTGTTTCTTACCAATGAAAATTTTTTAATGCGCTCGTACGCCATGATCCAGCGCCAGACGTTGCCCTCGACCGTCCAGCAACCAACGCTGGAGTCACAAACACAACCCACTTAATCGTCGCTCCACTCACGACCGAACCCTCAACCGAACTCAACCCAATCCAACCCTGTCTCCCATCAATTCCGTCCATTCTTCATGGGAAGACGCCACTATAACAACGGTCCCAATGAAACTCTAAGTCTTCAACACATCGATCGATCTGCGACCCTGGACAACAGACGTCTGGGACGCCTACCGATCGATTCATCGCCGTGGTTGCGAAACAGAGCCAAGAGAAACCTTACGAATCGTAAGGTTTCTCTTGGACACTGTCCATAAGAGGAACAATCACAGAATGTGTGCTTAATTGGCCACATCTTGCAGCCAGACTGCACAGCTCCGCGTCAATTCTATTGCGTTGTTGTTACAATGGTGGTTACCAGATGGCACTCCAGAAGCGTAATGATCGGTAGGCCTTATGGTTGCACAGGATGATCAGATCTTAGACGTCGGTAGCTTGTTTTGCATTCTTGGAGCACCATTGTCAGACACGGATGTGTGTATTTGGTGTTTCCGATTTCTTAGTGGCAGAACAGAGTCTTAAGGTAATTGTTATTGTTCTATGGAAATGCATAGCTTGGCATGGCTTGTATACATAAAGGGTAGGGCACAGTTCAATTTTAAAGCTTGGTTCGATGTTAGAGGTTTGCAATCAAGCAATTTTTGAAGAATGGCTAATATAGTTTGTGTAGACACATTCCAAGTATATGCACACACACACACATACACACACACACACATATATATATATACATATATATATGTTTATATCTATATACTTTTTGGTGAGTGGGATTTACTGAAGTGACAGTTTTTTATAATTACGGGGACGTTTGTTTTGTTTGAATACAAAAGAGTTGTATTCAGTTTGTTTATTATAGAAAGGGGTGATATACGTGAGAAGTTTGGACTGTACTTAGAGCCACCGACTCATTAAGAGCACCTAATGAAATTTGCATCATTGATTCTGGATAAATCTGTGCAAGAATGGAAATACAATAATATCGATTATGCTAAATTAAAAGTTGCTATTAAGAAAGCAACCACTGAGAGTGACAATGAAGACTATTATCTGGAGAATTTATTGAAATTGTTCAAAGAGCAGATTAAAAATCTCAATATATTCACTTCTTTGAAAGTTAAGGAACTTTCTAACAGGATTCTGTCTTTGGAGTCATCGATTTTGAATTTTAAACAGAGAGATAACCTTAATTTAGCGTCCAGGGAGAGAACTTTAAAATTAATTAATTTGCATTTAAATGATTGTAATTCAGATTTACAAAGGATATCACGTTACATTATTGTACAGAGAATTGCCATAAGGAAGTTGTTTAAGAAAATAATTAAACATCACCAACATGGTGAAGTTGAAGCCAGAGCGTTTTTGGATAAGATAAAAACGTCCCCTGAATATACGGATGGATATGAAGGCATTTCATTTATTACATTGGATTTAAATTCATATCTGCTAGAAATATCATTGATACAAGACGTTTTATTTGAGACTAGAGCTGCATACAAGTTACAAAAATCAGATCCACGACCAAATAAGGATAATCGAATTTTAGATGAAATTAATTCTCTAAAGACTATAGATTTTGATACCATCTTCTTGGGGAAATCAACAAAACTGCAAAGTTTCTTGGTATCATTCGAGAATATAGAAGAGTTCAAATTTTTGATACTAAAAAACGGTTTCAATTTAATTGACGATAGCATATTAGAAACTTCAAAAGCTGTGATTAAAGGTACTGCCAACTTGAATTCAGGAAGTAGCGCAAGATCTGTAAGGTCATTCCAAGATTTACATGCAGTTACTAGGAAAAGCATTCTAGGTCCCGGGCAACAACTACAACCATTGACAACAGTAACTAGTACTTCACCACAAAATTCAAATTTTGAAACTACGAAAACAAGGACATCTCCTTCCAATACAATATCTAATAAAAATTCAAGAACTTCATCCTTTACTGTGGATGCTAACCATTGTCAATCACAAAATGCGTATTGTTTCTTAAAGTCCGATATGAATGAATATTCTTTCTTAAATAGCAAATCATCTAATCAATTCCCTAACATTTTATTGAGATCCGAAAATGATAAAAGAAAGTATTCGAACATTCTGCTATGTTCAGTGGGTGGCTTAAGGGACCATGTTGTAACCAATAATATTTCTCAGAAATATATTGATCATATTAGAGATAATGATCTAGTCGATCTGACAAATGAAAACGACTTCAAAGAACTAGATTCCCTTAGCAAAATGGCTATAAAATGGGTTCAGTTGCATAAACTCACTATAGAGGAACCTGGATACTCTTTCAAAAGAACTAGGTTTGTAAAATATACTAAGGACAACACATATTACCTTTCAATAGATCAAAACTTCAATGTTGACAATGAAGAAATTTTACATACTTTCGTTGAAATAAGAAAAGTTGCAAATAATATAAGAAACAGTATGCACACAGGCTCTAAACTAGTATCTGATCTAACTCATTCTAAAAATCTGGATAAAGATAATGTTGTATTTCAAATTTTTAAAAGTATGATTGACAATAAAGTTCAAGCATTTCCAATAGAGTTTGATGATACAATTTGGAAGATAATCCATCATCTTTCAAATAAAGAAAATAAAAGATTAGAGTTATTCAAATTCTTATTAAAACATTTGTATGACGATAAGGAAAATTACGAATTAAATAGTGAAGAGTTTTTCGAAATAGGAAAACAGTTAATTTATGATATGATACCCAACGAAACCCAAGAAGATTTATACAGTTCGCCAACATTAAAACAAATTAATAATAATGATAATCATGATTTGACACAAAATAATAAAAGAAATATTCAGCAACAAAATACTACGAAAGATAATTCTCAACGTTATTGGAATGAATTTGATAATGGTGAAGAATTTGAAAATAATGCATTTTACATTGACCTTGAAGATACTGAAAGAACAAATGATTCACAAAGTACGAACGATCAGGGCTTTATCAGGTTTAATAGATCATTTATTTTGAAAATGTATAATATTTTCCAATATATCAGGCACAAATTAGGTATTTATGATGATCCTTCATCCGAGCCTTTGTTACAAAATTTAAGAAGAACCAGCTTGTACACACAGGGAAGTTCATTATTGCATCCAAACTTAGCAGTATCCACTTCTCAAAATGATATTGACCAATTATATGAATTGAATAAAGGAGATATTGAGAATTCAGAATCAGTCTATGAAAATAGACATGATCAAGTGATAACGTTTTTTTATTTATCTGCAGTATCAGTTTCTGCTACTACATCTGGTATTACATTCGGTATTATTTTAGCCTTATTTACAGGTCATGCTGACGAATCATCTTTAGAGGTTGAAGATATTTTAGTCATGATAATAATAATATCTTTATTAATTTCGATGTTGTTAAATTGTGCAAGCGTTCTCATATTATTGAGTAGATATAAATTAGCACCAATGTGGCATTACATAATGTCATTTTCAATGTTTATTTTAGTTACATTTATTGTCTGCTATGGTGTTATCGAAATTTTAGTGTAATTAATAGTTTGAACAACTCTTTTAAATAATTAAAATTATTATATTTTCATTATATACTTGTTAATATTATATTATTATATAAGAATGCTCTCTCTATATGCGACATACAAAGAAGTTACAAAAACAAATCCTTGTATATTAATGCAATGACTATCTACCAAATTTTTTAAGTCTTTTCTCTTGCTCATGCTTTTTAAGCCAAGCCTCTTCACGCTTATCTTCCAACCTTGCCATCCTCCTTGCTTCTTCTTCTTCTTCCAAAATTTCTAACTCATTAGCTTCCATGTCTCCATCATCATCAAATTCATCATATCTATCATTATCATAATAAGTTGCTGAGGATCTTGATCTTCCCTTATTGAACATGGCCCATATTTCATCCCTATCGTACCCAAGATCTTCTTTGGTATTGGCGGCAGCATATTGATCATCTTCATCATCATCAATAAAATCATCCATTTCGCTATCATATTCTTGTTCATAATTATTTTGAGTAGATTTATGACGCCTGTCACTACCAATGCCCTTTGATCTCATATTTTTCAATTTCATTTTTTGCAATAATTTTTCATTTGGTTTGGCTGTACCTATAGTTGGTAATTTCACTTTAACAAAATCATTATTTTTCCTGGAGGCTTGCCCATTATTAGTTGATTGAGAAAGTTCTGGTTTCCGTACCTTCCCTACACCCGGTTTTGATGTTCTACGTGATTTAAATCCAGGTTTCTCTAATGATGGTCTTTCTTTTATACTTTTTACATTATCTGTTGGGCTATTACCGTGACCATTTGTCACATTATTCTCTGCTTGTTTCATTAATTCTTCAAATGATATTTTTTTCAATGGGGATGGTTTTTTCTTCATTTGCCCTTGATTGCTTACATTTTTGGAATTTTGACCAGGTCTCCTTTTATAAGTAGTTCCACCAGAGGATTCATTGTCTTTCTTTAATGAACGAGTTGTGCTCGATCTAGCGGGTCTTGATACCTTTTTTAGTTGAAAAGTATTATTCTTTAAATTCTCCTTTCTTCTTAATTCTTTCAGTCTCTTTACTGCAGGATCCTCAGATCTTGAGTAGTTCTCCGGTAGTAAAGACACATCTGGAGCTCGTTTTTGTTGCACAATATTTTTCCTATCTACTCCATTATTATTTGTATTTTTCTTTAATTCTGATAATTTGCTTAAGAAGCTCATACGTTCAATGTAATTGTATTTTTTTCCCTACTTATCAAGGCCAAATAAAAAATTAGTTAGATATGCAATGCTATGATTTTATTTCCCCGATTCATTCATCTTTATTTTCAAATATAGCACAAATAAATATACATTATATTTAACAAAATCATACTAGTTACCATACTAACTTATTCACATTCACAATATCAATACAAAAAAGTTCCATAATAATATTCGTATACGATGATCAGTTTAACTGAATTGGTAGGAACGAACCTAGTGCCACCTCGAATGAGAATGGAAGAGAGTCGCTAAAAACCAGTTTATTCCTCTCGAGATTGAGATATAGTTCATAAATAATTGGATATTTTATCTTTAAATGATTTTCCAATTTAAAAGAACCTTTTATTCCGCATTCATTTCGGACATAAAATCGTTAAATTCGTCATCAATATCATTGTGATCATTACCATTATGATCATTAGAATTATGTGTGTCATTATCTTCAGAATCAGATATCGCCGGCGGAAACCATTGAGGTTCAGAATTACCATCTGTTAATTCATCAAATTCAACGTCTTTATCAGATTGCTCTCTTTCATTACCATCGGCATCATTATTTTTACTGGCAGGTAAGAACCCGCCCATTAGAGAATCGACCTCAGGGTCTGAGTTATTATCTTGTTCTATAGAATTGGATTCAGTAGATCTCTCTTTCACTATACCATACGTAGCATTTAAATTGGACGAAATACGTAATTTCAAGAATAATTTATGCCAATTTTTGAGAGCTGTTAATTCTTCTTCTTCCCTCTTTTCTTTCTCAACAGAGTACTCAATGCTATCGATAGCATATTCAACCGCTTCTCTAAATCTATCCAAAACAACTACCCCACTTATAATGGGTTTGGCTTTGTTTCCTTTTTCAAACTTAAACCCAGTCACAGCTGGTGCAAACTCAATATGGAGAGCTTTACAGGCTTTTATTGCAACCGGATTCTCAATCAGGATACAATTTCTAGGTATCATACTTGGTGTAAATACCTCAATATTACCATATGAATTTTTCTTAATCTCACCATCAGCTTTTGCCAATGGTGGTATATATAGTTCAGTTTCTTCGTATGGATATAATCTTTCAAAATCATCATTATCATAATCAATGTTTACTGTTTGATTTCTTTTTTTAATCTTTTTAAGTGCTCTACACCCAATTTTTAAAATCCTACCTCTCATGTACCAATCTTTTGCGCTTCTTAAAACTAACAGGTCTTCTCTTCTAAATACCTTTAATGTTTGCTTCGAATTATTATTTTTTCTGAGATATCCACACTCTTTAGATCCCGGTTTTAAAAGTTCATTTTGTTTAAGATCATTCTCCAATACGTAAAATGGATGATTTTTTAATTCAGATATGGTGTCTGGAAAACCTTCATTAAAATTCCTATCTTCAAAATATTCATCTTCATAATCATCGATTTTTGTCCTTCTTCTCTTTTGTAGTGAAAATATTATTTTATTATACCAATCTTCGCCTTCTTTATCTTTGTTAATCCTTTTTTTCCTACTTTTACAATTATACCATTGTATATACCTTCTAGTAATATCTCTACACCCAAGCTTTCTGTCGAAACCAATAACATATCTTATCATATTGCGTTTTGTTTGAATAACACCTTTAGGCTCCAACTTTGAAACAGTCTTGACAGATTCTATTATTTTCAAATTAATTGGGTCAATGGTTAACCATTTTTTACTAAATTTATTCCAAACTTCACACCAAAATATTGGATATTTAATCACATCATCTTTTAAAAGGTAAACTTTGGTGTCATTATCCTTTTCTTTTAAATTACTGAAATCTGGTGGCTGGCAAGACATAACCAATCTTGCATTTACTTGGCAGGATCTTAACAATGCAACAAGACCTTGTACATATACATCTCTATCACCTACTCCTTTAATGATTTGTTTAACAAATGTTTTTTCGTCCAATGTATTTTGTTCATGAGATCTATTTCTCTTACCCTTTTTCTCTGGTTGTAACATGGGCGGCAGTTCATTCCAAAATCTCATATAAAAGGCTTTACCAATATATGCATTCAGTACTTTCCATTTTTTCTCATATATATCCATACATTTTTTCAGCCCATCAAGTAACTTTCTTTCACTTCTTAAGATCAATTCGTTATCTTTCTCTGGATGTAGTAAGGTAAATACATCATCAGGGATTAGTTTTGAAAGTTTCTTCTGCAATTTTTTATTATTTATCCATTGATTTCGTATAAAACCTGTCAACATAAACATAATAAGGTAAATCATATGGTCTTCTTTCCTTCTAATCCTTTCTGCATTACTGCAAGCATTCCGTACTACTTTTTTCTTTAAAGTATCACGACTACTGTACTTATTCGAATCAAAACTTACGGATATATCATGTATATCGTTTTGCTCAATATTATCATCATCCATAGGAACATCTTCAAACTCATCGGATTCAAAACTATCGTCTTCTTGACTTTCTTCACCCCCACTTTCACCCGTATAGGCTATACTTACATTCGTTTCATCCAAATTCTGCATCTTATAGTCATCTATGGGTATCACTTTGTCTTCTAAAATACTAATCTTTTGTTGAAGTCCTGGTGTTGATTTTATTTTTGGATACCTTTTCACATTCTTGCCTAAACTTATGTCATCGTAACCATGTTCTCCACTTTCTGAATTGATGAGCTCAGGTTCATTTTTAGTGGTATTCGTTATTACTGGATCATCTTCTAAGTTAATAATATCTGCATTTTCTATAGTACTGTTTGAGCTCTTCGATTCGGTAATCTTCTTCCTTCTTTTACGTTTCAACGGTCTATCAGCATCCACACCTGCATCTTTCTTTTCCTTCAGTATTTTCCTGATGAGATTAAATTGTTCCCTAGAAATGTCTTTATTTGAGGGATTCATTATTGTCAATATAAATCAGTAATAAAAAGGTTTATATCCCTTGATGATCGTTATATGGGCCAATATATTCAGCTTTTATACATATTATTGATAAATTTGCTTAGCTTTTTTACTTTTTAAATTATAATTATGCGCTGACCTTAAACCTTTAAATGATTTTATAAATATAATGGTATAAGTTTATATATGATAATATTTCATTTTCATATATAAACAGATAAATTGAATACACACCAACCATGAGCATGCTTCAGACTTAACCTTTTTAATCTTACTAATATGTACATACACGCATATACACACAAATATATATTTATATATATACAATATTTTGATGGAGAAAATGACATCTTGATATCTTAAAATACAGCAATAATCATACTAATAATGTATAAAGTTACTATATGCATTATCAAGATCTAACCTAAGCCGTTTCAATTAATTCTTAATGCTTCCACTTCCTCGAGTAACGAGTGTAAGTAGTCTTCGATGACGAGCTCTTCTATAAGCTCTTCTGCTAGCAATTCAGCATCTGTCAATCCATCATCAAGTTGCGATTTCAGAGAAGATATGACCATCTCCTTAGCTCTTCTAGAAATTTTCGAAGTAGGACCACTAGACTTTTTTGAGCAGGACAGCTTGAATTCAGTCTGGAGTTCGATCAAGGACTCGTACAAAAGTTTCAAATACTCATAATTTGCCCCACTTGGCCCCACTGAGTGAGCAATTATCTTTGCCGTATCATTAATCATTTCTGGGCCAACAAAGGCCAAATTGTCCAAGGTCCCAATGTACACAGACGTCTCGATCAATTTCTTATCCCCCAGGTCATTGTACTTCAGACCATTGTACAAATTCATTAAATATGTCAGATTTTCATTGTCATCGACATAAGCTTCCATGATATACGCATCACTAATTTCCAACTCAACATTCAACGTATATTTTTGGTACCCATTTTGTTCCCTGACATCCAAATATTCTGTGACCTTCTCGATATACTCTTCAGGAATGTAGTAGACGACAGCCAGTGTATCTAAGTTATCATGATTGTTATACATCTCAAAATCATCCAATAATACCTTATCCAGCTTGATCTCATCGTAATTGATCAAAGTAGCCACTCTGCCAGGCTTCTCATGCGTACCCCTATGATCGATCGAAGATTGCCAGAACCTACGAATAAAACCTTTAATCGTAACAGGAAGTCGATATTTGAAATACGGAGGAGGCTTGTATATAAGGGACCCGTACCCCAGAATCCAAATCCCTTTATCAGTCACGTCGTCCACTTTATTCGTCATCGTCCTTACAACACACACCTCTAGTGCTTGATCCAATGCCCGACTCAAAAGAAATCAGCATTCTAACCCACTCAAAACACACATATATATATATATATATAAATTTCAGAAGACATACTCCAGCCAATACAGCAAATTTGCTCATCGGTTTCGCAAGAATTTTTCAAACCCAACATCAAGAACTCTCTGACATCCCCATCACCGTTCCCACCTCGAAAATATCCCAATAACCCACTAACACTGACGAAAAAAATTACAATCCTTCAAGCACCAATCCCTTCAAATGGATCCCAACTCGAAATAAATACCCTCGCATCCAGTTGAGGTTTACCAAGGTCCAACCAACACACCAGAAACCATCCATTGTGACAACTGAGCAAAAATCACAACAGCAAACACTACTCACAACACCTATCCGTACGTACAATCTGCAATCTAAGCACTATCTACATTCATATACCATTATATACCATTATATACCATTATATACCATGCTCATCTCCATTGACGCAGGCTCCAGGACACAGCAATGCACAAGAGCTCCAACTCATCAAGGCTCAAGTCACAGAACTACAAACTTCTTAACGAGCTAGCACCATGCCTTGGCATGAACGAATGCTCTGGTGCATGCACAGCTGCAGGTGCTTGCCATTGCAACTGCAATGGCAGTTGCGCGAGCACCTGTAGCCTATTGCTCAGTTTGCTTGACGTTGAATTTTCCGACCTCTTGCACATTCTCAAAGTTCATCGATATTGCAAAGGCTTTACGATTTTTCATGTTTGTATCTGGCTTTTCTTCAAGAAAATATTTTTAGTTATTGCTTGGAGTTTCCATGTCTTGTATACTGTGTTTATGTATTGTATGTATTGTATGTATTGTATTGTGTTGTATTGTGTTTGGTATATTTCAGGCTTGTTTGTGGGTTTATTTGACTTGGTGGTTTTGGTGGTTTTGGTGGTTTTGGTGGTTTTGGTGGTTTTGGTATTTTGTTTGTTTTGTATAGTGGGTGAAGGTGTATGTAGACAAACTTCGTGCGTTGCTTTGCCTTTTGCGATAAACTTGTAGTGCTGGGCGATATGGCGAGGAGTATATCTGAAGAGGTGCTTGAGAATCCTGAGTTGTACGGTCTTAGACGGTCTAATAGGGCGAGTACCGGTCATTCGGTGAATTACCAATTGGATAGTGAGGAGGAGGAGGATGCTGTTGTAAGTACGAGGTCCAGAAGAGGGCGGAAGAGTAGGTATGTTTCTGATGAGGATGCGATGGAGGACGGGCAGGATTACGAGGAGGATAGTGGGTTGGATGATGATATGGATGATTTTATTGATGATGGTGATGAAGATGATGACGATGAGTATGGTCGGGGCAGGAAGAATGGGTCGACGTTGTCGAGTAAGAGGTCTAGTGGTGATAGAAAGAGAGGTTTTGTGAAGAACAATGGCAAAGGCAAGCGGACGTCGAAGAGTAAGACAAAGAAAGAGGAGGATGTCCTTCTTCCCACACGTTTTTCATCTCGTAATAACAAGAGTGTAAATTATAATGTGGACTACACTGATGATGACCTGTTAGAATCTGGAGACGAGGGCACTGGATCTTATGGATCGGAGATGTTTGACAGTGAGAATGAAGCATTCTCTTCTGATGGATATGAGTATTCGAACACACCGCAACTAGAGGACGACCATTCTATTGATGTTATTATAACGCATAGAATTAATGAAAATTTTACAGTGGAAAGAAAGATAGAAATTCTGAAGAGCGTCCCAGATCTAAACGAGTGTAAAGCTGATTACGAGTTTTTGGTTAAATGGAGTGATAAATCTTATTTGCATAATACTTGGGAGTCATATGAGACTCTGGGATCCATAAAAGGTATCAAAAGACTAGATAACTATTGCAAGCAATTTATTATTCAAGACCAACAAATCAGACTAGATCCGTATGTGACGAAAGAAGATTTGGAAATCATGGATATGGATTTAGAGAGAAGGCTAGATGAATTTAAAGAGTATGAGATTCCAGAAAGAATTATAGATAGCGACAGAGTTGTTATAAACGAAGAAGATAATGTAACACAATTACGATATTTGGTGAAATGGAAACGATTGAATTATGATGAGTCAACATGGGAAGATTCAAATGATATTGTCAAATTAGCACCAGAACAAGTAAGGAATTTTCAAAGTAGATCCACATCAAAAATTTTACCACAAAATTCAACTATATATTCAAAGGATAGGCCAGCATTTGAAAAATTAGCTGAACAGCCATCATTTATTAAAAATGGTGAGTTAAGAGATTTTCAATTGACAGGTATTAATTGGATGGCATTTTTATGGTCAAAAAATGATAATGGTATTTTAGCAGATGAAATGGGTTTGGGTAAGACAGTCCAAACAGTAGCATTCATTAGTTGGTTAATTTATGCTAGAAGACAAAATGGTCCACATTTAGTTGTTGTACCTTTGTCTACCATTCCTGCTTGGCAAGAAACTTTTGAAAAATGGGCTCCTGATTTAAATTGTATTTATTATATGGGTAATCAAAAATCTAGAGACCTAATCAGAGATTTTGAATTTTATACAAATCCAAATGCAAAAACTAAAAAACATATTAAATTCAATGTACTTTTAACAACATACGAATATATATTAAAAGATCGTACAGAATTGGGTAATATTAAATGGCAATTTTTGGCTGTTGATGAAGCACATAGATTAAAAAATGCAGAATCATCATTGTATGAATCATTAAATAGTTTTAAAGTCGCAAATCGTCTGCTAATAACAGGTACACCATTACAAAATAATATTAAAGAATTGGCTGCATTAGTAGACTTTTTAATGCCAGGTAGATTCCAAATTGATCAAGAAATTGATTTCGAGAACCAAGATGCAGAACAAGAAGAATATATAAGAACTCTTCATAAAAGATTACAACCATATATTTTGCGTCGTTTGAAAAAAGATGTCGAAAAATCTTTACCTTCGAAGACTGAGAGAATTTTAAGAGTAGAATTATCCGATGTCCAGACAGAATATTATAAAAATATTTTGACAAAAAATTATTCTGCTTTAACTGCAGGAACAAAAGGTGGTCATTTTTCATTATTGAATATCATGAGTGAGTTGAAAAAAGCTTCTAACCATCCTTATTTATTTGATTATGCAGAAGATCGTGTCCTACAAAAGTTTGGTGATGGTAATAGATCTCGTGAAAATATCTTAAGAGGTTTAATTATGTCATCTGGTAAAATGGTTTTAGTGGATCAGTTGTTAACACGTCTTAAGAAGGATGGCCATAGAGTTTTAATTTTTTCTCAAATGGTTAGAATGTTGGATATCTTAGGTGATTATTTATCAATCAAGGGAATAAATTTCCAAAGACTAGATGGTACTGTACCTTCTACACAAAGAAGAATTGCCATTGATCATTTTAATGAACCTGGTTCAACAGATGATGTTTTCCTATTATCAACTAGAGCTGGTGGTTTAGGTATTAATTTGATGACCGCCGATACTGTTATTATTTTTGACTCCGATTGGAATCCACAAGCTGATTTACAAGCAATGGCAAGAGCACATCGTATAGGTCAAAAGAACCATGTCATGGTGTATAGATTGGTATCGAAAGACACCGTTGAAGAAGAAATTTTAGAAAGAGCTAGAAAGAAGATGATTTTAGAATATGCAATCATTTCATTAGGTGTTACTGATGGCTCCAACTTATCTAGTAAATCTAAGTCAAAAGATCCTACCTCTAGCGATTTGGCTGAGATTCTAAAATTCGGTGCTGGAAATATGTTTACAGCTAAAGATAATCAAAAGAAATTAGAAGATTTGAATTTAGATGATGTTTTGAACCATGCAGAAGATCACATAACGACACCAGATTTAGGAGAATCTCATTTGGGTGGTGAAGAATTCTTAAAACAATTTGAAGTTACCGACTACAAGGCCGATATCGATTGGGATGATATTATTCCTGAGGAAGAATTGAAAAAGTTAAAGGATGAAGAACAAAGACGCAAAGACGAAGAGTATGTACAAGAACAATTACAAATGATGAATAGAAGGAATAATGCTATTCAGAAAATCAAAGATAGTGTAAATGGTGACGGCATATCTGTTGACTCCGATTCTGATGATGCTGCTAGGTCATCCAGAAAGAGAGCCAAATCTAATAATATGAATTCTATTGGTGAAAGAGAAATTCGTGCATTATATAAAGCAATTTTGAAGCATGGTGATTTAATTCCTCAATTAGGAGGATTAATAGCAGCTGGTTCTCTTCCTGTGAAGTCAATAGAGAAATATGAGGAAGTTTACAATGATATGATGGAGGAAGCTCATAATTCAGTACAAAAAAATGAACAAGAGAGAACAGAAATATTTGATAAATTAGAAAAAGAAGCTAATGATTATAGATTGAAATTAAAAACTGAAGATTTAAAGTTAGAAGATCAACCAAAAATGAACCCAATAACCAAATTAGCCGCAAAGAAGAGAGAAAAGAAAGCCGTCTTGTTTGAATTTTATGGTGTTAAAGCATTAAACGCAGAATCTCTAATTAACAGATCTAATGACTTGAAATATCTACATGAATATATCAATACCCATTTCAAATCCGATTCTTTGAAATTCAATTTTGGTAATAGAACTCCAAAAGCTGTTCAAAATTGGAATTCGAATTGGTCTAAAGCAGATGATGAAAGATTGTTAGTTGGTGTATATAAATACGGTTACGGTTTCTGGAGCAAAATTCGTGATGATCCATTCCTTGGTCTAGGTGACAAGATATTTTTAAATGACAGTGTCGACAATAAGAAACCCGTCAAGAAGGAAAAGAAAACTAATACTACAAAACAAGAGACGGAACAAATTCCTGAAGAAGCTGACAAGAAGGGCAAAGGTATAACTGGATCATCGAAAAAAGTTCCTGGAGCAATCCATCTAGGTAGAAGAGTTGACTATTTAATCAGTTTTATGAAAGACGAGAACAGCGATGCTGCCAGCACGTCAAACGACAAGACAACATCGAATGGGTTCAAAAAGCGCTCACGTAAGTCTGCAGTCCACAACACAACCATGAGCGAGAAGTCCCCATCCGCATCATCTGCTACAAGCACTAACAACTCACCAAACCCATCGAACAACTCAGAACACCCGTCCAAACGTCACAAACCATTACCAAAGGGCCCTGCTGCATCTTCCGCATCTTCTTCAAACACAGCAGACCACACCAACTCCTTCCCTCGTGGTCCAAGTGGCCATACAACCTCTACAAACAACAACCATCACGAAAGAGAGTATCCAGACATCGACGAAGAGGAATGCAGAACCACCATGACCCCAATGAGAAAATCACTAATGCGCCTACGAAAAGGTGGCAAAGGTCTGGACCGTAAAGAATGGGCCTCCATTCTAAAGACAGAACTGATCTCTATCGGAAAATATATAGATATACACAACAAAGATTCCAAGAAAATACCACCCACAATCTTCCGCAAACATCTCTGGTCCTACAGTGCCACCTTCTGGCCCATCCCAGTGAAAAGCGCAAAACTAATTGCAATGTACGATAAGATCTCTAATGCCCAAAATAATAACCATTAGTATATATAGCAAAGTAACCATTAATATATATATCCATCCATATTCACCCACTAGTCAAGAAATAATTTAACCGCCGACCTCATACGTGCAAAACGACACAACCACACTCTTGTCAGCACATTCTCGTCCATAACGACACAATCACAATCACGCACCATAATCAGAAACACACAGTCACATGGAAAAAAACACACACAGAAACCCATGCAGAATCCACGTTACATTGCTACAATTCGTTTACCTTTTACGTCGAAATGAAAATTTTTTCATTCCGACAGAAACGGTAACACAAACTAAAATTTATTGACATCAATTATTACCACTTTACAATATCTAATGACAATTTTTACAGCTTTTTTAATTAAATTTTAATTATTTATTCCTTTAATTAACATTTTATAAACTTATCCTTAGTGGTTTCTAGTTGTAATATATCAAGATTTTCAGTTATCCATTGCTTTCAAGCTTTCACTAATATGATGATGCATCGTAGTATTATAAGTATATATATACATATGTTCTTGGATAAGTTACGTTGCTTTTGATTAGTTGTCTTTGTTTCAAGGTTTTTCGAATAATCGTTTTCACGTTAATTAATTAATTAACTAATTTTCTTTCACAATTAAGTTAAGTTTGTTTTTTAAAAATCTAATGTTTCTTGGTTTTTATGTGGTTTCTTCTATTGTAGTTATAAATTATTCTTTTATTGTAATTTTGGTTCTTTTTTTATTAACAAATAAGAACAGTACGGATATATATTGTTTAAATACAGAACTGTGAAGTTTTCATTTTAAATCTATAAGAGAAAGTCGACTTTTTTTCAATTTTAATTTTAATTATTAAATTAATATAAGAAAAGATAATAAAGAAACGTTTAATTCATTTTAAATAATCTTTGGCTTTTTTTCCTACAAAAAAATATAAAAAAAATTAAAAAATAATAATAATACATAACATTATATTAAGAAATAAAAAAAAATTTATTTTAATTAATAAATTTATTTGAAACTTATAAAACATATTAAAAAAAATTTTAAAATCAATAAAAAATCACATTAATTAACAATGTCTGATATTACTGAAAAAACCGTTGAACAATTAGAAAAATTGAATATCAACGAAACTGAAGGCACTCCAGCTGCCTCTGAGACTGAAGGTAGTGGTAGTAATGTTGACACTACTTCTGCTTCTCTATACGTTGGTGAATTAGATCCTTCTGTCTCTGAAGCTTTGTTATACGACATCTTCTCTCCAATTGGTCCAGTCACTTCTATTCGTGTTTGTCGTGATGCTATTACAAAGACATCATTAGGTTATGCTTATGTCAATTTCAATGATCATGAATCTGGTAAAACTGCTATTGAAAAATTGAATTATTCTCCAATTAAAGGTAAGCCATGTAGAATCATGTGGTCTCAACGTGATCCAGCTTTAAGAAAGAAGGGTGCTGGTAACATTTTCATTAAGAATTTACATCCAGATATTGATAACAAAGCTTTACACGATACTTTCTCTGTTTTCGGTAACATTTTATCTTGTAAGATTGCTACTGATGAATCAGGTAAATCTAAAGGTTTCGGTTTTGTTCATTTCGAAGAAGATGATGCTGCTATTGAAGCCGTCGATGCTATTAACGGTATGATGTTAAACGGTCGTGAAGTTTACGTTGCTCAACATGTCTCTAAGAAAGATAGAGAATCTAAATTAGAAGAAGTTAAGGCTAACTTCACCAATGTTTATATTAAGAATGTTGATGTTGAAACTACTGAAGAAGAATTCGAAGCTTTATTCTCTAAATACGGTAAAATCACTTCTATATCCATGGAAAGAGATTCTGAAGGTAAATTCAGAGGTTTCGGTTTCATTAATTATGAAACTCATGAAGAAGCTGCCAAGGCTGTTGAAGAATTAAACGATACCGAATATAAAGGACAAAAATTATATGTCGGTCGTGCTCAAAAGAAATACGAACGTTTACAGGAATTAAAGAAGCAATACGAAGCCTCTAGATTAGAAAAATTAGCTAAATATCAAGGTGTTAACTTATTCGTTAAAAATTTGGATGATTCCATTGATGATGAAAAATTAGAAGCTGAATTCGCACCATTCGGTACCATCACCTCTGCTAAGGTTATGAGAAACGAAGAAGGTAAATCTAAGAACTTCGGTTTCGTTTGTTTCTCTACTCCAGAAGAAGCTACCAAGGCTATCACTGAAAAGAATCAACAAATAGTTGCTGGTAAGCCATTATACGTTGCCATTGCTCAAAGAAAAGATGTTAGACGTTCTCAATTAGCTCAACAAATCCAAGCTAGAAACCAATTGAGATACCAACAAGCTACTGCTGCTGCTGCTGCTGCTGCTGCCGGTATGCCAGGCCAATTCATGCAACCAATGTTTTACGGTGTCATGCCACCAAGAGGTGTTCCATTCAACGGTCCAAACGCTCAAATGGGCGGTGTTCCACGTCAACAATTCAGAAATGGTCCAGTTTACGGTGTCCCACCACAAGGTGCCCCACAAGGTAACTTCCCAGGTAACGACCAATTGTATCAACAAAAACAAAGACAAGCTTTAGGTGAAGAATTATACAAAAGAGTATCCGCTAAGACCTCTGACGAAGAAGCTGCTGGTAAAATTACTGGTATGATCTTGGATTTACCACCACAAGAAGTTATGCCACTATTAGAAAATGATGAATTATTTGAACAACATTTCAATGAAGCATCTGCTGCTTATGAATCCTTTAAGCAAGAACAACAAGAACAACAACAATAAGTTAATTGAAAGTGAAAAATTTTAGGAAAAGAAAAGGGAAAAAGGGAAAAGAACCAAAATGAATAACATCGAACTTATCTATTTCATCCATTTTAACTGAAGGATACCTCTTGAGACGTTATTCATTTTCTTTTACTATAATATACTATTTTATGTCGTATTTTCTTTTCTGCACTTTTTTCTTTTCATTTTTTTAATAAGTTTTTAGTTTTAAATATCTTTTTATTTCTTAATCAATATGTTTATTAATTAATCACCATTAGCAACACTTGATCCTAATAGCAGTATTACTCGTGTGTCTAATCGAAACCTTGGATATATACAACTAATTGGTATATCTTATTAAAATGTTTTCAACTATAACAGTTACCCCGCTTTAGAAATTTTAGGATATCAACATTCTAAATTATGAGCTAAAAAGTTTCAATCCCTTTTCAAGTAAATCTAATACCATTATATTTAGTATATATTGTATATAGTTTGATTCACTTTGCTTTTGTCGTGACTTATACATAATAGAGACCACAAAGGATAACGCTACGTCTATACTTGTCCCTTAACCACCTCAGTAATCGAAACAGCTGAGATTCATTTTTTGACAAGACACAAAGCAAGTTTATATGTAAATACATATATATAATGTCATCATTACCTAAGAGAATTATAAAAGAGACAGAGAGACTTGTCAGTGATCCTGTTCCTGGTATCACGGCGGAGCCTCATGATGACAATTTACGTTACTTTTCTGTCACTATTGAAGGACCAGAGGGGTCACCTTATGAGCATGGTATCTTTGATTTAGAATTATTTTTACCTGATGATTATCCTATGGAAGGTCCAAAAGTGCGTTTTTTAACTAAAATTTATCATCCAAATATCGATAGATTGGGACGTATTTGTTTAGATGTACTGAAAACAAACTGGTCACCTGCATTACAAATTAGAACAGTGCTGTTATCTATACAAGCTTTATTAGCAAGCCCAAATCCAAATGATCCATTAGCAAATGATGTCGCTGAAGATTGGATTAAAAACGAGTCCGGGGCCATCGCCACAGCAAAAGAATGGACTCAAAAATACGCACAGGGAAAACCATAAGCAACTACATGCACTTCCAACACCTCTACGTGCCATAGAAAACTCTAACGTTTTTTTTTTTGGCTACTTTTCTAGCCAAACTATTATTACTGCTTTCCATTATATGGCTTCTAATGCATATTTAATATCCCATCGTTCAATGCCATCACTTACTCAGAACAGGATTACATTTTGTACTTTTTGATAAATATACATAGACATACATACATATTTACACAATCAAATACACAGGTAACTAAAGATCTAGATCAAAAATCATAATTTTGAAATCTCATCTGAATATTTCCCTCTCTTGAATATCTCAAAAGCAAGATGACTGTCTCAGCAAGCAACTTAATCAAACCGTTACTACACTAACCCACTCAACCAGCAACCAATCCACAGAACAGAAAGCATCACAAACAACATCACAAACCATTACCTGTTCTAATCCAAAACACTTATCTCAATATTAAGTTGACATATTTCGTAGATTTTTTAAGCGGCGGGATTTTCAGCTTTAAGCTAATTATTATAACTAGAAAAAATTATTTATAAAAATATATGCATAACAGCCACTTATTGAAAGCTTTGATATAGTAACTAATAAGTTTATAGGCCATTGCACGGTGATATCTACAAATATACGTAATAGTAGATACATAGATACATACACATATATTGTATTGTATTTTATACATTGGCACGTTGGTTAGGTGGCAAGACAGGAACATTAGAATTGACGGTTCTTTGAAGAGAATAGAGTAGCTTTTATTGACTATTGACTGTCAAGAGATATTCCTATTGAGATAGATATCTATATATATCTTGCCATTGGTTTACAGCGGAATATTCATATATACATTGCGATCTGGTGGAACATTTGTTGGTAATTAGTCCCTTTTGATATATTTTGGTTTTTCTGATAGAAAAGTTTGATAAATATAAAAGAATTACGTTTTTATTTGTATTTGATAATTTGATTTATTTATCCTATTTGGATCTATTGAGGGGTTTTTCATTGACTGCTCAGATAAACTATGTCTTCAGGTAACCCATTTGAAGATCAAACAAATGCTGAGAATAATGGTAATGATTCTCAAATGTCCAAAAGTCCTAAAGTTCAGTTTTTGAATACTGACGAGTTTAAAGATGTTGCTATTGGTAATGAGAATGATGATAGTTTTAACTTCGATGATGAGCAAGATGATGCTCATTCTTATGAGACCACTCCACATTTGAACAAAAGAGATAACAATGGTAAGTTCGAACCCTTCGAGGATGGTTTAGAGACTCATACTAGTTTGAAAGGTGATGAAGATGATGAAGATAGAGAATTGAGTAACAGCAATACTAGAATGAAACGATTACGTTGGGGTACCCACAGAAATAAGAAAGGTAGACCTAGTGTCGGTAGAGCTAAAACTTTAAAATGGGCTAAGAAAAATTTTCAAAATCCTTTTGAAGAATTTATTGGTATGGAAGATTCTCTAGATGATGCAGCAGCTAAAAATAGAGCAGAAGAACACAGAACAGTTTATTTTAATATGGATCTACCTAGTGATATGCTAGACGAAGATGGCCATCCAATTGTTGACTATGTTCGTAATAAGATTAGAACAACAAAATATACTCCTTTAACTTTTTTCCCAAAGAATATTTTATTTCAATTCCAAAATTTTGCTAATATTTATTTCTTAGTTTTAATTATTCTTGGTGCTTTTCAAATTTTTGGTGTCACCAATCCAGGTTTTGCTTCGGTTCCATTGATTGTCATTGTTTGTATTACTGCTTTTAAAGATGCTATTGAAGACTCTAGAAGAACAGTTTTAGATTTAGAAGTGAATAATACAAAAACATATATTTTATCAGGTGTTAAAAATCAAAATGTTTCAGTGGATAATATATCTCTTTGGAGACAATTCAAGAAAGCTAACTCCAGATTATTATTCAGATTCATTGGCTTTTGTAAAGAAAGTTTTACTGAAGAAGGAAAGAAGAAAAAAGCTCAAAGACAACGTAGTAAGTTACATTCACAAAGAGTCAGAGATACTTCTGGTTACGCTAGAAATTCTTTAGACTCCATTGATAGTTACAGGGCCTCAGCTGAATATGGACGTCCATCTTTGGATTATGATTTAGATGATCAGTATGATACTTATGGTAGTAACGGTACTATCATCGACAAATCTTTACCACCTAGAGAAGATTGTAAATTTTCGAAGGATTTCTGGAAAAACGTTAATGTGGGTGATGTTATACGTATTCACAATGATAGTGAAATACCAGCTGATATTATTTTATTATCTACCTCAGATAGTGATGGTGGTTGTTATGTAGAAACTAAAAATTTGGATGGTGAGACCAATTTGAAAGTTCGTAACTCTCTAAAATGTTCAATTCCAGTAAGAAGTTCTCGTGATATTGGCAGATCCAAATTTTGGATTGAAAGTGAAGGACCTCATACTAATCTGTACAGTTATCAAGGTAATTTGAAATATGTTGATCCAACAACAGGGGAAATGAATAATGAACCAATTAACATCAATAATGTATTACTTCGTGGTTGTACATTAAGAAATACAAAATGGGCAATGGGTGTTGTTATTTTCACTGGTAATGATACAAAAATTATGTTAAATGCTGGTGTAACACCAACAAAAAAATCTAGAATTGCTAGAGAATTAAACTTTTCTGTTGTCATCAATTTCTTACTGCTTTTCGTTTTATGTTTTGTTTCAGGTATTATCAATGGTGTTTATTACAATCATTCAGGAACTTCACGAAATTATTTTGAATTTGGTACAATCGGTGGCTCAGCTGCTACAAATGGTTTTGTTTCATTCTGGGTTGCTGTTATTTTATATCAATCCCTTGTTCCAATTTCTTTGTATATTTCTGTCGAAATTATCAAGACAGCACAGGCAGCTTTCATATATGGTGATGTATTACTTTACAATGCAAAATTAGATTACCCTTGTACTCCAAAATCATGGAATATATCTGATGATCTTGGACAAATTGAATATATTTTCTCGGATAAAACTGGTACATTAACTCAAAATGTTATGGAATTCAAAAAATGTACCATAAATGGGGTTTCATATGGTCGTGCATACACAGAAGCACTAGCAGGTTTAAGAAAGCGTCAAGGAATTAATGTTGAAGAAGAAGGTCGCAGAGAAAAAGCAGAAATTGTTAAAGACAAAGATATTATGATTGCTGACTTAAAATCTATCTCCAGTAATTCTCAATTCTATCCAGATGAAATGACTTTTGTTTCTAAAGAGTTTGTTAAGGATTTGAAAGGTCAAAATGGTGATTACCAAAAGAAATGTAACGAACATTTTATGTTAGCTTTGGCTTTATGTCATTCTGTCTTGGTTGAACCGCATAAAAATGATCCTGATAGATTGGATTTGAAAGCGCAGTCACCAGATGAAGCTGCTTTAGTTGGTACTGCAAGAGATTTAGGTTTCAGTTTTGTTGGAAAAACTAAGACTGGTTTAATTGTTGAAATACAAGGAGCACAAAAAGAATTTCAAATTCTAAATACCTTAGAATTTAATTCATCTAGAAAGAGAATGAGTTCTATTATTAAAATTCCAGGTGCAACTCCAGAGTCTGAACCTACTGCTCTATTGATCTGTAAAGGTGCTGATTCTATTATCTATTCTAGATTAAGCAAAAATAGTGATGAAAACGACGAAACATTATTGGAAAAAACTGCTTTACATTTAGAACAATATGCTACAGAAGGTTTAAGAACTCTATGTATTGCACAGAGAGAAATTTCTTGGTCAGAATACACAGAATGGAGTAAGCAATATGATCTGGCTGCAGCATCCTTAAATAATAGAGAAGAAGAGCTTGAAAGAGTATCTGATATTATTGAACGTGATTTAGTTTTATTAGGAGGTACAGCCATCGAAGATCGTTTACAAGATGGTGTGCCAGATTCAATTGCTTTATTAGCTGATGCGGGTATTAAATTATGGGTTTTAACTGGTGATAAAGTTGAAACGGCTATTAACATTGGTTTTTCATGTAACTTATTAAATAATGATATGGAATTATTGGTTATTAAATCTCAAGGTGAAGATGTTTCTGAATATGGTGACGATCCTTTTGAAGTTGTTAATAGCTTAATTTCTAAATATTTAAGAGAACATTTCAATATGAGTGGTAATGAATTGGAATTAGCTGCTGCTATGAAGGAACATGATATTCCTCATGGAAATTTTGGTGTTGTTATTGACGGTGATGCTTTAAAACTAGCTTTAAGTGGTGAGGATATTAGACGTAAGTTTTTGCTATTATGTAAAAATTGTAAAGCCGTGTTATGTTGTAGAGTTTCTCCATCTCAAAAAGCTGCGGTTGTAAAATTAGTCAAAAATACTTTGGATGTGATGACTCTAGCTATAGGGGATGGTTCAAATGATGTCGCAATGATCCAATCTGCTGATGTAGGTGTAGGTATTGCAGGTGAAGAAGGTCGTCAAGCAGTTATGTGCTCTGACTATGCAATTGGTCAATTTAGATATTTGACCAGATTAGTTTTAGTTCATGGTAGGTGGTCATATAAGAGATTAGCAGAAATGATTCCATCATTTTTCTTTAAAAATGTCATCTTTACTTTAGCTTTGTTCTTCTATGGTATCTATAACAATTTTGATGGTTCATATTTATTCGAGTATACCTATTTGTCTTTCTATAACCTGGCATTTACCTCCTTACCTGTTATTTTTATGGGTATTCTGGATCAGGATGTCAGTGATACTATATCCTTATTGGTTCCGGAACTTTATAAAGTCGGTATTTTGAGATTAGAATGGAATCAAAGGAAGTTTATTTGGTATATGATTGATGGTTTATATCAATCTGTTATTTGCTTCTTTTTCCCTTACTTGATTTATCATAAGACAATGTATGTTTCGAACAATGGTTTAGGTTTGGAGCACCGTTATTATGTTGGTACTATGGTTACAACAATTGCCGTCATTGCATGTAACTTATATATTCTAATTCATCAATATAGATGGGATTGGTTTACGGGCTTTTTTATTGGACTTTCTATTATTGTGTTGTATGCATGGACGGGTATTTGGACCAGTTCCTTGACAAGTAATGAATATTTCAAAGCTGCAGCTCGTATATATGGTGTTCCAGTATTTTGGGGTGTTACATTTATTGGTGTTATGTTCTGTTTATTACCCAGATTCACATATGACGTATTTTTGAAATTGTTTTACCCATCTGATGTTGATATCATTAGAGAAATGTGGTCACGTGGTGATTTCAGTCACTATCCAGAAGGTTATGATCCAACAGATCCAAATAGGCCTAATATAACCAAAAACAACCTAATTTCAAATGAAAAGAAAATTCGTTTGAATAATATGGAGGAAGACGATCCTTTTGATGATTCAGCTGTATATTTTGGTGGTAACAATTCTAATCCTAGTTTAGCCACAGAAGAAATACCAATGAGTTTCATGGATAGACCAGATGGAACACCAATGTTGGTTAGAAAAGATCAACCTAATACTTGGGCTTCTCCTAAAGAAAATCAAGATTTATTATTTTCACCTAATATAAATTCAGATGAAGAAGTTAACCAACCACGTAGGAGCATGGGAGCTAGAACATCTCTAGACCGTACTAGAGAACATATGATCACTGCTAATCAACTAGATAATAGATTTTCAGTCGACAGGGCTAGGGCTTCACTTGAGTTACCTGGTATAACTCATGCAGAAGATTTGATGAAGCATCAAAGTAGGGAGACATGAAACGATTTCTCACGGATTAATAGTAATAAACATAATTCATCAATTCCGTGCATTTATAACTAAATACAAAACATTCAAAAAGTGTGTAACATAATAAAATTTATATTTTTAATTTTAACATATAGTAAACTAATCTATAAATTGGGAAAATTTTCCTAATCTAAACTTGGTCAAGTATAAAAGTTGAATAGCAGGTTCTCAATTTAAATTATGATAAATCTATTATATTTATTTTAAACAAATGCTGAGCCTAATGTCTTATTAAACTACTGTTGGTAAAGAAGTCTTTAAGTACTCTAGAAGTTGTTTTCCATCACCATCTGGATTTTCCAATTGCCAAACAATGGCATCATCATTTATTTTTCCCAACCAAGGGCCTGGTTTCATACCAGTTAATGAAAGAAGTCTTTTACCATCAATTAATGGTTTTAACTCATAACAATCTTTCAAACCGCTGTCAATAATATAATTATAAAAGTTAGAATAATCATTCAAACAATTTTCATTTTTGCTTGCCAATTGGTTCAACAATGTAACAAAATGAACTACTTCCCAATTTCCCTTAAAATTTCTTAAGAATAAACCAATTTTTGACCTAGAAAGGGATTCTCTGTCATTTTTGAAGTTGTTGACAATTTCATTATATTTTTCAATGGAATCAACTAATAACGCAATTAAAATGGCTTCATTTTTGTTAAATTTTAAACCATCTTTTACAATACTTTCAGTAACAGGTATCTTGTTATTTATCTTTTTCTTAATATTCCAAATAATCTTTAAATTTTGGAATGGAAGTAGAATAAAACCTAACAAAAATATACGTTTGAACTCTAGATTTTCATCAAGCAATGAATATAGGATAGGGATGTCGTTTTTTAGTTTAGCTCTATCACTTAATAGATCTACAGTATTTTTAATATGCGTGTTCAATATCGATTTATCATAAATTTCACTGATTAGATTAAAATCGTTGGTATTGTTAAGTTTATTGAAATCTACAATTGATTTATCGTTATGCCAGTGAAAAATAACATTATCTATATGTGTTTTTTGAATCAAATCGATACCAATGAGTGGAGTTTTACCGTCAATTATTTTTTCCATTTCTGTACCAACACGTTCACGAGAAATTTTATTATAAAATGCAAAATTAATATCTGAATCTTTCATAGTTTCTAATGTATCAGCATCTATTTTAAAGTTATATCTGGATGCAAACCTAATTAATCTTAGAATACGTAATGGATCATCTAAAAATGTTTTTCTAGGAGGTAGTGGTGTTCTTAAAATACCATCTTTCAAATCTTGTAAACCAGATTTAGTGAAATCTTCGATCTGATTTTTACCAATATTATAAAACAGAGCATTTAATGTAGCATCTCGTCTTAATGCATCCTCTTCAGGAGTACCAAATTGAACAATTGGAATTCTAGAATCATTTGTATACTCTTCAGATCTTAAATTTACAAAATCTACTTCAATTCCAAACAATTTAGTTGTCGCTGTTTCCAAATGCTTCGATTTTTCTGGATTTTTATCAATTTTATGAATTGAATGAGGTTCCACATTATATTTCTTGAAGTTTTGAGCAAGATAGTCATTTAATTTCAATGCAAACGATTCTCCTGACATATTGTTGACAGCAATGTCTAAATCATGAGATTGAGAGCCTAATAATTTATCTCTAACCCAACCACCAGTAATACGCAACTCAAGAGGATCTAAGTCAGCATGAGCGTTATTATAATCATTGGAAAATTCATTTAATAATGTGCATATTTTTGATTCCAAAACAGTCAATTGAATAGTGGGCAAAATGGTTTGAGATGGTGACATTTTTTTGTAATCTTTGAAAGCTTTTACTTGTATGGATGTTATGGATCTATTCAATATTTTGAAGCAATTATTCATTTAGTTGTCTCAAATTCATAAATATAACTTAAAACTGTCACAGAGTGCCTTGTACTCTGTAAATATTATTGATTGGAATTGCTTGCCATTCAGTTTATATCTTATCTGAATGAAGAATGAATCTTGAGATTACACTTTATTTCACTAAACAATTTAATTTTGATATTTTTGATATTTGAGATGAGGATAATGCTTTAAGCGGAAAAATAAAAAGTTAAGTGACAGAATCTTGCTTTAAAAGAAGTGTCACAATATTTGAATATAATATAATATATACAGTCTTCCATAGTATCCTTTAAAACTCAAAAAGAGTTTATATAAATAGCTAAGATATCATATGGTAAACTCACTGTGTATGTTTATTAGTTATCAATTGTGTAGTGGGTTTATATATATTTATAGATCCAAGACAATATAACGTTAGAAGTATGATTGTACTTGGAATATTAATTTATGTAATGCATATGTCTATAATAATTTTAAATTACAGAAATTGACTCTTCAGATTGATTCAATTAAGGAAAAGAGGGTGTTAAGAACTTTGGCCTTTACATTTAAATCATAAATATTCACACTCTCCCCAGTTCCAAGTTTGGTATTAGTTAATCCATCACCTTTTGTTAAGCGAATAAAATCACTTTGGAGACCTAGTGGTATATCTACACGTTGCTGATTGAGTCCTTCTAATACCAAATTCTGTTCTTTAATAATCTTTGAAGTATGTTCATAGTTTTCTGCCGCAACTTGAGCTTCATCCACAATAGATTTATTTATACCACACATCGAAGCTACATGCATACCAAATGATTTTCCACTTTCACCATTAATTAATCGATACAAGAAAGTTATATTCCTTGTTTTTTCATCAACTAAAATGTCCATCTTCATTGGTCTTACGTCTGGATGTCCCTTAAAGTTCAAACCTAATGCAGCGTAATGTGTTGCAAAGAAACTCATACTTTGTACATGAGTGGCTAAATGATACAATACACATTCTGCAATCGCAAATCCATCATTAGAAGAACCACCTCTTCCTAATTCATCAAGAACCAACAATGATCTGTTTGTTGCTAAATCTAACATTTTTTTGGTTTCTGATAATTCAACAAAAAATGTAGACTTACCTTGCATGATATTATCGTTGGCACCTAATCTTGTCATTATTCGATCAACAGGAGTCAATTCCGCACTTTCACATGGCAAATAACAACCAATTTGTGCCATAATTACAGCTATACATGACATTCTTAATACTGTCGATTTTCCTGCTGCATTTGCACCAGTTAACAATGTAACTCGGGAAAGATCATTACCTAGTTCAATATCATTAGGTATAAAATCCTTAATACTAGTTGAACCAAGGTTAAAACATGGATGTCTTAATGACTTAAACTTCACATAACCGTTTAATTTATTTCCTGTCTTTTCATCAACTTCATCAACAAACTTAGGTCTGCATGATGGATACCCCAATGATTCTGATGTGCGTGTTAATGCCAATATACAGTCAATATTTGAAATCATAGTGACAGTTGGTTTCCAAACATCTTCATACAAAGAATCAAACTTTCTACAAATTCTATTCTTTAAATCATTTTCGACAATTTTGTGCCTCTCACGAGTTTCTGCCATTTCTCTGGCTAATACACTTACTTCCTCTGAATAATATCTTTTTGTAGATTTGTTAGCTCCCATTTGTATCCACGAGGACGGAATTTGTTTAGTTACCGACATTGGAACCTCAATTGTGTAAAGTTCCTTTCCTGAATCTTTATATTGCATACTAGAACATTTGAACCTTATTCTATATTCTTTTAATATTTTATTAAGCTCATTTTCGATTTCTCTTATTTGGTTTAAAGATTCATCGAATTCTGGTTCCATACCTTTTATGGGAATTATTTTATCTTCTTCAATTGCACAAGTACGGTCAAACGCATTAGACCATTTCTCAACACTAGAACGCAATTCGATAGGAATTTGTGATAAATAAATACCTAAGGCGCCATCATCCACTCTACCTGTCAATTTGTCAGTTAATTTTACAATATTCTCAAATCCTTGAATGACACTCTCAAAATCTTTCATTTTTATTGTACCAGAATGAATTCGTGCTAATAATCTTTCTAAATCAGGAAGTCTAATAAGATGAGACTCAAATATATCACGTATTTCAGTATCTGATAATAATAAATCAACACTATTTAGTCTTTTTTCTATTTCGGATTTTTGTAATAATGGATGCATCACCCAATTTCTCATCATTCTTTTCCCCATCGGTGTAATAGATAAATTGAACAGTTTAAATAATGTACCTTTGTCAGAACCATCAAATGAATTGGAAAATATTTCAAGATTTTGAAGTGTTACACCATCTAAGATCAAAGACTTTTGAGATCTAACTAAGTCATATTCTTTCATATTTCCAAGAGAAATTAAGTTACCGTCTAATTTCAACCATTTCAAATAATATAATAATCCTCCTAAGGCACTAAATGCTACCTGCTTTTTATTGTTATAATAATTCTGGAGAACAGTCGGCCATTCAGATAAATCTTTAAAATAATTATTTTCTTCTGAAAGCAGTTCATCATGTGTTTTGTAAAAATCATAAAATTCTTCACCTGGCTTTAAATAATTCATTATAGCCTGTGGTGCAGAATTAAATTTAATAATCTTTTGAACTAAATTTGATAAATTATCCTTTTCCATTATGACTTCTTTAGGTCTGACTTGTGACATTAATGTTTCTAACTTTGTACATTCACTGTCGTCTTCAATTTCAATGATCTGTATTTCACCTGTTGCTGTATCAATGAATGATACACCAAATATTTTATTCTTTAATGTAGCATTGATTGAGACAATATTTTGATTATCAGCATCATAAAAATTACCAGGTTCTTCTCTAACTGCCAAACAATAGGTTGCAAGGTCCGAATGCAACATATTCCCTTCAGTCAATGTACCAGATGTCAATACACATTCAAGTTCTCTCTTAACAATACCTTTAGAACCTTCACGCATTTCTTTAGCTAACATTGACTCTCGTTGATCTACTTTAGCTACCTTGTACCCATACTCAATAAATTGTGATGCCCAATGATTAAAGGACATTTCTGGAATACCTGCTAAATTCATATTGGCTCTACCACCACCTGCTATTTTAAGATCAAATAATGTGTTGCCTAAAATGGCATCCTTCTCATATAATTCGAAAAATTTACCTTTCTTAAAGAACACAACACAGTCCCACATCTTTGATTTAATTTCCCAATATTGTTTTTCAAAGGCTGTAAACTTATTCCAAGCAGAAGGTGGAATGTATAACGTCCTAGGATCGTATTCAGGATCTGTCATTGGACGTTTCTCTGCATCACGAATATCGATCAACCATTGATATCTATCTTCATGCTGTTTGTTAAAATTTGCATGCTTTGGTGCCTGTACAAAACTTTTTGATTGTGGTTTCGTAAGAGATTTTGAAGGAGCCTTAATTACTTGCTTAACAGTTTTAACAGGAGTTTTCTTTGGTTTATCAGTGAGAGATAAAATATCATCATCATCATCATCGTCATGATTATCATCAAAACTTGAGCCTTTTTCAGCTCCAGAGGATTCAAATTCATCCTCATTTTCTGATATAACTGAGGTATCTAATTGAAAATCCAAATCATCATCGTCATCATCTGATTTTATTCTTCTGGATTTTTTTGATTTCTTTTTAATCAACGGTTCATCGTCACTGTCACTGTCTTCAGCATAACTGATTACTCGCTTTTCTTTTCTTCTCGATGAACTCAAAGGTATTTCATTTTCAGAATCCACCATTGCGTCTTTTTCATTTAGGGTATCACTATTATTTAGAGCACTAGTCTCAAATGAATCTTTGGGTTCAGATTTTATATTTGTGGAATTTAATTTATTAGCCTCATAATCTAACGGTTTAAAGACAGGCGAAGACTTGTTATTTACTGGGATTTGAGCTAACGTTATCGATGTATCACTGATGTCAGCATTACTATCATTTCCTATATCCTTCGTAAATGAAGTATCAATATCGGAGACGTTCTCTTTATTTGTTGATTTATTAGGTGTAGATTTCGATGGTTGCTTAGAAAAAAAGGAAAGTAAACTAGATTGCTTTAATTTTTTTTGTGATGAAGTATTTGGTGTCTTTAATTTAGCATTTTTATTTGACTTAGGTGTAATTGGCGGCATCCTGATGACTGTTCCAAATAATATCCTTTGTACTTTTCCAGTCTTTTTTTATTGATCGTTTACTCCACTAAATCAAAACTAATTTTAATATACAGACAACCTGAGTAACTTTTGTAATTAATATAATTGTACATGATAAATGTTTTACATTCTAAATATATTAATTAAAGATAATAGAAATAAATTTATTATATATTAATTATTTACTATTCGAGTTTAATACAAATAGAAACGCGTCGCGTAAAACAAAAAATCGATGACTTGTGAAATGAGAAATGATGTAGTTATGGTTTTGATAATCGAAATTGTTACATAGACATTTTGAGGAACATTATATAATCATAATATAATAGTTGAAGATATATATTAGTATCCAATTGTTCTCATGTAGTTGTGACATCGAATGAAACTTCTTTGTCAGCATCTAAATATGAATCACATACACATAAGAGAGTTAACTTATGGTTTCCTTTTTTAGTTAAAGAAAACGGTAATGTAAAGCTTTGAGTTTCTTTTGAAAGGACTACTTTTTTTATTGCGTACAATTCTCTGTTTGCAACTTCTCCAAGAACTATCCACCAGTTTTCTGTCTTTTCAAAAGGATATTTTTCTGAAACTATTAATGTTGACTCTGGTTTTTCATCTCTTGTGACTGTAACAGTTATTTCGTTAATTGAGTTTGTGTCTAGTTTATCTGGATTTTCTAACTCATATTCTAATTCTATATTTGGGTAGTTATTCACAAAATTTGCTATCTCATTTAGTTCAGTGCTATTGACATCTAAAATTTCTTCACGGTCCTCGTCTTCTAAAGCCATAAAATCATATACGCTGCCTACACTTTTGAGAGCACATTTCTTGAGAATGTCCTCATCAAAGAATGGAATTTGCTTCAATGAGTTATCAGTATCCCAAACACCTTGAATGAACATTTGAGATAAATCCATAGCAGTAGTTGCGTTTAGCCACCCATTACCAGCAAGTATATCCGTAATGGTGCTAGTCAAATTGGATATATATTTTAATATTTTTTTTAGATCATTTTTTAATTCAATAGACAGAGGGATTCGACTAAAGTAGCTTTGAAATAATATAAATATTTTGAATCTTTTAACAGATGTCAATATAGTACCAGGATACTTAAGTGGAATACGCTTTTGTAGCTGTAAAAGATAAGATAATTCCCTCTCTCTTACAGTAATATTGTCAAATTCGAGAGCATTAGTTAATAAAGCTAAGATGTCCTTTAAGGTTGAAGCACTAGTTAAATTATTTAACAAATACTGCATTGTATAAAATGAAACGTTATATTTTATAACAACACTAGCAAATGGTAATGCAACTAAACTCTCACCAATTTCATTTCCTTCAGGCTTCACTTTTGATACATCACTACTATCTCCAACAGACGTTGAAATTAATGAGCAATTACTCAAATCATCGACAATATCATTTATTAAGTTTGTCAAAAACTTTGAGACCCCTATGGGAGAAACGTCCGTTAAACCATAATAACTCGGATTTGCGTGTATCCTTCTGTAAAATAATGAATATGTCAAAAGATCCATACAGTCTTGTTTATTTTCAATAATTGATGTACAAATCTCGTTTAAAATATAATCATGCATGTTGTTCAATAGATTACTTTCGACAGGCACGGGTTCTGTGATAAACTTTTGATAGTAATCTTTTCTGTTAGAGTTTGTAAAAATCAAAACGAAGCTTGTATTATTCTTCCAGTTCCCCTTCGTATGTGATATCATTTCATTAACTTTACTTATGTCATAGTTAAAGTAAGCATGATCTTGTTCATCATAATATCCCATATCGAAAATTATGCTAATATTTGATTTAGGGGCCAATTCTGGTTTATCGAATGGCATTATTAACGTGTAAATATTACCATCATTATACAAATTTAAAATGATATTCAACGTTGTGCTTGGTAATCCGTCATAAATTATCCCAATACCAAATGTCAATAGTTTCTTCAGGACAGGATCACTAATTGTCGTTATATTTTCAATTAAACTATCACCATTGAGGTTTAATGAGTTAAAGTTCATTAATGATAAAAAGGAAACAAACTCTTGTGCAATTCTATAACAATCCTTTCTAGATTTAGTATATATAATACTTGGTGTGGTGAATTTACCATGCTCCCAAATATAATTGAAAGCTTGTCTGATACACAAATTAGAACAAGTCTTGGTTCCAGTATTCGAATGTGTTATAAATTCAACATTTAATTGTTCTTTTCTGTCTTGAGGAGAAAAATTAAAAATAAATTTTTTATTTACTCCAATAAAATCTGCAAAATCACGACTATTGGCGATCGGTGATGAAACCCCCACTATTCTTACCTCTTTTTCCAACTGTGCAATCATTAAATTCATTCTTGATATTAAAATTTCATAGTACGATCCAAATATGGAATCATTAACATTCTGTAGACTATCATAGATTAGGAGCTCAACTTTTTGTAAATTCTTCCTAGTTGTCCATTTCCTTGTAATGGAATTTAATTGATCTGGAGTCCCTAATACAAGATGACTTTGTGCCAATATCTTTACATTTAATGAAATATCTTCGGTAAACTTATTTATAACTTTCCCTCCAACAATATGTGAAAACTTATCCTGCCAAGTTTTTGTTAATTCATTTATATGTGCTTGATTTGGATGAATATAAATTGCCCTTCCCTTATTTTGCCTCCAATGATTCAATAAAGCTAACTCAGAGCAAACATTGTCCCCTGGTGTCTCATTGCGGCACATAAGCATGTTCTCATTAGAATTATATAGAACATCGAAGCATGTACTAACCTGAGAATCAAACTTATCAAAATTAAATAGATTATCAAATTCTGGCACTTCTAAGTGTGATGTTGAGATTAACTCAGAGTCAATCGATTTAATTGGTTTTGGAAATTTCCTTGGCACAATCAAATTATCCAGTGAGATTGGAAGCGTTTCAAATGAGTTGATCCAATTTTCAGAAATAATATGAACGAAAATGTTGATGGGCACTTGTGATTTAGAATATTTTGCTAGATCTAAAGTAAAAGGTAACAAATGATCTTGGCTCAAATTATTTTTGTTGATTAAAATATAATCAGAGTATAATATTTCTTTACCGTCGGTGTCTTCCACTATAATAATGAATGGCTCTATTGTTTTATGATATCGATTATCCCATATCCAATTTGGGGTTAATGTAAGGTTAAAACTATATAAACTTGGGGTTATCGTTTGAACTTGACATTCTAGATGGACCTTTGGAAAACGCTTAAAAAGATCAAATACTAATTTACCATGCTTCTCAGATCTAATAGCTTTACCAACCTCACTTGGTGATTGTATTTTCAAATAATCATCCCACTGCGTATATGAAGCTTCTATTCTTCTAATAACATCAAATGGGCAACCTTTAAATTGACGTAAAGGTGAATTGGCTAACCACATACGATTGTCAATGCATTTACTTAGTGAAATTATTGACTTCGTTTGCTTCGAAAATTTTTTATATAAACAAATCTCATAAATAGCTTTTATCAATCTGCCTGCATTTTGAACAATAAACGTCATATCTGCATTCAAAGCAAGTCCATCAAGTTTAATCCTTGAAATGTATGATTGAAGTAATATAATAATTTTATTGGAATTTTCATCCATTGAATCTGATATTGGAAAAGGAGATCTAGACTTTAGAATATCAAGTTCTTTTCGTTCTTCTAATCTAACCGAAACGTATTTAAATTCATTAGAAAGTGCAAAGACCTGTAAGATTTCAGATGTATCCATATTACAAGTTAATTTATCATAGTATAATTTGATTGATTTATAATCAATATAATAATGGGATGCAATTTTCCCTAATTCGGTACTATCGACAGTACTTTCATTTTTATTGTATATCACTAATTTACTCTCATGGAGGATTTTAAAGCAGGTATACATTAAAGACATGATAAATGAATCCATGTTGCCTGATTTTGAAACATTATATGACTCAGGATGTAGCAACATACGAATATAAAGAAATGTATGTTGAAACCAATTTTTTGCATCTTTTAAATTAACAATATTACCTAAAACAATCTCAGCGTTCAAACAGTCAACTAATTTATCATATAACTGTGATTCGATTGGCAGCTGACTTGTTAAAACTGCAAGATAATATTTAATATCAGATTGATTAGTTATAATAATACCTTCTCCATATGTATCATATCGGGGTCTTCCGGCTCTGCCCAACATTTGAAGAATATCTTGTGCTGATAAATTCTCCCAACTACTTAACTGTGGTGAATACACATCTGTACCTTTTATTATAACGGTATGGGCTGGTAAGTTCACACCCCATGCAAGGGTCGCTGTTGACACCAATATTTGCAGTAACCCATCTGCAAATAAATCTTCGGATAATGATCTATCATTTCTCTCTAGCCCAGCATGATGAACACCTATACCACATGTATACAAATCCTTGAGTTTTGCGTTTTTAACTGTCTCTGCTTCTCTTTTTAATATTTCTTTTGATGCAGCATCTGACTTTCTAATTTTGTTTAGAAGTTGGTTTTTCAAAAATTTGTTTTTAAGATATTCTGCTGTTCTGAAAGTGTCTTTTCTAGAATGGACAAAGACGATTACTTGGTGGTTTTCAGAAACTGATTCTAGCACCTTATCATAACATGCTTCGTTCATAGCATTAATTTTCTTTATGGAATTTTTCTCAGTGATTCCACAGAATTGTTGAGACAAGGGACATGGACGAAAGGAGGAATCAAAGTAGAATAAACCTGTTTCTTTTACTCTCAAAAATTTGGCAACATCATTATAATTTGGCAAGGTGGCTGACATGGCTACAATTCTTGGATTTTTTAAATTTCTATCAGTTAGAGATCGTGAAACTATAGATTCAAGCACAGGTCCTCTCGAATCATGTAACAGATGTACTTCATCAATAATAACTAAATCTACCAAGTTAACATATGTTAAATCATTAGATTTTCTAGTAATTATATCCCATTTTTCTGGTGTTGATACTAAAATTTGTGTTTCATTGATTTGTGATCTTGATAAATTGGAATCACCAGTTAATTCAGATACCTTAATGCCAAATGGTAGAAGGCGCCTTTGTAATTCTCTTACTTGTTCCTGAACAAGTGCTTTAAGAGGAGCTATGAATACAATTTTGAATTTGTCTAATTTTAATTTCTTATTAGATTTATCGTAATATTTTGAAATACATCTCAAAATAGATAATAATGCTATATTTGTTTTTCCTGCTCCGGTTGGAGCACATACCAATACATTTTCGTCAGAATTGAATGCTGTATTAAAGACTTTGCTCTGTATTGGATTTAAGAACTCTATTTCATTAACTGGAAATGCCGATTGAGCCCAGTTTGGGAGATCTTTGATTCTAATAAGGTCAGTATCAACTTCTCCTTTTGTAGGCGGTGGAATATGAATTTCTTCATATTTGGGTTTTAGCCTTTTGAAAGAACCTTGAGGTAACACTATTTGATTTAATAGAACTTCAGTTTTTCTGTTACGTTCTTGTAATTTTGCTAAATCCAAACATTCTAATGATGTTGAAGTTCTTTTTGATCTTTTTTGTGTAAATTCATTATTATCATCGTATCCATCGTTGTCAGAAAAACTCTTTTTCCTTTTATGCTGTTCTGTTGAATGGCTTTTAAATTCATTTATCAGTGCTTCTAGTTTTAGCTCTTTCATTTCCTCTATAATATCACATTCTTTATCTTTTTCAGACTCAGATAACAATAATCCCCATTTTAATTTATCTTTATTCAATATGATGTTATTTATTAATTTCTCAGAAATTGTAATTCCATAAGTGTTTAAGAATTTTGTTAGAGTAATTGAATCCAAATCTTGAGTAGATAAAAGGTCAATTATATTTTGGAATGGTATTTGATCTGTTCCATTGTTTTTATTCATATTGTTATTTGATATGATATCATGGAAATTTTCAAAAGTAAGAGCGTAGATTTTTAAGTTAGAAAACACTTCAAAATTAGATCCACCTACTGTAATAGTTTCTGATAAAGTAGGTAAAGGGAGCTCTTTAATATCCTGTTCAAATATCTCATTCTCTATTATTGATGGATCATGATTGTCTCTGTAGTCATCATCATTCCCCACTGCAACCGTATCTGATATTTCATTATCCTCTTCAGAAGACAATACAGCAATGACATTATCATTGATAGAATTTATTTGTTCAAAATTTTGCGCTTCATAATCCGTAATATCATTAACTAATTTTAATAGACTTTGAAAATTCAATTTATCAAGTGAGATTGATAATATATCTTCCACTTCATGAAATTTCTTCTGTATATCATAGTCATCCTCCTCTTGTTTAATAGTTGATATCAGTAAGTCAGATGTCTCTATTATAGTCTGATGCGGTATATCATCTCCCAATATCAGGATAACCCATTGTAAAATATCTTCATATACTCGTGATGTCGTGTCGTTTGTAGGATGGTATTTAATTTCTGTGATCTCCTCCATATCAAGTAATGTCTTGTTATATTTTTTATTATTACTTCCAACATTTTCGTTCGCTTGTATCTTTTTATCAGTATATACACTGTCCATTGATGGCGGCTTTTCATGAGTTATCATTGCTGATCCCATATCATTCTTGGAAATGATTCCAGCCATAGATTTTGGTTGTAATTCTTCACTGGTATATATATTATCTGTCCCCATGGATTTTGAATTCTTATCAGAACTAAGAACTAAATTTGACATCTCATCATTTCTATAGATTTCCTTTATCTGTTTTCTATGCAACTCATCTTCCAACACCATCGTCCTAGAAAATCTACAATGCAATCTAAAATGAAGAATTCAAAATTTCCTATATAACCAATACTTATTGCAATAGCAGATGACTCCGTTTTGCCTTGTTCTGTATGATTTTACTATCCATTTAATTTAAGTTAACTTACCAGGCATAATGTATATATATCTTTATATAATCCATCTGGTAGTTGTAGTCAAATTCTCATCACTTTTACATTTAAAGGCTTCGTATAACGTGAGATACATAATTTTGATGGCGGCATAAAATAAGAACATACATAATAAAATATCTATAATTACCTTAGCCATTCTCATTACAAATTACGTTATTAATATATGAATTGTTGTTGAGCAAGTGTTGGGTTCACGTGTGGCTTTAGGAGGACAGCAATACGAGAATTTATATATTTAACTATTGGCCTGGTCTGTTTAGGAATAAACATACCGTTAAACATTATTGAATTATATGGGAAGACCAACTCTTCAAAGAGGACTAAGCTCATTACAATCTCAAAATGTTGCATGGAACACATCAAGGCCTACATCTCCGATTAAGAATAGCAATTTCACTGAGAGGCCAAAGTTGTCGAAGAAGTTAACTTTTTCTGGCTCAGTTGATGATTCGGATGGTTTGGTATCTCAAAGAGATGTAGAAAATACAGTAAATGGTGATGCAGCAGGTATTCCATGGTATTCCAAATATTCTCCAAGTACTTCAGAAGAAGTTGTTGTTCATAAGAGGAAACTTGAAGATGTGACAAGGGAGTTAGAGAACATGTTGAGTGAACGTAGTTCAACGCGTATTTTGTTACTCACTGGTCCTAGTGGGTCATCGAAAAGTACAGTAATTGAAAAATTAGCAGAGGAACTTATTCCACTATATAGAAATGAGAGCAGTGCTCCTACGCTTCTCCGAGAACATTCATTATTACATAAAGGGTCCAGCGTGTCAGTAACTAAATATGAAAATGATATTATTGAACTCAATTCATCTTCTGTCAACAATTTTTATCAATTTTTTAAAAATGCTAAATATAAAACAGGAAATAACTTATCTTTAATTTTGGTTGAAGAACTTCCAAATGTATTCCATTTAGATACTAGAGAGGCTTTTAGAAAATGTCTAGAGGAATGGTTGCATTGTAACGAACCAAGACTGCCTCCTTTGGTTATTTGTTTGACTGAATGTGAGATAAAGTCAAACGAAAAAATTAATACAAATTCATTTAATATTGATAATACATTTAGTGCAGAAACCATTCTTGGACGAGAAATATTAAATAACCCTAAACTAAAAAGAATAAAATTTAACCCGATCAATGCTACACTAACCAGGAAACACTTAAACATGATTGCATTGGAGAACAAAGATTTATTACTACAAAAGAACAAATGGGGAATGAAAGACCAATTTATAAAGGAATTATCTTTGATATCAGGAGATTTACGATCTTCAATTGCTGCATTCGAATATTGGTCATCATCATCCGCTAATATACCTATATTTACAAGAGTTGAGGCTATATCATATTTCCATGCAATTGGGAAAATTATACATGGATCTAAGGAAATCCCGGATGATAATGAGATGATCAACGATTTATTTTTTGGTTCTAGTAATCTGGTGAATAACAGCAATTTTAAACTAGGGTTGTTAGAAAATTATGATATACCTAACAAAGGGGAGTTTCCTGTTGAAATAGCTTCCAATATTACAGATGCATTAAGTTTATCAGATTGTCATGATACTAGCATAGAACTACTAGAATATGCTGCTAGAATAAGTAGATCTTCCTTTGATAACTACAAGACTAGAGAGTATTCAAGTGGAAGAACCAAATTTTCACGGGAATGGAAAATTAGAAAATTACAGCAAGAAATGATTATTCAAACAGAAGATTATATTAATGTCTCTTTATATAAATATAGAGAATCCAGGGTATTTCGTAATGCAATCTTATATGATAGTTACTATTCTCCATATATTAAAAAAATAAGAAATTTCAAAAAGAAATCATTGTTATATTATATAAACACTTTATCTGATACAGCAGATGATAAACGGAAGAAATTGGAATTAAGGGAGAAAAATAAGGATACTTTCAATGTTGATGAAGAAATTGATCTATTGGAAAGGTTTGGTGGTGAAATAAAAGTTATTGATAATGAAGAAGTTATGGCAACTGCTGATGATGAAAAATGGAATATCTTCCAGCATACCAATAGCTTACTGGAGAAAAAACGAGCAAAGTTAAAAGCAATATCAGAGAAATACATTAATAATGATTTCACTAACATTAATGAACCAGATACTGAGAATTTAAAACAAGAAACAGAATTTGATTTTGATGATGATCCGATAATCGATTCCTCAGAAGAAGAACTTTCCAATGCAAGATCAATGAACGAAAAATCTCATCTTGAGGAAGATGAAGATGATTCTCTGTATGAAATTTTGTCTCAAAAGAGACCACTAACGAAAATAACAAGCCATGACAATATTAATGAATCTCTTTCAGATTCTGATCTAGATAATTTATAGAAACAATTTATGCTTAAATTATATGTCTCATCTGTATAATTTTTAGTTTCATGCAAATAAAATAAAGTATAGGTCAGAAATATATTTATGTGGAACTATTCTCACAGTCCAGTCAGCAACACTTTATAAAAATTCATGTATCGAATATAATTTGCTTAATGTTGTATATTGTATATGTTATATGTCATAGAACTTATGATTCTAAGGCATTTTGAAAAAAATCATTATCATCCTCTAATGATCTTTTGATTATATCTAAACCACCTTGGAATTCACCGTTTATGTATAACTGAGGAAAAGTTGGCCAATCTGAAAACTTCTTCAAACCTTGTCTAACCGAATCATCTTTTAAAATATCGAAGAAACCAAACCTTAATTGATGTTCTCTTAAAATACCGACAATTTGTCTAGAAAATCCACATTTTGGTTCTGATGGATTGCCCTTCATGAATAACATCACTGGTGCGGCTCTTGTTAATTTGGTTAACCTTTCATTTAATTCTTCTTCTGTCTCTTCACCTTCATCTTCGCTCTCTTCAGCCTCTTCATTATCATTTTGAGCCAATACTACTTCTTCATCTTTGGATTTAGAAGCATTGTCAGCTACATGTTTCTTACTCTGTTCTAAAGTACTAACAAATTCTTTTGGATCAGCACCTGAAAGTTCATTCAAGATCGTTTCATTTTGAATAATAATGAAATATGGAACAGCAGAAACGTTAAACAATTCAGCAATTTCAGTAAATTCATCAGCATCTATAGATAAAAATACAATATCAGAATTAGATGGCTCATCACTTAAAGTACTGTACACTTCATTCATAACTTTACATGGCTCAGCCCAATTTGTATACAAATATAAACAAATCAAACGGCCATTTGCCTCCGTTGTAGTTAATTTTGTGAATTGATCTTGATCTTTAATCTCAATGACTGCCATTTTTAATCAATTAATCCTATTTTTTTATTTCAAATACAGTTGAATACTCAATATATCTAATTCGACCACTTTTAATGAAACTATAAACTTGTATTTTTCTAATACCCAAGAATTTCAACACCTAGTGCATAAAAGAGCAAGACATCACTAAAAGAAACCAAATTAAATATATACAAAGATCCTTATATGCATGAATCATTTTTTTTTCACAATTAAAACTTTTCAAACTTTTATAATTTTATTAATTTTTCAATATTACTAATTTCTCCATATACTGAAATCAGTAATTTTTCGAAAGACATAGGCCTATATTTCATATAACTCTGCTTATAATCACAAAAGGTACTCTTAAAAAATCTCAAATAGCTATACGTTAGTTCGTTATTTACTGTGGTCAATGCATTATACTAACATGATAAGATAAATAGACATTTACACAGATAGATAGATATATTCCAGGTCCTGTCTCTGATGAGATCCATCAATATCAAAGTCGGTCTGTATATTTATTGTCACGTGACACACAGTTGTTTAAGACCGAAATTGAAAAATTTATTGAATTTGCGATGAGTTATTATATAAAATACGGTGTTTTTAAGTGATTATTTTATTTTGTTCGACTGGTTTATGTTTGAGTATATGACCTTGTGTAGGCTTTATGGTGACTACTGGAACTGTGAGGTTCAATTGAGTAACTGGTCTTTTTTTTTTTTACTTTTTGAATTCAGCAGTGTTACAGGGGAAACAATAAAAAATCAAAATTAGGATGTCGAAATTTCAATGTCTTACTTGTTCTGAGGTTCTCGATGATGAGGCTATGATGAAGCATTTATCGTCGACCCGTCATAAGTCGATTATCGATGTTATTGGAGAAGAGGATATTTGTTGTGAGGAATGTTCGGATTCCAATATCCATCAATTGCAAATTATTCGTTTTGGCGGTGAAGATATGGCTCTATTATGTAATAGTTGTTTTAAAAAAGAGTATTCAGATGAGAATGATAAACCAAAGACATGTTACTCGTTATCCAATGGGTCTATTTTGAAGAACTGGACGAATTATTTGAAAGTTAGGGATTGTTGTTGTAGTCAGTGTGGGAAGGAATCTAATTTGAACGTTAATTTAAAGAAAAATGTATTATGTGATCAATGTCTACAGAACAAGTCGAATATTAAAGATGTTACGGCAAGCGGATATATATCAGAAAAAAGTGGAAGATTTCTATACCTATATTTAGGTATACCAGAAAATAAGAAAGTTAATAAAGTGCAGAGAAGGAAAGGAAGAAAAATGGGGAGAAGAAGAAAAACCATTAGAGGACCCAGAAAAGATGGTGAAGGGAAACCTAAAAAGCCATTAACTGTTCATCAGCAAATGGCCAAACGTGCTTATGAGACTAAGAAAATGAATAATATAATTGAGAGTACAAATTCTATTAGTCTTGATTCATTCAAAGGTATGAAGGCATCTTCAAGTTCTCTTCAGTCTTTACAAAACTCTAATCGTACTAAATCATCATCTTTTTCAAAGTCAATGCCTAAATCTAACACATCTACGCAAAAGCAAAGTAGTAAGAAATCTAATTCTTCTAACAGACGAAGCTTATCGAAAACCGTTAATATAAACAATTCTAGAGATTCAAAACACCAATCAAATAAATTAAATAATAACCAATTATCAAAGAAGCCAACTTCAGGTTCAACTACTGTAGTGAAATCTTCATCAGGCAATAAAAAAAATGAACCACAATCTAAAGGTGGTAGGAAAGATGTAACTTCTAAAGTCTCTACTAAGTCAAATAAAAAAGAAAACAATACAGTACAAAGTAAAGATGTTTCTTCTGGATTTACTTTTAAGACATATGATAACTCCAATAATAATATTAATAATAATAAAAAGTCAGTAGGGACAAATAATAAAGCACCATTTAAAACAAAAGGTTTGAATGAAAAGAATGTAAAAGTTTCAGAAATAAATGATAAAAAATTAAACTCTACTACAAAAGCAGCAAATAAAATTTTAAGTTCCAATAAAAAACTTGGAGTAGACACCATTGAGAAGCCAAGCAAAAAACCTAGTGGTAGAGAGGAGATGGAGGAAGGTATTCCATTGAAGGCATTCAAGAAATATGCTCCACAGCTGACTTATAAAGATTTGGAGTCATACTTCTTAAATTTCTCTTATGCCTTATTCTTAGAGCAAAAACTAGAAGCTGATTTTCTACAAGATTTCAAAATTATATGGCCAATGAAAAGTACCGAGAGAGTTTTCGTAATTCATATTAAACAAAACAATAATCCTGAAATTGAAAAAATGTTATCACCAACATTTGCAAAATTAGGTATGTTACCATTTGTTAATAGACAAGTTATCATGCTAGCAAATCAAGATGAAAGTCAAGTATGGTACTGTTATGTTAAAGAGGTAGCATCAAAAAGAGGCAGCATTCAGATTTTATTGGAGTTGTTTTATTGGAATGATTTGAATTTGCCTATCAAGAGCAGCAATGAAGAATTTAAAATCCTTCCATGCTCAGCTCAAACAAACAGAATCATGTTTGCAATGACAAGTATAAAAAATGAACGTTTCGTTGAACTATTGTTGGGTAATAAACCTGTCAAACAAATAGAATTCAAAAATAGAATTCAATTTTCCAAAGATACACTAAATGATTCGCAAAAATCAGCGGTTGAACATGTTTTAAACAACAGTATAACTATTTTACAAGGTCCTCCAGGTACTGGTAAAACTTCTACAATTGAAGAAATAATTATCCAAATGATAAAAAACTTCCATTCTTTTCCTATTCTATGTGTTGCTGCCAGTAACATTGCAATTGATAATATTGCTGAAAAGTTGATGGAATCAAGGCCTGATTTAAAAATATTAAGAATATTATCAGAAGGTAAAGAACAACAATATAATAAAAGTCATCCCCTTGCAAAAATTTGTTTACATAATATTGTAAATGAGCAACTGTCCGAAAACGGCATGGAAACTCTGATAAAATTACGTTCCGGTAAGATGAAGCAAGTTTCTAAAACACAATTAAATAAATTAATGACTGAGCAGAACAATATATCTGATAGATATGTTTCTCAAGCTCAAATACTATTAACCACTAATATTGCTGCTGGTGGTCGTCAATTGAAATCTATCAAAGAAGTTCCCGTGGTGATTATGGACGAATCCACTCAATCATCGGAAATGTCTACATTAGTCCCATTATCATTGCCTGGTATTCGTACTTTTGTATTTGTTGGGGATGAAAAACAATTGTCAAGTTTTAGTAACGTTCCACAATTAGAGATGTCTCTATTTGAAAGAATTTTATCAAATGGTTCTTATAAAAACCCTCATATGTTAAACACTCAATATAGAATGCATCCTAAAATTAGTAGATTTCCAATTGAAAATATGTATGATAATAAATTACTTGATGGTGTCACTGTGGAGCAAAAAACATGGCCAGGTATAACCCACCCATTGTATTTTTATCAATGTAATAAAGGTTTAGAAAACAAAGTATTCAATCATAACAAAGGATCTCGAGGTTTTACATATACAAACAAGTTTGAAATCAAAGAGATCATCAAGTTAGTTTACAACTTAATTTTAGATAAGAATGTCCCTAGAAATGAAATTGGTATTATTACGCCTTATTCTGCTCAAAGAGATCTTCTTTCAGAATATTTGCAAAAAGACATAGTAATTAATCCGGAGAGATTAGAAATTGAAAGAGAAGTTGATGATTTAGATTTGTTAAATAGCAGGTTAAAAGCTAAAACTAGTGGTTTGTCTAATGATGGGAACAAAGTCAATACAATTAACATCATCAATGGTATTTTTATATCTACGATTGATTCATTCCAAGGTCATGAAAAGGGATTTATTATATTTTCTTGCGTTAGAAATAATAAAGAAAATAAGATAGGTTTTGTTAGTGACAAAAGAAGATTAAACGTCGCATTAACAAGAGCAAAATACGGTTTAATCATGGTAGGTAATAAGAATGTATTGAGAAAAGGTGATAAATTATGGGCAAGTTATATCAATTATCTTGAAAAAAATAACTTCATCCATGACAATATTGAAGACTACTAATAATATAAATTTTATAAAATAAAAGGAATATATATGAATTGGACATTTTGATACAATAGAATTTACATACATGAACTATCATCTAAACATATGTATTTAGTAAAATTTAAATAGGAAAAAACAAAAAGGTCTTACCCGGATTCGAACCGGGGTTGGTCGGATCAAAACCGACAGTGATAACCACTACACTATAAAACCAACAAATTCATAACCTGTACAAAAAATGCAAGCTTTATATACTCATCCAAATAAATATTATTAAATCTCTCCAACAACAAGATAGCTTTTACAACCTGTATAAAATAAGTAAATTACACGAGTAACAAGCCTGGGTAGAAATAAATGAGTTCTTACTACCATCACTATTTCAAAGTACAAAATATCGTATATTTACACTGGGTGGGGTCAAAAATACCACTAGTAGGTGTCTTAACTGGTTATGTTGTTTCCCTCTTGTTAAGAAATTCACAAAGATAGGGTCAGCGTAAGCGAGGAAACCTACTACTGACTTAAGTTTGTGACTGTCTGTCTGTCTACCTTTAAACGTAGCGTGTCTGTATGTTTACGTGAGAGTTAATTATGGGGCGAGCGAAGAACCTAAACCGTACATTCTCTAGACGCGTCTAAATTTTAAATTTGTTTGCACAAGGTTTTCATTTAGTTGTTACGTTATGGAAAATAAAAATAGGATAATCTTTTTTTGTTTTTCCTTCTCCTTCTGTAGTGTCAAATTTAAGAATATATATATATGATTATTTAAATATATATATATATAAATATTTATCATGCAAAGGTTTTCTATTTAGTATTAGTAGAGTTTACATGTATATTTGGTAAATTATACTTTGATATTTAGTTAGTGATTGGTATATAACTTAGATTAAAGTATTTTTAAGAACATTTGTTATTTCCAGAAATTAAGAAGTTCAACTTGAAAAGAAACTAAAGATAGGGTATGTATAATTTTTAACCTTAAGTGGTTGTTTTTAATTGAGAATTCTATGTTAAATAATGATTAATATGAATCCAATATTGGAATTGATTTATTGAAGATGGAGGATGTATAAAGTGTTTTTACGAAGGTGATGTGACATTAGAGTTATTATCACATTATCCGTATGGTCGAATTGAGATTTAGGGAGAAAAGTGAATTTTTTTTTAAAAATGAGTAAAGTTTGCATTCGATGTCGGGACTAAGGACTAATGTCCTGAGAAAGTATAGTCTAAGGGTGCCGAATGTGTTGTTTTAAAATCTAATTGTGTGTTTAATGACCTTAAAAGAAGGAATATCAAGAGTTGATTCGGGGTGAGACATCTGTTTGGAGTTAAGGCTCCAGAAATGGATTGAATTTAATGCACTCGATCAAATATGTTTTGAAGAGACCTCTCAGGCCATTATCATCGTTATATATTCAGCAAAGGAAACATTTCGAACAGTTCATTTCACTCTGCATGATTGCTATGATCATAATCTAACCCCAAAATATATATCACGTGCTATGTATTACTGTAATATTTAGGGTGGCAAATATGCAGTTTCACTTTTTAGGTGAACACATGAGAAGGTTTGTAATACAGGGTAGTATGGCAGTAAATAAGGATTTGAAATATGGTAAATTTCGTGCGTGTCAATCCCTCTGTTCTCTGTTCTATTCTCTAGTTTCCTCCCGTGCAATAATGTTATTTTGCCTACTGTGGTTCTTGTTGGTATATTAGTCATGCAAACCATGCTCTGTCCTAGTCGTGTTCGTCTACGATGATGGGTTAAGGTGTTGTGTTTGGGTTTTATCTTCATTTCTGGTTTCTCGTCGGATTTACATTTTTTTACGAAATTGTAGACACTGACCGGAGAAATGAAGATTAATATGAAATTAGTGGATGCCCAGAACCATACAAACTTTCAACGACAAGCAGGAGGGAATAAATAGTGGAACCACAAATTAGATTTTTGTGTTTTTATTGAATTAATCTAATTGGTTCGTTCCCTATTTTTACTCTTTTCGCAAAAATGAGGCTAAGTTTAGTGCATGAAATATTATTAGATACAACAAATGAACTGCAGGTGTTATTAGGGAAAAAGCTAACAGACAAAAAAAAACAAAAAAAAAAAGAAAACTATAACTTTACTTTGTTTGTTTGTTTATAAACATACGTAGCGTTAGAGTATACGCTAGTATCTTGCTTTGGTAATCGGCATTAAGTTGTGGACACGAAGAAATTACCATCGGGAGCAAGGTGCGCGACGCTTCTAAGGTATTTGTTTTCACTTTTGTTAAGTTTTCCCTTTTTAGTTCGTTCAGCGATCTCGGGTTAAATGCTTTTCCTTGATTACTACGGTTTCTAGGGGGTGCGCACGCGTACGCATACATACACTCAGCTAAATACAAGACTTTTTCGAGGTTTCAATTATGAATACTGGAGGAAATTCATCGAAGAACAGCAGCTGTGCTTAGTTTTTCTACTTCTGCTCATTTATTGTCTATTTTTGTGACTACTGGATTTTGTGCATATTTTTTGAATATCTTAGTGCCGTTGCTATTACAATGTTGTTCGTGATTTTACAACATGTCAGAAGACCACTGCAAATTATCTCACGTTCTACTGTTCTATCGTTTCTCTTTTTTTTCTCGTGTTTGCTGCTAGCTATCTTGTAAGGCATTTTACTACTTCATTACCCTCAACGACAATAAATTGAAAATGTACACAATACACTAAAAAACCTGTATGTTATTTGCAAGGCATCTGGCGACTAAAAATTACCAATGAGTGTTTTTTATGATTTCTGTGTGTGTGTTTGTTACGTATATTAGTTATCTCGAATCATAACTTATACGCTACTTTTAAAGAAAAGAAAAAATACCATTTAAAGTAAAGTCATGCTTCTCCAACAAATAGTCTGAATGATTTGACGTCTTTGTTGTGTGTGTTTTTCTTTTTATTTTTCTGTGTTTCTGTTTTTCCCAACTCAAAAATTGAAAATATGAAAAATATGGAAAATTTAGGATGTTAGAATTTAGATTTTTATTTCTATTATTTCGTTTCCTAAATTATCCAAATTTGTTATTTGTTATTTGTTATTTGTTCTTCTTTCGAAATATTACCTGAATTGTGCATATATATAAATAACAAATATTAGGAATTAAACTGATTACATGTTATTTTACAGTTAATGATTGTACTTTCGTTTTTATTAAATGGCCCTCTCCCCCCCCCTTCAATAAATCATAATTCCAAAAAAAAAAAACTTATAATTGGGTTTTTTTCATTAGATTTTTATTAATTTATTAAAAAAACATACTGAATTAATATTGTCCTGTTCTCTATTTTTACTAACAATTATTATTGATTTTTGAAATTGTATTTGAAATATATTCCAAAAATTTTATTATACCTGTGATATAGATATTAAATTATTCTTATTACTACTACTACAATTCTAATTTTAGCTAATCAATCATCCTTTTAAACCTACTCAAATATTTTTTATTTTTGTTTTAAGTTTATTTGATTAATCCATTATTAGACGAGAAAATATATATACGCATATATTAACATATCCCAAAGTTTCAAAGTGATATCAATATTTTTAAAAAGATCACCCCATAAAAAATAAACCACAAAATACAATAATAATGTCTCAAAGTCGTGAAGATTCTGTCTATTTAGCCAAGTTAGCTGAACAAGCTGAAAGATATGAAGAAATGGTCGAAAACATGAAGGTTGTTGCTTCTTCAGGTCAAGAACTATCTGTTGAAGAAAGAAACTTATTGTCTGTTGCTTACAAAAACGTCATTGGTGCTAGAAGAGCTTCTTGGAGAATTGTTTCTTCTATTGAACAAAAAGAAGAATCTAAAGAAAAATCAGAACATCAAGTTGGTTTGATTAGAACTTACCGTTCAAAGGTTGAAACTGAATTAACTAAAATCTCAGATGATATTCTATCCGTTTTAGACTCTCATTTAATTCCATCTGCTACCACAGGTGAATCTAAGGTTTTCTACTACAAGATGAAAGGTGATTACTACCGTTATTTAGCTGAATTCTCCAGTGGTGATGTAAGAGACAAGGCTACTGACTCTTCTTTAGAAGCTTACAAAACCGCCTCCGAAATTGCTACAACTGAACTACCTCCAACACATCCAATTAGATTAGGTTTAGCTTTGAACTTCTCCGTCTTTTACTATGAAATTCAAAACTCTCCAGACAAGGCTTGTCACTTGGCCAAGCAAGCTTTTGATGATGCCATTGCTGAATTAGATACCTTATCTGAAGAATCCTACAAGGACAGTGCCTTAATTATGCAACTATTAAGAGACAATTTAACTTTGTGGACTTCAGATATGTCTGAATCTAACCAAGCTGAACAACCATCTGACGATGCTCAAGCTCCTAAATAAATAAGCTAATTCATTAAAATCTGAAAGAAAAATAAGGTTATATGTGAAATGATTTAATATTATATAAAAATAATAAAAATAATTTTCTTAATATTGTTAAATCATTAAATTTTCTTCATTTTTTAATTTTAAAGATTTATTTTGATGAGTGATGTATATATATGTTATTAAAAACTAAAAGTGAATATAAATCATTTCGACAAAAAAACAGGGGAATATTAATAAAGCAAAGATTATTTTAAGGGATTTTTTTTTCTCTGATCACTTAAAGATTTTAATTAAATTGATATCTATCTTTATTATATTTTAAATAAGCTTATGTGTCGCTAATGAATATATATTGAATAAAAAAGGTACAATGAATAATTATTTAGTTTGTAATCTCTAAGTAACTTGAATATTAGCGGGAAGATCTGAAGTAGTAAACGCTCGACTACTGTACTGATAATTTGATTGTATATAATGGTGCTATGTTTTATTGCCTTTGCCAATGTATTGTAATGTGCAAAGAAAAAGAATATCTTTTGTTATGATAAAAATAATTAAAAATTGTATTTGTACTATCTAAGTAATAATGAGGATATATTTGAACTATAGAACTTTCATGCAAGTACCTTATCTTATATTTGCATTGAATCAAATGCAGACTTAGAATTATTATGTAGATTCTTCATTGGTTGTGTTTCTCTAGATAATAAACCGAACCTCTTATCTTTAGATAATGACGCCAGTTGGAAAATACCTTGAACAATTGAGTCTTGTGGATTTAATTCATATTTTGAGTGAACCCAACTTGGTGGACAAGTCTTGCTACCTCCAGTCAATTTCAATAGTTCTGGTAATTCACCAGAAGCGACATCATCGGTACATAACAAAATAGTATTAGATTCACGAGCAACTGGAACTGAGATACTTTCTTTAGTGGAACTGATTAATTGCTTCAATTTCAAAGAAGAAACACCTAATTTTGGTAGTGGTAATTCATGACCTGGTAAGGTTAGAGAAGAAGCATCGTAACTTAAGTTACCGTTAGGATTCGTGACTTTTAAAATGTGATCCCATGGAACCCATTTGGCAGTTTGAATTGGTGCTTCAATACATAAGAAATTGTTAACAATTTCATTCATACCTAATCTTGAAGATCTTAATTCTTTTTTCATTTCACTCAGTTCATCTGGAGTAATATTATTGAATGGGAAATTTTTAGATAAATGTGATAATTTAATTGGGTAAACGCCTTGCTTATCGATCTTGGATAGTAACTGTTTGGATGTTTTTAATTTTAGTATGTGTGATTGAACGTAATCTCTAACGAAAATGGTTGGTCTAGCAATTAGGCTGTTAACATTATCAGTTTTACCGGTAAATTTATCAATTGTCTCTAAAGTAACTAAACCTCTTTTTTGACAATTTTCCAAAGAGGCCATTTTAATATCAACTAAATATGCTTCACCAGGTTGAACAACAAATTGATCAGTTGGTACAGCAGAGGCATTGGTTAATTGCGAATGACCACGTTCAATTATAGCCAAGTCTTTAACAGAGTCGGATTGAGAAAGTAATGCTGATTCTTGATGTGATTCTGACCAAATCACACCTTTGAATTCTCTTTCGGCAACAATACCTTCATTCTGACCTGCTAAAAATCTCCTAACTCTACGAATACGAGAACCAGGTACAACACAACAGTTATAAGAACGAGCAATAGTGTCGACAACTGATCTTAATAATTGACCATTTATGCTTTGAGCGGAAGAACCTAAAGTAGGTGGTAACTTTTCTGGAGTTAAAGCACAGTTCAATAGAGAGTTTACAGTGTCAACGGCAATATGAGCAGCTGCAACCGCATCGGCTTTACCTCCTAGTAATGGCCCAGTAGGTTTAGTATTAGTTTCATCAACTGGATATATGATCATGGTGTGGGAAACTTGAGAAGTGTAACCATCAATATGGACACCCAATGTGATTTTAATCAAATCACCTTCTTTTAATATACCAGTAACAGTAGATTGTAACTCTGTGTCTTTCAAATTTCTATTCCAATGTTTCAAATTCTCAGCATCTTCGATTTCTGGAGACCAACCGTTACTGATTTGATTAACATCAATGGATGTTGGGAAAGCTATACCTTTTTCATTAACCTTATTTGTGTAAAACTGAGATAAACAATTTTGAATAAAAGAATCAGTTAGCAAACATAACTCAGAAATTGTTAAAACATTTGATTTTTTATAATGATAAGAGTCATTTATCAGTCCGATAATATATTTCAAAGCTGTTTGTGCAACTTGACCTGCAGTTCTATATTTATCTAAAACAGATTCTTGTAGAACATTTTTATCCTTCAATAACACTTGAGTGTCCTCATGAGAAATAGCTAAAGCCATGATGGAAATAATAAAAAGAAATATCCGAGGATGGTATCTATATATATAGAGATATACTAGATAGTATGCTTTGAATAGTTTCTATTTTCCTATGTAGATTCAAGTTAACAAATATGTTTTTGGGAAATAAACCCATGCAAGATGTCAAAAATCTTAAATAAGTTTAGGAATTCTTTTATCAAGAAGACTCAACGATCAAAAGTCAATGGTAATGAAATTGTGAATGTCTATTAATTCTTCTAAGCTTTACAGTTTGAAGCTCATCTCATCGCATCTCATCTCAATTGTAATTAAATTTTTCAATCTCATCACTTTTAACGTTGAGAGAACCCGATCTTGTGCTGTCGGCCAAAAAAAATTTTCCTTCCGCCGTATTATCGTCATGTACGTACCAGCGCGACGCTATCAGATCGGTGTCCTGGCAATCTGGCGATCTGGAGAATCGATTCCGCATTCATCCCCAGATCATTCCTCGCCATGGGAACTCGTATTTTTAATTTCCTAACAAATATATAATATTCGCATTATATAAATGCAATGGAGCGATTCGTAAAATGCGCATAATAGACAATTACTGATGGCCTGGCCATCTCATTCAAGAAAACTTGCATTATCTGCTGCTCGATCGGTACTTCACTTAAACCAACGACATATATGGTATATGATATATGATATATGTATTATATCATTATATTACTGTCCTGTTTGGGTTGTGTCTATACCCGTCCGTTAGATAAAACATTAGAAAGGCTAATATTATTATTTGAGGGAATTGTTTTGCAAAAGGTGTGGTATCCTAGTTTTCCGCCCTCCACGAAAGAATATGTACGGGTGTGCAAATATCCAAAATGGTTTAAAAGTTTTAACATTAGCATAACCTTTCGACCGGATCTTGCTCACCTCTATATCTGCAGAGAGTTCCGAATAATACAAACGGTGCTGAAACAACCCTCCGCCTCCGCCTCCCCCAGCCATATGTTACTGCCAGACGTACGATACCACGCCCTTTGTGTACTTTGATAAAGCCGCTCGGAGATTTGCTCCCCGCAATGTTGTACAGCACAAGACTTGGAGCCATGTAGGCATTCATAAATCCAATCCATTGCCGTAACATGGAATACTCTCCTTAGTATATACGGCAAAAAAAGAAACATCGTACATGTGACAAACTTTGAGACCTTTGTTGAAAGAGACGCAATCGCAAAGGAATGGTCTCTGGTCATCAATCTCCAAATTTTATGCAAAAGTTGGTTTTTCACCACTCAATTGGATTCGGTATTGATCCGGAATATAGCAATAGTTATCCACAGACGCTTTGATAAAGCAATGGTCGATCTATACTAATAAAAATCGCTAACTAACTTCGTAGAGCTACAAAACCAAATACATTGTACCAGACACACAATAACCTCTAATTGTAAGATTCGAGATCACTCATTATTGCTGTTAGCAGATCCCATTTCTAGAGATTACTAAGGAGCTTCATAAGTATCACTCAAGAAAAAGGAACGAGAAGAATTGCAAACATTCATATGTCTACGCTTATTGTGTACTAACAATCCAAATACTGTCAATGTGCCGTGCCAAGTTTCAAGTGAAACGGCTGCAGTCTACCTATGGACATTGTTTTCTGTCATGAATTTACTTATTTTGCTCATGCCATAGCCATTTCCAGACAACAACAAAGTTGTTTCCCATTTGATTTTTATCCTTAATCCGTTTTCATACATGGCCCTCCCTGATTCGGAAACTGTACGGTTACTACCATTTTCAGCCTTCGAACCCGCCATTGCTTGAACAATGCGCACAACCAATTTTGGAAAATATGATGTAAATTATTACATGGTTGTGCGGTTTTACAAACCCCTGTGACGATTTCTAGGGAGTTTTCCCGTTCGAGTGAACGCTACGTACAACGACAGCTAGTTTTCTTACGTATGAATCTTGTCCAATTGAGCTTGCAGGAATGTAAAGATATACATCATCTTATCCGCTGATTGTCCTCTATTTTTTCAGAGTGTAGCTGGCTACTAATAAGTAAACTCTGAAACATTACTCAGATTAATGTCGCTGATGTTAAGTGATTCTTCCCAACAAGACCTTCCTTTCTTGAAAGTTAATTTGATAAACAAATAGAATAATTGCTGGTCGACGACAACCACCACTGTGCAATTTTTTCGTAATGTTATATTTGTTATAGCATTGTTTTAATGAATCGATCAGTAAGAAAAAACTTGATTAGTATGCTGTACTGTGGATTAGATAGATATCTTGACGTCTTGATAAAGTTTCCCACATGTAGGAACCGACTAAGAAGTGATTTATTGTTGTGCAACTAATCTGAATGATTTAGTGATTAAGATAGAATGTAATAAATATAAGAATATATGGGATCTGTATATATTTCAAACGGTTTTCTTTATATAAGTAATAAAAAATACTTTGTATCATGGGAATTTATAGATTACTGTCTTCCATTTATTCCAAACAGCCAGAATTTAAGAATAAGCTCATCGCAACACTTTATTATTTAAAATTATAGATTAGTTTTCTAATTTTTAACTGAAAAAATCGAAAATTGTCTGTGCTACTGAACATTTTTTGAAGTCATCTCTCCAATATTTAATCCCATGTTTATTATCGAAAAATGATTTCCACTTTGTCACAATTGGACGACGAAAGAATCCTTCACCAATTTATCAATGTTGAGATTGATCAATCCCCCACACCTGTGTTGAAAACACCTGAAAATCAAACTTTCCTTCATCCAATTGAAAGGATATCCCCTTCCGCATATATTAAATATAAAAATTGGAAATCTAGCTTTAATAAACTGAAGAAATATGATAAATATGAAAAGATTAAACCTGTGAATCCAGAAAATTCAATTAAACGGAAACCACCACCACTAGCTAAACTGAATGATTTAAGTCCTCCAAAATCCTATCCAGAACGACAGTCATCCCTTCCTAGGCCATCTTCTATTGTTTTCCACCACAAGAAAGAGGTCATTCCTCACAGTACAGCAGGAAGCACAAGTAGTTCATTTCGTAATTTTACAAGAACAGATTCTTTAGCAAACTTCGAATCAGAATTGCAAAACCTAAGTGACAGTAACGACAAGAATGAAATTAGGTCTGATAAAAATAAATACAGGACGAAAAAATCTTTCATGAACGTACCATGTACACTATGTAAAGAATTAGTGTCGAATAGAACTCAAGGTGAAAAAATTATTGAACTAAAATGTAGTCATCCAATTCATGAGGATTGTTTAACAATTTCATTCGGTGACAGCTCTAATTATGACGCTAATAACAATCATTCTTTATTCCCAAAATGTCAATCATGTCTAACAGAATTTAAATCAAATAAAAGGTGTATACCAGTAAATGATGAAATTAAGGATAAACTAGTCTCAAATTTCTTATTGAATAACAGACTAAGTCCAGTTGAACAATCAATTGAAATTGATTCCGAAATGATTAATAATACAGTCTCAACAAAATTGTCACCTATTCAGCAATTAGAGAAAAATCATAAATTCCCAAATTCTAAGAACTCATCGCCAGCCTCTTTTTACGCTACTCCAGATAGTTCAAAATGTTTTGTGTTGGATAAAGTTCCAGCTGATTATTCAAAAAAAAGTTTACAAAATAATAATATTAAATTAAGACAGTCAAGGGTGGGGAGCATTATATATGGTTCTCCTCAAGTAATGAGCTCTAATCGAGAAACTCAAACGTTACATTCGTTTGAATTACTGGACACACAAGATAATAATATTGCTTCCAAAGAAAATTATAATTTAATTCCAATATTGAGATCATATTTCACAGAAATACTGTCTTCTGATTTTCCAGATAAACTTAAGAAGACACAATTTGATGAAGATTATGGTTTATTAAGACTAGTTGATATGCTATCGATATCTTTCAATGGTACAGATTATGCAATTGGAAAATGTTTTTTATTTCAGAAATCTATAGTATTATCAATGAGTAACAAAATTGATGAAAAGAAAGATAATAACTTAGATATTAAAGCTGATAATAATTCTAACATGATTAAGATATTTAATTTAACTGATGGGTTTAGTATAGAAACGATAGACTCTTCCGTTCTTAAAATTAAGTTTGATAATAAAATTAATCCAAATTTGACAAACTTATATTTAACAGAAAATCTGAAAACAAATTCAAGTTCAATTATTGAAAAATGGATTTCTGGCCTTTTAGATATCCATTTCATTTTTGATAGTGATCATTTCACTTCAACGTTAGATCTGCCTCCCGTACAAAAAAATATTGACGCTGATACTGATAATGCCACATATTTTGGTCTAGTTAATAAAAATAAAATAATAGAAATTACTCATCTGGACAATGATTCAACGGGAACCATTTTAAGAAGAAGTGTCGTAGTTCCCGAAGTTGGAACAGCCAGTTTTACAAGTGACAGCCTGATGTCAGTAATGACTTCTTTTAGTTCAATTATGTCTGTGAAGTTGAAGAAACCTAATGATCTGCTTCTTGTACTGCAACTTGATTTTAGAAAACTCAATCCAGGAGAAGAACAAAATATTAAAAATACAATTAGGGCTTTAACAATAGTTTATCAAAATTTACATCTCTGTTTTGTTTCTAGCAATGGCCATATTCTTAAGATTATAAAAACAGAAGATATCATAAATGGAACGGATTATTATGAAGAGCTACAAGATATTAAAAGTAACATAAAATTCACTCCAGAGTGGTTGAGCAAAGAACTGTCTCCCGTCTTGGATAGAGGCTCTTTAGGTGTTTCAGTGATTTCAAATACAAAAATGGATGAGAAAGAATCTGTGTTATTCATGGATTTTGCTGTATTTACAGCCGTGGCAAGAAAAACTATTAATCAATTGAAAGTTCATGTCGGTTTTCTGAATAGTGACTACTCTGACAAAGTACAAGAACTTTTGGAAATCAATAACTGGAATTTATTACTAGAGTCGTTGTGTTTCACCTATGGTATTGTCTTTGGGCAAGATGACGACACACTCGATTTTACTCTTGACGGGAACAACACAATTATTAGTTCTCAAACCCCTACTTTATCCTTCGAACAAAATGAATTCGAATCTGATGTAGAATCTTTGACTACGCTACTTCTTTAAACGCATACCTATTTTTAAGAATCCAGTCATTGTTAACTTTTGAATCAGAACTACCAGCAAGGACACTCATACTATATAAAATCGCATACTAAAATATAGTTGTAAACATACTCCTATTAAATAATAATAATAATAATAATAATAATAATAATAATACACGCTCACATACATATATATATATGTATGATTCAAATAGAAGCTTTGTATACATACAATTGATGTAACAATTGATGTAACAATTGATGCTTATATTACATATATAAACTTTCTTTTAGAGTGTCATAAAATCTCATCGCATAAAATTGGTTCTTAACATAATTTCCATATTTTCAGATACACACTCATATATAAATAAAAGTTATCTGGCAGCCTTTAGAATGTTGAATTTATGATTCTGTTAATGTTGTTGATAAGCCTACTAAAAGCATAGAATTGCTTTCTAAATCTGCTACATTTTATGTATATTGAATTAGTTCAAAAACAAAAACATTTCTATAAATGATATAATATATTGAATGAACAAAACAGTTATTTTTGATTTTAAAGATAACTATCTTTATTTTGGGAAAGAACTATCTGATCGACCTCAGTTCTGTATACCATGGTTGATAAAATCGTTACATGATAAAGGCACTATGGAATTAGTATTATCTATGAGGGATATATTTCATAATATATTAAACGTTAGCCCATATAACAAAGACATCATAATTGTTGACGATGTATTATGTTCAAGACAAATTAAAGAGATCTACTGTGAATTATTTTTAAAGAAGCTAAATTGTCATCAATTAACGTTTATACCTAGTGCTATTTCTGAGTGTATTGCAAGTGCATCGGATCGTGCATTGGTTATTGAACTATATGATGATCGTATTGTTTTAACACCTTGTTATGATAATAGAATAATAGAAACAGGTATTATAGAATCCTTGGGTTCCATCAATAAGAAAAGATCAGTGACTGATATTGGCTTTACAGAAAGTTGCTTTTCAACAAAGAGTTTTGATGAACTATTAAAATATAACAATGGCAATTACGAAAATAATGAACTACCTATAGTAATTTTAGTTTTGAAAGCACTAGGATTGATATCAATTGATCTAAGAAAATCATTATTAAGTAATATAATAATAACTCATGAATCTACTGAAGTTGACTTGAATGAAATCAGACATCAAATTGAATTGATACCTGGAAGCTGTATAATATTTTCCTTGAGGTCATGGGTGGGAGCATCTATATTCTCTGCATATGCTAAACAAAAAAATATCGATTCTGGATACGTAATTACAAGAGATGAATACAAAAGTGGACAATATCAAATTCCCGATTGGTTTGAGGGTAGGTTCTATGTTTAGGAATATTGTTTACTCTAAAATATTAATGAATATTATTTTGAAAGTTAGCCAAGATAATGGAACCTTACTAGAACAATTTTTTAACAAGGTTAATATATTATAAACGAGGTTAAATTAACGTTTAAACTATAGATTATAGATAGTCCATTTCAATTCCCATTTCCATTTCATATTCATCAGAGAAAAATTGGCTATCATTTGAATATATATCATTTAAACTAATTGAATCTTCAGAAAGTTCATATTCGTTGAAGTTGTACGATTCATATTTATAAGGAAATACAAGACTATGCTCAAAAAACTTCCTCAAGTTTGCTAACCTAAAAAAACCATTTTTGTCGCTTCCAAACAGGAAATGCATAACTTTATCTTTGAAAGTGACACTATTACTAAGGTCTTGATACTCCAATTCTCTTGGAAATTGCGGTTTTCTCTTGTTTAATGAATCTTGTAGAATGCAGATTATTATATCTTCATTATGTTCTTCCAACTCTGAATCGTTTGCATCAATGTTCGAGGCATTATTTTTGCCCGTGACACAGGGTACAAGATATTCAAAATCTTCGTTCTTACTTCGAATATCAACACTATGAATACGACATTCACTCATGGATTTAGCAAACTCTTTAATCTGTTTGTCTTTTTCAAATTCGTGCAATACTTTCTCTAGTGATGGTGATTCTATTCTGTATTGTTCGTTTATTTCACCAAGGTCACCAATTTCCTTTAAGTCATCACGAACCTGATGTTTCTGTACATTGATTTTTTTAGTATCCTTGGAAATAGTTCCTTTTTTAACTGTGAGATTTTTATTAAGCACATTTTTATTATTTGATTTCAGCTTTATATTATTTTTATTATCCAGCAAGATCTCTTTTAAAGTGGATGGGTCTTGCTTAGTATGAATCACATCAAAATCGTTTTCTTGAGCTTTATTCAACTGGTTACTATATATTTTTCCAGGTGTCATCTTCTCTCATAAAATTGTAGTGTTTCTAGCAATGCTATTTAAACTGTGGTCTGTACTGACATTAACTCAATAATTAAAGTTGACCAAAATAAATTGGCCTAGAAAACATTTAATAGTTTATGTATTATATGTATTTTATGTGTCGTTTTTTTTGTCACTCTTTCAAAATGAGTTAACAAAATACAAAAAATAAGACCAAAATAATAAAATACAATTATATACAAAAAACTATAATAAGTGAATACGCTGTATAATGATGCCCTTGGTTAGGCAAGACAAGAAGTACAAACAGCTATATCGATGGTGCATGTCAATTGTCAATTTCTAATGCATAGCTTTTATGAACTAAATAACATATAAAGCATCCAGCTACCCAAGAAGCTTTAGTTTGATTCCTTGAATACAAGTCTTCAGCGTAATTGGTTTATTCAAAAAGTCATCAACAATACAGTCTGACCAGCAATTGTGCAGTACCTATTATATTAATTAATAATATTGTATTATATATAACATCTCCAATGCTCCTTTTAATCGTAGCATTTTCAAATTTATATAATAACTTTTTCAATATATTATTGACAAAAGGTCAAAAATGTGGATTTAGTTTTTTCAATATCAAATTTATAAAAAATACCATCGACAACTTTGTTATTTTATTTAGACAATTAGTTTATCTAGACAGTTTACCGATTGTTCTATTTGAATAAAACAGGATCATCAATTATTATTCAATAATAGTGTATATCAGAACAAAGGAGTTCAAAAAGAATTGTACTTTGGCGAGTAGTATTCGTATTTAATTGTACATTTTGATTATTGATCCATTTACCATTGCTGCATTTTATTATAATTATTAACCAATACCTGAGTTTTGAATGACATTTACCTATGAGAATTATATGAACTTGATTTTTCATTTAGATAAAGTCTATGAAAATGTTCCACAAGATATAAGTAAAAGAATTGTCTCTAATGCCATTGCACCAGTAATTACGGTCAATGCCACCATTGCATTAGATTCTCATATATCTGAAGAGTATGGTATAGATTCATTTTATACGTTGTTACGATATTTTGGGGGTTGCATATCAGATCGAGACCAAAGTAATGAATACATAAAGGACAAAGAGCTGGAGGAAAACAGCTATGCACCTAACGAGGATGGCCTAACAACAATTCAAGAGACAAAAATATCTATTACTAAAGCAAATATACCTGAAGCTGTGGAGGAAATCAATATTAAAACTGCTAACCAAGTTAATGATTTTACTGTAAATAGTGATAACCTTAATATTGATTTGAATTCCGAAAATGCAACCGCTAAACCTTCACAACTAAATAGAAACAGAAGTAGATCAAACAGTCTATTTCAAAGAGATTCAACACAAGCGCAGTTTATAAGATTCACAAGACCCATTGAAGATTTATTGAATAGTGGAGATTCTGTGGATATGTTATTCGATTATCATACGTTGGAAATATATTTGGTGAGTTGTTTGAAAATGATGGAAGAATATACTAGTAATGAAATTGATCATAAAACATTACAAAAATCTCTTTATCATAGATTTTTTTCATCTGCAATATCTTCTACAAATTATTTATCTCCATATGAATGTTTTAATCATCCAATTGTATCATTAATTGCAATAGACATAAGTAAAGGAGATGACTATAATGTTGCCAGAGATCTTCTAATCGCGTTCAAAAATCAACAAACTACTGTAAATAAGTTTCCTATTTTTATGAGTACGAATGATATATTACCTGTGTTTGTACTCTGTTATACCGGTTCATCATTTGAAGAATCTGAAAAATGTGCAGAACTATCAAAAAAGCTTAAGAAACAACTGTTTGCTGAAAGTATAAGGATACCATTATGGGATAAACGTTATGCTGACGATACACAAATAAAACTTCACCAACCTGCAATGTCATCTTTAGATGAAATGCTTTATTTTCTCCAAACACTCAAAGTAGATGAATTACCACTAAATTTAATTAATTGGATTTATGATCAACTTGAAATCCTAACTAACGATTTAATGATTCCATTTATGCAAAGGAAGATAAAATTTTGGGAGGAAACGATATTACAACCAAAAAAATCTTTATTCCAAGGTACTAAAATTTTTAGAAAATTCATGGGTAGGTCTTCCACAATGAATGGCAAACAGGATAATGTACCACTTAAAGATAGTCAAGGCAATGAATATTTTGCATCAACTTCTAATGTATTTCTACTGAGGAAACTTGCTGATTGGTCGATGATGATAGCTGACTTTAAAACAGCCTATACTACTTATGAAAGTCTCCTTGAAGACATAGAACTTTACCCAAAATATTTAGCTTCGTGCTTAGAATGGTGTGCAGTTTGTGTTTTAATGGGTGCTCAAAACATTGTTACAACCAAAATGATAAAGAACGATGTTAATCCACTTATTGAACGTTCATTAGATGTCTATGAAGATTGTGCCTCTTTAGCAAATGATACAGTTGAGCAAGAGCAATCTACGGGTTCTGAATTAGCTAGCTCTTATGAAACAAGATGCATGCTTGTGACTTCAGAGTTGTTTTTATCACTCAGTGACACCTGGACTTCTACCCCTTATGCTTTAAGCAACTTAGAAACAATTTTGTCGGAATGCAAATTAGGTCCATGTTCTCAGATTATGATTTGGGAGCGTTTAAGTGATTGCTATAATTTACGTACAGATCCAAGAGTAAAACATAAATTGAGAAATAATATGAATAGTCTTCCAATGAACCAATTTTCTGAAGAAGAATCAAAAAGACTTGATTTAGAAAGCATTGTTTTGAAGGGATTAACAAGGCAGAGAAAGGCCTCTTTCTTTCGTTTATTAGCGGCTAAAAAGTGGGCAGAACAAAACCAATGGAGACAGGTATCATGGTGCTTGAATGATATATCCGATATGTATCAAGATATTGTATTTGGAGAACGTGAAAGTTTAATATATAAAAAACTGCTTAGAAAACTGTCTGAAAATTCTTTAAAATAACTGAATTATTTAAAAAATTAATAAATAATAAATTGAATATCAGATCATTTTATTTTATAAATGTGTGATTCGTAATGATGAATTTTACTAATTTAAAACTTTTTAACTTTTTATGTGATAAAATTTTAATGCAGATATGTATATTATTTGAATAATTCTTAACTACAAATAATATGCTAAATAATAAAATAATGTTACAATGACTAAATAAATTTCATTAATTTTTCTGGGGGGACTGTATTTAACATTTCTTGTTCATCTATACGTGGCTTAATCGATTCATATTTTTGATCATCTTTGAATATATAGGCTATGGTAATTCCAAATAATCCTAATATTGCAACTGTACCAATTGCTAAAGCCAGAGCAATAAGGACAACAAACCCACGATCAATTTTTGAGTATTTCCCTTCGTTTTTGTTAACAACTGTAGTTTCACTTGCCATAGGAATTGTGCTTGTTCTTGACCTAGAACTTGTTCTTGTAGATGTAGTATTAACAGGCAAACTATTCTCAGAGTCAAATAAATGAGAAACATCTTTATTTTGAAAATAATTAATGGTCTCACTATTATTATTAGTTTGGTGGCCATTAATTGTAAAATATGGTTGCCAGCTTCCAGAGCTATATAACATAGCATTCAAATGTCCATATAAGGTAGAAACAAATTCTCCATATACTAGTAATACTTCTGGTTTATTTGAAGTAGAATTTTGTGTATCAATATAAATGTTATCAACAAATTCAATTTGTTTTGATATCAAATTTGTAAAACTAATTTCATTCCATTCATCTGAAGAATATTCGGTTATCGTTTCGTTATTCCAGGCTATGATTCTTTCTCCATCATACAGAAATGAATTTATATCTATATCTAAATCATCAGATAATACTGATATGTTATAATTTTCTATGCCTACACTGGCCATTTTTATGCCAGTTTCATTTTTACTGTCAAATGATCCCGAAAGTAATATTTTATCTGAATCATATAGTTGCATATCTGAAAAGGTTCCTTTGATAGTGTTATTAGCAAATTTTGACCATTGGTTGGTTAAATAGTTAAATAAACAAATACCATAGCAACCAATATCATCTAGAGTAAAATTACCGGAAACTAAAACAGTATTATTCTTACTAAAGTTTATCATCGAAGTGATGAGACCGTAGTTATTTAATTCCACGTCTGCCAAAGACAATTCATCAGTGAGGTTAGAAATAACTAAACTTGAGGAACCATTATTCATGATTGAGTTAACAAAAAGTAACGAAGAATCATTAGAATACAGTAAATTGTTTATACTACCAGAATAACTTAATGGAATACTTTCATTATTGGAGTATACTAGTTTACTGTTTTGTCCATCTTTGTAGGCATATATGTTTTCTGTATCATTTAAAAACACTGCAGCATATGGGATATCAGTCGAAGACAACATTAGATATCCTATACTTGAGTTTCCGAATAAACTTAAAGGTTCATTAAAATTATTATATTCTGACCTTAAAATATTTCCAAATATCACTGTATCATTATTCGAATTGGCCCCTGCTGCTGAAACCCTACCACTAAATATCGAGTTATTATAAATATAAGAACTTGATGAAACATTATAAATATAATCATTATTAAATATCAATAATTCAGAGCCTTGATATGAAATGTTTGCAAATTCGTGAATAGTATCATCTAGTTTACCGAAAGAGGAAAAAGTTCCATTATATGAGAGATTATCAACTATACTTGTCGATGATATATTATAGTGTCCAAAGAATAAAAGCCCCTCTGAGTAATTTTCAATTTTCGTGGTGTTGCCACCATTATCAATGACGACAGTATTATTGATTTCCAAATTGGAGTTCAACTGAACTTCGACAATATTGCTTGTTGATCCAGCAAGCAAAAGTGTTTCATTAAAAGTATTACCTACCAAAGAAACTGAAGAAGGGAATTGCTCCAATGCTAATTGATGAATGGAATTATTACCAACTTTTATTTTTGCATCTGAAGTGAAATTGGACATTTGATACTGGAATAAACCGTTCAATTCAAGTATTGATGATTGAAAATCCGTTTCTATCAGCAAATTGTCAACATCTATATAAGTTGGTGTCAGATCTACCTTATCGGCTACTATAATTGCTGATTCTAAATTAGGCAATACTGTAGAAAAATATGTTAATGTAATTTCTGGCGACACTGTTAGCTCACCATTATAAATTTCATCATATTTTATCTCATTATTATTTTGATAAATCAATCGCGTGGATAAAATTGATCCATCTTTTGGATCTGAAACTGTCACATTTACAATACTTCTTAGATTACATGTGTCATCGGCAAGACAACCAGGTGTATATAGTTTAATGGAGAAATTACCTGCAGCTTTAATATTTGGAAAAAATTGAACGTTTGGTATTGTTGTTGAAGTACCCTCATAAGTTGTTGATATATAACTGTCCAAAGCTAGACCTTGATGCCAATTATTATTAGAAAGTAAGGAAGAAGAAATGGTGTTCAAATCACCATTGCATTCAGGTTCATTTAAGGTGTTGTTAGCATATACTGTATGTGAGCTTTGAAACAAATTAATCCCAGATAATGCTATTGAGCTACCATATGAAGCCTGTGCAGAAAATGTCAAGCCTGACAGGTCAACATTGTCTACGAAAGCAAATTCTTGATAGTTTTCTGACCATTTAACACTGACGGTATTATCATTTATAAATGTGCTCTGGCTTAGTTGTAATGTCGAATTTGTAGATGCAGCTTGAAGACTAGTCACATTTAACAGAGGACAAAAAGCATCACAATATTCTTGTTTTCCTGTCAGAGGATTAACATACGTAAGATTCATAATACCATTTGAGGGACTAGCCAAAATCCTAAAAAGGGCAACACCATTATTTGCATTATTGGAATTGTATATTCTAATTTTTGAAGGAGATATTGTAGTCGGAAGTGTCAACTGGAAATCACCAGATTGTCCATCAATAATCCATGCATCTGAAGATCCAGCTTCGCATGTTAAATCAATTTGATTAAAAGTAACGGCATTTGTATTCCATGTGGCGTATCGAAGCGATATTTGTTGTTCTAATTCTATCACTGATGAATTCTGACTTGAAGTTGTAAAATTCGACGAATTACTTGATGTATTATATGTCAATAATGAGCTATTACCTAGAGTATCAAACATACCGATAAAAAGAATATTATCGTCATCTAATTTTATCATCGAGTTAACACTTGAATTTTTTCCGAAACCTTGGAACGGCAAATCAATGACTTTATTACTAGTAGCATTCCAAGCAATCACTGAGTTAGAACCTTGAGAATTTGCTTGATAAGTGAAATCACCCCCAAAGTAAACAATATTATCATCTATCAAAATAGAATTGACAGAGTCTAATGTTTGATTAAAGATAGGTTGGATTGACAAATTAGTTAAATTATACAGAAGCTGTCTTCCTAATGCATAACCATTCAAATCTCCTGAACCACTGAGTATAAAAGAGTCATCTCCTATAGGTATTATTTTCTCAATATTCGTATTATTGGATCCTGATTCTAACTGTATTAAAACATCATCTGAATAATATATCAAATTGTTGATAGTACTCAAATTGGCATTTTCAGAATTAGTAAAATTTTGTTGACCTTCATAATAATAAAATTGTAAAGTCTCTACATTTCCTAATAATTGAATTGCATTGGAGCTATTATTAAAGTTTAAGTTGGGAAGTTCAAATTGTTGAACATTGAATAAATTTATAATATTACTTAAACTTGATGCAGTTATATGGTCGATATAAAAAAAAAGACTAGCCAGTCGCACAATAGTTCTAAAAAGAATCATTGTTTTCAACCACTATGCAATATATTTCTTTATTTTAGTTTTTAAACCTTTCCCTAAATATAGATATTGTTTATTATAATTTATGAATGTTACTATTTGTATAATATGTTTCCTCAACTACTATCGTGTCTTTAATACTAGTAACAAGCACATAAAAACCAATGGAATTGGATAGCTTGGCTTAAATTTGAAACAATCTGCTCAGTAAGATATAAATATATCAATTAAAGTGCATGTAAATTTTCTTATAGTATTAAAATGGAACACTAGTAATATCATTGTGATATTATTATATATAATGGTGTTATTTGTGATTTATATTTTTAGTGCATAAATAAATACTCGAAAAATGTTTAAAATCGATGATTTCCTATTTAGGAAACCAATAAACAAGCCGAAGTGAAAGAACAAAATCTGTTCTCAAAAAGGAAAATTAAATAGTTGGGATCTTTAAGATTTAATGAATATATGGTTATAATTCCTGACTTGGCTGCTAAGAATAATTTGATACAACGGTTCTTTACAGCTATCCATTACAATGATTTGTCACAAGAGAGTCCGGCGATGTTCCTGTTGCTTTTGTGCGTGTGTTCAACAAAGAGCCATTGATTGACAATTTTCTGAGGTGTCAATGGTGTAGTTGATCATGAGAAGTATTTTCATATGTTATTATACTTATTCTATCTTGCCTGGATTGAATCATAATAGATTGTTATATGACCATTAATAATTGCATTTATATATTTTTTCCTTATATACAGAATATTTGGTCCATTTTTTTTCTGTAATTTATGTTTGTTTTTATCATGTCCAAGTAAATTTCAAATTTCGCTTGTAAGTACTTATGTAACACTGAATTTTCTGCATCAGGACTCACCAATGTACCTTTCGGCGTCATTTTTCTCATTTGAGACCATAAAATATCATTCAAGCAGTATTCAGCATTTTTTTCTTTAATTGAGTTGATTTTGGTTGCTACTGATCCCAGTATAGATGCTCCAAATACTACTGAAGAGTCAATGTATTTTGGTAACACTAGCGGCAAACCACTGCAGTTTGTTAACAACTCTACGAGAAGCTCGTTCTTGCAATGACCTCCAGACATAAAGATCACAGTAATATTGTGACCATGAGAAACTAGAGTGTCTATAATATGTCTTGTCTGTAAAGCTATAAATTCACAAGCTGCCAGATACTTGATGGCCAAATCGTCAATTGAGCTATCCATGCTTTGGCCAATAATCATACCAGTCATTAGTGGGTCAGCTAATGGTGATCTGTTACCGTAGTAGTCGCCGTAAATGAATGTATTTTTTGTTAAATAATAGACAGAATCAAGTTTTCTTTCTAATCTTAATGCTTCCAACTTTTCATTCAAGTATTTGAAAATATTGATGTTTTGTTCTGTTGTGATATTTAATAATTCTTGATAAGATGGATGTGTTTTTATGATATTATCCAATAGAGCACCAGTAAAACTTTGACCACCCTCTGCAGCCCACATGTTTTCTACCAAAACATCTCTATATGGTCCCCAGACCCCTGGAACAAAAAGTGGTTCTTCTGAGACAGTGATGTGACAAGTGGAGGTACCTGCAATGACAGCAAGTCTTCCAAAACTTTCCTTTATGGAATTGGTGTTCCTGTGAGGATTCGTATTAATATTTTCAGAAATATCACTTGCAACAGTACCAACCCAACCTGCATATGCGTCAATTATACCTGTCCCAACAACACAGTTATTTGATAAGTTAACTTCTTTGGCAAAATTTGGTTCAACATTACCAACTAAATCACCAGGTACTAAAAAGGTTTTTTTATTCCCATCGATTGAACCACCAAGTTTTTCAAAATCATTATTAGATAGTTCTTCCATGCCTATTTCAGTTAAAAATTCCTTGGACCAACCAAGCACCGAACCTTCAACTCCTATAGGAAGTAAACCTTGCTTGCAAACAGCTGAGGAGTATGAATGAATACATTTTCCAGTGGCTTTGAATGTCAAGTAGTCCGACAGATCAAGAAACAATGATCTTTCAAAATCTTCCTCCGGCATATGATCTTTCAACCATTTAATTTTTGGTAATTCGAATTCTACAGACATTTTAGAACCTGCATATTTTAATCTTAGATCATTCGTTGAGTTAATCTTTTCAGTTTCGATAATTGCTCGATGATCCATCCATAATATAATATTTTGATTTTTATCATCAAAATTTGGACCTACAGCTATTGGCTCATAGGTATCTTTGTCAATTAGGGCTAATGAACAAGTAGCATCAAAGGAAATACCACTAATTGACGATGAATCTACTTTTGAAACATTAATGACTTGTTTGAGTACATGTAAAATAGCATTCCAAATTTCCGTAGAAGATTGTGTAATAAACCCTGGCTTCAATTCTTGTCTTGGTATATCCATAGAATCCATAGCAATTATTTCACCATTTTCATTTGTCACACAGGCCCTTGCAGAGCCAGTACCCACGTCAACACCAATGAAATAAGACATACTTAATGTTCAGAAAGTTCTTCGACAATTACTTTTTTTCCCTGCAACTTCAAGGAATAAGTTTATTGCTATATTTGAAGGAAGCTTACTTAATCACACCTTAGTATTTTTATAGTTCCTCAATTACAGATCCTGATAACACACATATTAATGAATCATCTTACCATTAGATCTGGTCAACAACAATGAGAATAATGATTAAGGGAAAAAAATCTTGAAGAATATTTTGAAAAATGAAAAATCGAAATGTAATATCAAAAAACGGTTCCGGGAACGAATCCTGCCAGAGAAACAAAAAAAACTACATTACAAGTCACGTGAACGTTAATAAAGATCTTGTTTCCAAAAAATATGTCACACTAGGCTAGCGCCGTAACCCAGCTTAATGATTTTTGCTCTTATTTTTTATTTCCATGGAATCAATTAACGCATAATAAAATCTGTAAGAGAATATAACAAACATAAAGATTCGCATAAAAACACACACAGTACAAGCTTTAGGACAATCTCCGTTTATAACCGTCAATGACACCGTTGCACATTTTAGCAAACGAATTCGGAATGTTTGATAAATTGCAAAATTAATCGGTTTTTCAACACCAAGTATCTTGTTATATTCTTCACTGAATCTCCGCTCTTGCATATATATTTTTGATGAGTGTATAATTTTTATTGAAAATTTTGTATTGAGGCTAATTAAATATCTCATAACTTTACCTAAACAGGAAACAAATAAAGCAGCACCGAAAATGGGAAAGAAAACTTTTTTAAGGTTTGGAAAATGTAGGTCCTTGCGGCGTATTCAATCACAAATTAGCCTCGGATATCTTCAACAGGCAAGATTCCACATAAATCTTCGTACAAGGCCATGCCTTCTCTTTCTCCGAATTTTCTTAGACGTCACTGCCTTGAATTCACGTTTCTTTTTCAGAGATGTTCTAGACCTTATTGCCAACCAGAATCCTAGAGTCTGAAATCCGGCAGAACCGTCACTTCTTTTACTACAGTAATTCCATTTTGTTTCTCAAGTCTGCTGCAAAAACTGCTTGATTATGAGTTTAACTTTTTGCCACCTCATACGCCAGCGCAAGAACCACATACTTTCCACACCTCAACAGAAGTCGTTTGATTCCCTAAAAAGGCAAATAATTGTTTCATCGGTCACCAAATTGCATCCCTATCTTCTGGGCCTTCAAAGTTATAACAGGATTTACTTGTCACTAGACAACAGCAGCAACTGCCTTTTGCAAACACCACCAACCATAAAACTTAAAGATTTTCATTCGTTAAAGTTACTGAATACACCAAAAAAATGTTCGAAAGCTTAATTGGCCAGAAAAAATTCTTAAATATTCCTTTCCCTAGGTTTCTACATAATTTTTTTTTTTTGCTCTTAACAAGTAAAACCCACAGAGGGAAGAAGGGTCCTTACTTGTATCTTACTCCTCACCTTCTTTTAATGCGATAACCGTTTCAACCGTTGAAACAACACTGCTACAATCCCAACACCACCAAGAGCCTGGCTCATCCCCACCGTATAAGTCCGCTTTCAGTGCTACCACCATCTCATTAGCTAGCCCAACTACAACACCATAATAGGATATCCACTTAGTGGTATGGAAAGGAAATGATATTTGACATACATAGTATCTCAGGCCAACTTGGGCAGAGTGTCTACAGCAACTGGGCCAAGGCTTTAATAAAATAGATAATTGCGCCCTGCTTCTTGCCATTCGTCTACAGAACTCAACAACTACAAAGAGGAAAGTTCTAGGCCTTTTCGCCAACCAGTATCAAGCGATTCAAAAATCATCAAAAAAACTCTCTTCCTACCATTCCCTAAAATCCATAGAAACACACATACAAATCAGACCATCTCACTCAACCACTAATAACAAAAACTGACATTTTGCTTTACTGTCACCGTTCTTAAAATAAAACAATTCTCTTACGGGACTTGACGTCGTCGTTGTCGTCGTTGTCGTCGTTGTCGTACTTGTCGTCGTCGGGATATTTCACAATGCACATCTCTTTGATTGACCAACTGAAATATCACACAGTAGCAATGCCTCTTTTCCATTTTGCTCCCCGCTATAAAACTCTCACATATGTCATAGGATGTTAAGTCACATACTGATTCAGGCTCAACACTGCTTACACTCCTAATATGAATATATAAGATGTTTCTTTTCTTTTTTATCCACTTTCGGGCATGTTATTAAGCCATTACTGCTACCCTTCGCAGTGCATTATCATTACCTCTAAAGGTCTAATAAAATGCTGGAAAGTACATAGATTTCTAGGTGTTTCTCATTACTAATGCCTTGTATTCTTATGTACCAAATTGAAACAAAGTTTATCGCAATCAAAGCACCACACTATACAAGAAACAAGGTTTGCAAGATAGAAATGTAGAGGCTCTGGATCAGATCAAAAAAGTTTTCTAGCTGAAACTTCACGATGAAGCACTAAGTCATCGACGAGAAACGACACAAGAAACATACGGGTAGATCAATTGAGCAATGCGCAAACCGGAACTGTCTGGGAGATCAACAACATTAACATTTTTCCCTTCTGTAAAATATTTTTTATATATAAGAAGATCAATCTTGGATTTGATTTGATTATCTCTTGTAGTCTCGATTTACACTACGTGTCTCACTCTATTTATTTATTTAATGGTTAATATTCATTATACATTATTCAATTTACTAAAGTAAAAGCAAAAGCAAAAAAAACATACCATTCCTTTCATTTTTTTTATTAACTAACCAAATCCGTCATTTACTGTCGATTACGCTCCCTTTCAATTATCCAATACGATTGTGACTTTCATTTAATCGATACTTTCTCTTTTAAAGTTAATTAACGTCATTCTTTATATCAGAAGTTTTTTAAAACAATTTACAAATATGCAATTTTCCAAAATTATTTTATCCGGTTCAATTTTAGCCGCTAATGTTGTTAACGCTGCTCCCGCTCATGGTCATGGTAGACATGAACATGATGAAAACGAAAAAAGAGCCGTTGTTACTATTACCCAAGTTGTCGATGCTAACGGTAATGTTATCAACAATTTAGGTCAAATCAAAGCTACTACCACTTTGGTCGGTAATGTTAATGTCGGTAATGCTGCCGTCGCTTCCACTATTGCTACTTCTGCTGTTAGCTCTTCTTCTTCCTCTACCACCACAGTTGCTGCAACTACCACTGCCACTGCCACTAATGTAGTTTCAACTTCATCATCATCTTCTTCATCTTCATCTATCGATGGTGATTTATCTGATTATTCAGCTCCATCTAAGAAGTTTGTTGACGGTACCATCAAATGTTCAGATTTCCCATCAGGTCAAGGTGTCATACCAGTCAATTGGATTGGTATGAACGGATGGTCTTCTATCTTGAACACAAACGGTGACACAAGCAGTGAGTGTAAGGACGGTTACTTCTGTTCTTACGCTTGTCAAGCTGGTATGTCTAAGACCCAATGGCCATCTGAACAACCAAGTAATGGTGCCTCCATTGGTGGTCTATACTGTAAGGATGGTTACCTATACAGATCTAACACAGACACTGACTATTTATGTGAATGGGGTACACAATCCGCTTCCGCTGTAAATAACTTGTCTTCATCTTCTATTGCTATGTGTAGAACAGATTATCCAGGTTCTGAAAACATGAATATTCCTACTTTAGTAGGTGCTGGTTCATCAAAACCAGTCTCCGTAGTTGATGGTGATACATATTACAAATGGCAAGGGCAAAGAACCTCCACTCAATACTACGTCAATAACGCTGGTGTTTCAGTCGAAGATGGTTGTATTTGGGGTAGTGAAGGTTCTGGCGTCGGTAACTGGGCCCCAGTCGTCTTAGGTGCTAGTTATACTGATGGTATAACTTATTTATCAATCATTCCAAACCCAAACAACACTAACGCTCCAAATTTCAACGTTAAGATTGTCGCTACAAATGGTTCAACCGTCAATGGTGAATGTAAGTACGAAAATGGTGTTTACACTGGTGGTTCTGATGGTTGTACAGTCTCTGTTACCAGTGGTTCCGCTCAATTCATTTTCTACTAAACTGATCTTCTAAATTTCAAAATTCTTAGCAATATCCTTTTGCTAGCATAGACACTTCGTTCTTCATTATTATCCAAATACTATATGATTTTACTAATAATTGGAATAATAGTATTATATTTTATATTTCCTCCATTAATCACTTAAATGTGACTATTCATTGGCATTAACACTATTTTTTAAAAAAATTGATACCCAATCATCTAAGTTATCGTTCTATTCTTATGAATAGATAGCATTTACATAAATAATTGAATTATTTATGAAATCAAGAACTGTATAAAGTTCTGTTCCAATTTACAAAAATATAGGTGTATTTTTTATTAGCTTATTATGACAACATCAGCTACTAACAGATAAGAATTTCATACGCTTGTATAAACTTGTGTATTTGTATAACTTTATGTACTATTAACAACCAAATTCTTATCAATATTTTTATGATCGTTTATGAAAAGTTTTTTTATTACAGTAGTCAATATATGATTTTATTTTTATGATTTATAGAAAGGGAAGCTTCCTATTTTTGCTTACTAAATCTTTTTTTTATTAAACAAAATCAACTAATTTTTAAAATTTACATATTATAAATTGAGAACCATGCTAATTATTTAAGTTAAACATATTGAACTTTTTGGGATGAAAGCACCAGACAATTCCAATGCTGGTTCATCTAAACAACCGTGACTGTAACCTAATACTACGACACCACCTGGACACAGTAAGAAGTTTGGATTAGCTACTAAATGATTGTAGGTTTCCATATGAACATCTGGAACTAATTCACCATTGTTGTCATAACGGTGAACAACTTCTTTTTTTTGTTCCTCAGAACATGGCTTCTCTACACCTAGACCAAACCATAATGCACTTAAATAACGAATGGAGTGACCGTGAGCAAATAATAGAATATCGGCAGCTTCATTTTTTTCATGACTGATTGCATGTAATTGACGAATTCTCTTGATTGCTCTTGATAATCTGAAACCAAATTGTTCAGAAGATTCACCATTTTCACAACCATCTCTCCAAATCAACCATGGTCTTTCCTTATCTAAACCTCTAGACTTTCTTAATTCAATGATTTCAGAAGTCAATTTACCTTCATAATCACCATATTCCCATTCTCTAATATCTTCATCAACAATAATCTTAATGTGCTTCTTTCTATCTTCTGGAATACTTTCCAACATCAAGTGCATTGTTTGCTGTGCTCTTGTTCTTGGAGAGACTATTATGTAAGTGACACGTTCTGGCACAATCAATTGGTTGGTTTGGAAAATAGACAACCCGGCAATTTTCATTTCTTCCTCACCATCATCGGTCAAAGGCAAGTCTGTTGCACCAGTATACTGACCAGTCTTCGACCAGGCAGTCTGACCATGTCTAATGGCAACTAATCTTGGAGTTGGAGCCATTCTGTATCAATTAATCAATTTGTTCTCTGATTTTGCCCACAAAAAAATTTCTGTAGACGTGTATATATCCAAAATACTTAAAGTCTTTCTTAAACCTAATACTTTGTTTGCAATCCTCAATACCACAGAACAATCAACTACCAAACACATCTCAATCTGACATCTCAAACTGACATCTCAATCTGACATCCCAGTCAACGAAAAACAACCGTCCTCCTTATATACAAACTTCCAATTCAAATTTCACTCATCTACATTTCTTTTGATAAATTTCATCTTGTAAGCTTCGAAATCCATTATAGGCGAAATCGCATACTTTAATTTCTCTTTTTTTTCAGCAGAGAACCCTAAGCGTGATTCCATTTTCGAACTTCGAACTTTTCGAACATTTTCAATTTCGAAATCCTTCTCCGGCTGTTTCTCCGCCTAACGCCGAGTCCTTAATTTCTTTTCGCCTAATAATGGGGGAGATTAGGAAGATCGGAAATAGAACTGACGGTAATTAATCAAATAAGAATGGTGAATGATAGGGGCCGTAATTATGTTCGAAAGTTTGTATATTAGATTAGTTACGAGTTATATATTTTGTGTTGGAAGGAAATCTGCGAAACATAGTAATAGGTAGCAATGTGGTTGGTCAGTTTTTTTGTTCTTGTTTCTTGAGATTTCATAGTGTGAGGTGTGCAACAGATGTGTTTTACGGTGGGCTGTTTGTTCCTTCCCTGAGAATCCGCTTTCAGTCCTGGATGGCAATGCACTCGCATACGGACATATATATATATATATATACAGATCTATATGTAAAAAATGTTGGTGACAGTGGGAGTGGCATATTATTTTCCTAAAATGTTTTGTGTCGCAGACGCTTGGAGCTATGCGAAGTGTCTTGCCTGGTTTCCTTTTCACGCTAGCTGACGCGAAACTCGTAGTAGTTCATTTCTTGAAACGGTTCGATGTCTTTTCGAGATAACTTCCTACTGCGGAAATATTATACCTAGCGTTTTGTTTAGAATATGCGTCGCTATATACCCACTACTAAATTATATACACGTAAAGATGTGATCTGTGCTGAGATGCTGAGATGAGCTGTACTTATGAGATCGATGGCAGGTGCACACGAAAGGTTAAGATGCTATTCCGGTTACTTTTAGTTGTCATTGGTGGCTCTGCCACTGGACAAAGCAGGAGGTGCTAGCTTTGTCGTTGGTGCAATGTTGGGGTTTGACACTTCGTACTGAGATCAGATCGGAAGCGTAACACATTCTTGAGGGTTGGCTTATCTGCATATATAGAACACATATGCATATATATATAGATGTGCGTATGTGTATCTTGAGATTGGTTTTGTTAAAGACGTTGAGCTTATCGACCATAGACTATTGAAGCACTCTGAGACCTTGTTCTAGCGCTTTTCGAAACGATATTGGTTTGTAAACGTATCACAAGAGAGGGAACATGCAGCCTGCTAAGAAAAAACTGGCGCAATTTACTGGGATCGTTTTTTTGTTTCTACTGTTTCAGTTGCTAACTCGCCATTCCAGTCCAATAGAAACAAGGCCTATATCTGAGTTCGGTTCTCAATATCAAGATTTAAATGATGGGAATAATAAAAAAAATTTTAGATTTAACAATGGTCAAGCAAGATCATCCATTGTGAGAGTCCACAACCCAGATGCAAGTCTCTCTATCCCATTTCTGGATAAGATTAATAAGAATTGGTATATTTCAGGAAACACAGAAATCAGAAACGCCAAATATATACGATTAACAAATAATGACATACCCAATTCTTATGGTTCAATAATGTCAAATAATATTGGGGATAATAAAATTAATGATTTTGAAACTACACTTAGCTTCAGATTGAAGTCCACTAATAATGTCAATAGTAAAAAACATAATTATAAATCAAGAAGTGTTGAAAACAATTATCAACAGGGTTTAGTTTTAATGATTTCACCAGAGAATGGGTTCATTAAAGATAATTTACACTCTTCTTATTCCAAGAAGCAATATGAATTAAATACAAAAGGAATTAAATCGAATAACCGTGACTTAATGGGGTTTCCTAGCAACTTACCAGGTTTAGCATTAGTTATAGATATGCATTGTGATCAAAAATCTAATGAGAATTATGTTGCACCATTCTTTGATGCCTTTGTTTTAACAAATCCAAGTTATCATGAATATAACCTAGAAACTGATGGTGATAGTGAAAACATTGTATGGCTTAATAAAAACACCCATAAACACATTAAATTAAAGAAATCTATAATGGATGGGACTTTAGTAGCACTGAGATTAATTTATTTAGAAAGCATTAGTTTTCTCAAAGTTGATATTAAATATCCAGAAGAAGGTAACTATTGGATAGAATTGTTCCAAACAAATCATCCGATATATTTGCCTAAAAATGTAAATACCCAAGAGAGATTTATTGGTGTCAGCACCTTAACAAAGAATAAACCCCCATCCAACATTGAACTTTTACAAATAAATACGAATGAATTTCATTATAGAAAAGATTTAAATAAAAAGGAAGAAGATGAGGAAACCTCTTTTGATTTTGCAAAAGAGATTCAATTATTTTTAAAAGAGGAATTTGGACAAAGAATTGAACTAGAAGAAGATGATTTTACCAAATCACAAATTATGAAGTCTCAACCCTACCTTAATGTTAACGATATTAAACACGAAAAACCAACTAGCAACCCTACAAATGAGAAATATTGGTCAAGTTTAGCAAAATCTATTTTAACATTAATTATAAAAATTATGTTTTTTGTTATAATGATATTATTTTTATACTTACTTTCTGTATATTCCAGAGTCATTTTACGTCACAGAAGGAAATTTTCTATTAACAATGGTAATACTTTACCTTTATATGCATAATCACATTAAATTTTTTAAAGTGGCTAATTATCTGATCAAAAAAGAGATAAAACTACACACATTCATTGACATTCTCCTGCATTCATTTATTTAATGTTAAATTACAACAAAATAAGGAAGTAAAAACTAAAAAGTATATTTATAAAAAACGTTATTATATATCATTTTGAAAATAAATATTCCGTTTATCATATTATTTGTCTTGTTCAATTCTAAATTGGACACCCCATAATTCAGTTTTCACACCGAATAATCTTCCTAAAATTCTATTGTCTTGAACTTTAACGTCCTGTATCATTTTAAAACCTTTTGATTTTAAAACATTTCTCATGTCTTTGTCAAATGAGTAAACAGCATACAAAATCTTCATGGACTCACCATACTTACCTTCTTTAGCAATCAATCTTGTTCTGATCATTGTCCAGTCCAAAAGATCTTCCAAAATACCACTCTTGGAATAAACTCTACGACAGCCAATAGAAGATATAGCAATGACTAGTGATTCTTTGGATGATAATGCCTTATTTTCACTCATTGTGACCAATGCAATAGGTGTTTGTCTGTAGACAACAATGTGTGTGTTATTTAATTGTTTAGATTTTGATTCCTTTGAATCTTGCACAATTAAATTTTTTAAATTAACACCAAATATAGTTTCACCATTAGCATCAGTAATTTCATTAATTTTTGTTCTAAAATAACTATCAGTTACCCTTGATAGTAAAGTGAAAACGAAAGAAGTTAAAACAATAGTAAATAAGATACCGGAACCCAATGCATGCTTATTAACGATAGCAAATTGGTATAAATATCCACTAACAGAGGTAGAAGAAACATCAGTTGGAAAAACCAAATTAATTGCCCAATAAGTCACTAAAAATAATGAAATGAACAACATTGTTAATGGATGGAATAACAAATATTGGTTAGCAGTTGATTGACTTTTTTTAATAAAATCAATAGCTAAATTAATAGCTGCAGTAGCAAATTCAGCTTTTAACGTAGTACTGTATATGGTTGGTGGAGCATCAATGTCTAGAGGCTTATCCAAAGAAGCATCGATTTGAGGGATATGTAAACTTTTCTTAGGCGGCATCACTGGATAATCTATATGTATATATGTTGAGTTATATCGATTTTTTCAATTGTTTTCCTTTGCAAGAAATATCGTCTTTCTAACAGAAATGTTCAGCACTAATCAAATCAAAAAAGAAACTTATCAATTAATAAGTTTTATAATAATGCAAATGAATCAAATGAAGATAGAAACAACAATGATCGAACATTAGAAAGACTGATATTCTGAATAATACAAATATATCATAGAATGAGATCTTATATAATGAGATTTAGTAAACCTTAGTGTATGAAAAAACATCAGATTATTGTCTTATTAACATTAAATATTTGAAATTTAGCGCGGTGTTGAATTAATTTGAATTAATGGCCATGAGTCGCACGTGAAAGTGAGCAGATTTAGGGTAAAGTGTAATGAGAGCATGAAACAATGTCATATGAGAAACGTTTTTGATGGACAGAGTTTGGAGACCGTCATCAGTGGATCGTTTTTGAATTATATAATTTACTAGTTTGAACAGATTAGTATAAGTATTATTAGCTATTTGACTTATGATGTTAAGAGAAAAGTACTACCGTTATGTACAAAATATAACGAATAAAGTTTGACTTTAAAAGTAGTTAACGAATGGAACATTTTATCATTGTTTGCAAAAAGAAGTGAGCGTGTGGGAATTTTAATAAATGTGATATCCTGTTAGGAAGACCAAACAAACAAACATTATGGGGAACTTATATATTTAGTATTGTCTCATTGCTTGGTAAAGGCTTATGACTAGGAGAAAAACCTTCTAAGTTAGAATCTTTAACCTCTGCATCAAAATTCTTTTCTTTAAAAAATTTTGGAGTTCCATTTTCTTTTTGCTTATTGTTTGAAAATTTATTGTCAACTTTTTGTTGAGTTGGAGATTGTGATTCAGGTTTGCTTTGATTTTTTTTGGTTTTGGTTAATTTTTCTAAAGTTAAAGAACCAATTTCTTTACCTGTAGAAACTAAAGCTCTTGGAATGCTTTCATTGTTTTTTTTATAATTTTCTTCATAAGTGTCAGAAACAGTTTTATAAATTTCTGTTGATTTTGCCGAATCTATTTGTGACAATATTTTTTTTTTAGGTTCAGCAATATATAAACTTGTTAATTTTTCAGTCGTTGGTTTTATATAGCTGTTATAATTGTCATTTAACTTCCCCTGAATATCTTTTGAAATACTTCTTGTTGTACTTGTTAATTCATATACATGAGGTAAATCACCAATATTTTTATTGTTTAATTCTTCTAGACTATCATTACTACTAATATAAGTAGGTTTTGCAAAATTATCGTAAGCACTATTTTTTATTTTCGTTTTTGTATCTATGTCTTTTGACTTTAAATCTGAATTTGAGCTTGAGTTTAACCCTGAATTTAACTTTAAATGTAAATTTTTATCATCATTTGTTATATATGATATTTTAAAAGGTTTAATTATTAATTCTTTCAGTAAAACATCAATAAAATTAGCTAAATAATCAATATAAAACCAAAACAACCATAATCCAGGTAAATAATGTCTTTTATTTAATTCAAAAACAAAATGATCAATACCTTCCCTTAATATTAAATAATTAAATATTTCATCAAATTTCCAAACTAAATTTTCAGTATTTTGATATGTATTCTTAACAATAATTGGAACCCTTTCTGATTCTAACAACGACTTTTTAAATTTATAATTATAACATATAACTAAAGATAATATAGAAGAGAAAACCCTTAAATTCAAAAAATAATTTAAAAATGATGAAAAGATTTTATATTTTGTTAGATGATTCAATGTAGGAGAAGATTGCGTAAATTTTTCAATTGTCTTCTTATCAATAATGATCTTTACCTCACGTTTAGAAACATCATCTTGAGAAGCACTATTGGAATTTGACATTTTAATCCCACCACTAGTATCCTTAGTACCCATTTTGAAACAAATCAGCGTTACTACTACTCTAACAACAACAAAGCAATACCAATACTATTCCAATAGACCAGTGCCAAATAAATGTCCACACATACACATACACATACACATAAACATACATATACATATATATATGTATATGTATATGTATATGTATAATTATATTAACCAAGGGGGGTTTTCAATAAAGGATTATCAAAAGAATTTGTGAGAAAAGATCGATCCGAATATTACACTAAGAATAGCATCTGCAGAGAGGATCCCCGTGCACGGGGATCCTTTCACCCGCAGGCACCTCAATCACATCTGCGCAAGGCGATGAGTCCAGCATGCTTTTTAGAGAAAAAGAGGCCTTAACAGAGACACTCTTTGTAAACAATAGTCTATATACGTCGGGACAGACACGTCTATGTGTTGTTGCGGTTGCGGTGGGGGCAACTGGAGCCTCCTGAACACCGGTAAGGTTTTCATATCCGACATCTTTTGGTCATCAGCGCATGGAACAGCCGCCCATACTCCGTCATCTGCAGACAGTATGGAGAAAGGACGGGGTGAGTGACAGCATAAGCCCCGGACGACGCATTACCCGCAGTAGTGCAGTTGTGGGTCGGAAAGGGTTTTCTCTATCACGTGACGGGTGAGATGTGATGGATGGGATGTTTCCACAGCGCTGGTGAGCAGCTGATGTGTGTGAATTTGTGATGGATCTCGAGTGGGCGTGCGAGGTTTTGTGTATGTGCACTGTGCGTTTCTTCGCGATGTATTCTCGAAAACGGAGCCAAGGGCGGAGATAAAACGGAAAATAGGAAATGCAAAAAGAAAAGAAATTAAAGGAAGCATAATTCTCTCGAGGCTAGGTGGGCTAATTTGTCATCTAAGATCAGTATATATATATAGGTGTGTACATATGTGTATGTGTATGTGTATGTGTATGTATATAGTATTCAGTAGTTACATAGTAAAACCTCAAGGGAGACACATTCACACCTACACACACACAGAGCAATGGTTAAACCTATTATCGCACCAAGTATTCTTGCCTCAGATTTCGCTAATTTGGGCTGCGATTGTCATCGTGTGATCAATGCCGGTGCTGACTGGCTTCATATTGATGTCATGGACGGTCACTTCGTTCCAAATATTTCTCTTGGACAACCGATTGTGGAGTCGTTAAGAAAAGCTGTTCCAAGACCTGGCGATGTTTCTGACAAACCAAAGGCTTTCTTTGATTGTCACATGATGGTCTCTAACCCAGAAGAATGGGTGGAAGATTTTGCTAGATGTGGGGCTGATCAATTTACTTTCCATTATGAATCGACAAAGGACCCATTGGCGTTAGTAAAATTGATTAAATCACATGGCATAAGAGCCGCTTGTGCGATTAAGCCAAATACGTCCGTAGATGTCTTATTCGAATTGGGTGAGTATTTAGATATGGCATTAGTGATGACTGTGGAACCAGGTTTCGGTGGTCAAAAGTTTATGCCTGAGATGATGCCAAAGGTCGCTAAATTGAGAGAACTTTTCCCACAATTGGATATACAGGTGGATGGTGGTCTTGGTAAAGAGACTATCCCAATGGCAGCCGATGCTGGTGCAAATATTATTGTTGCAGGTACCAGTGTATTTAGAGCATCAGACCCTGAAGAAGTTATCAGTTTCATGAGAGCGAAGGTCAGTGACAATTTACAATCAAAGAATCTACTGGATTAATAATGGTAAATATAATTTTTTAGCATTATTCCTTTCTTTTTTTTCCTCCTTTCTTCCTTTTTTAAAAAAAGGATACAGACATAACTTACTTAAAGAATATATAGTTTAATTTAAGTAATCAATTACCAAATATGACAATAGAGAATATATAATAATAACGTTCACTTTAGTGAATAAAAACACATTCATTTTGTTTCTAAACTTTTGAGAAATACTTGTAAACTTGCTAGGTCATTTCCCATGCTTTTTTTCTCCCAGTCCATCCATATAGAGCTTTTTGAATTCCAAATACCTTTGTTGATGCAATCTTGTAAACTCGAACCGAACACTTTAGAATGGTCTTTCGTGCTGAGCAATTTCAAAAGATGGGGAACTTGCTGCTCAACCACTTTGGGATTAATATTAACCATGTATTTTATTTGATCGAGGGTAGGAAATGTATTATGAACTTCAATATTATACTTCAACTGTGTGTCTGACTTATTGCAATGTTTGTTTAACTCTTGATATAATATTTTGGACCCAGGGTTTAACTCCAATCCTTGTGTGAATAAGGTTATAACACGGGGTTGACTTTGTAATGTTCTGAATAACGACATTTGGTTATCTCTATTAGACTGCAATCACAATGGTATCTTCCTGGGTTAAGACGGTGTACAAATCTTAAATATTTATTCCACGATTCCCAATTAAACAAAATTATAAACCGGCTTTTATTTTATATTGAGTTATATCTTCAAAATACTTATATAAGTAAGGAAGGGGGTCATTTTAAGTTTAAGATCCCTTTTGGATTTTCCTCCTTAGGCGCAAAATAACCGAAAAAGCTACAATAATATCCAAAAAATGTCAAGTTGGTCAGAAAAAACTTTTAAACATAATGGCACTGTCAACATGATAACTCTAATTAATCCCATCATTTAAATACTTTACTAATTTGTTGTTTTGAAACATTTCCCTTATACAAATTAATTATTCTATTATTTATATGATTACCCCCAGATATCATCGAACTTTAAATATCAGAGTACGTCAACTTTTTGAGAAGTTTCTATCACAACATATACCGTACTGATATTTCCCATTGATTCATCTATCAAAAGTATTATCCCACCTTGAACTGTGATCTCTGACCACTTCCCTTTACTTAACTAGTAAACGATACTAATACCTGAGAGCTCATCTCTTCTTATATACATGACACAATATCTGAATTCATTCCAATGCTACTAAATGCTGTTACCCGCCGTATACGTAAAATAGTTTTTAATTTAAAGATGATCAACTATAAAAATACCAAGTTTCGTGTTTTATTAAAAGATGGTTCATGTATGCCTGAGCATTTGTTCTTTGATACTAATGGTAACATATTATGTAGCCAAGGCTATCTGTCGAACCAAATATATGAGATACTTGCTGGACAAATATGAATATATTTTCTCAGGTTGATGCTCAGTCATCTACTTATGGCAAAGAGTTTATAGCTGATAATGATAGTAATGATAGGGAAAACGATGATAGTGAGCTGGATGATGCTGTCCATTTGATGTATCATACACCTTTACAGCCACACACACTACTGTTGAAAGATGGTGAGACTACAGCTACAATGTATCCGATACCTGCCAATCCTGAGTTACTACCAATTGGTTTATTAGCATTTTTATTAGATGAATTCAATATGGAAATAGAAAAGGGTGACAGCTTCCCATTTTATGAGCCGCTTTCTCTAAACGAATTTAAGAGAGTATGGTTCCATAGAGATGGTCACATCTGTGTTATGGTGTTAGGTGAGATTCCAGAATTGGATTATAGTATTGATAATGATTTAAGTGATTTAGATAATAATTATGGTACAAAGATTGAAACTATGAGAAACTCTTCAATTTATAAAAAACGTAAACAGAGGAGAAACTTAAATTTAAATATACAGTGGGAAAAACAATGTTTAGGATTATTTTCTTTGATTCCTGCATACCCCGGTAGATCATCACATGTTGTTACTGGTTCATTTTTAGTTAACGCAGGTATTCGAGGTAAAGGTATTGGGAAAACGTTAGTAGAAACATTCAATGAATGGTCAAAAAGGCTTGGATATACCTCATGCTATTTCCCTTTAATCTATAGCACCAGTGTAGGAATTAGAAGAATATTTGAAGTTTTGAACTTCAAAAGAATTGGTAAGATACCTGAGTCAGGTATTTTAAAAGGGTTTGATGTTCCAGTGGACTCATTTATATACGGGAAAGAGTATACACATATAACAAAAGGCATGGATTCTTTAAAAGATCCCCAAAAATCGGAAGATATTTCAAAATATGAAAGATTAATATACTATTTAAAAGTTAAAAAATACCCTCCTTATTGTGATAGAAACGAAAAAGCAAGACTTCGTGTTTCATCGAAGACACATTATTTATTAAATGGGAAATTAATGACAAAAGGTCGTGAAATTATTTTCGATCCACTAAAGCAAAAACAGATTGCTATGGAAATGCATTTAGTCGAACATCAAGGTATAAACAAGATTACATCCAAAATTGTTGAAAGATACCATTGGAAAGGTATTAAAAATACGGTATGCGAGGTGCTTTCACAATGCCTGAAGTGTAAAATGAGACACTTAGATGGGACTGGGGTTGTTGTTCTGCCGAATGATAACGTACCACAAGCTCGTATGTTACCAGATAATACAATTCCTTCATCAAACTTAATGCATATGAATAAATCATCAATAGACAATAATGTTCATAAACCTATAATTCATGATTCAAAACTACTTTATGACAGTAATTTATCGAATGTAAATGAAAGTGTTTCCGTGTTAATAGACTATGATAATTTACAAACACATGTTGATGAACAGAATACAACAAATTCTGATCTTCATTCAGATAATAATCATGGTCATAACAATATCAGTAATACAGTAAAACATACCGAATTAAACCCGAATGAGAAACAACTATCAACAATAATAGATGCCGATGATGAATTTTATCATTCTTCTACATTATCACAGATGGCAGCAGCTGCTGTACGGAATTTACAAAATGAAACAGAGAAAGACGAAATAATTGAGCCAACTCCTCCTGATTCCTTGAATAGTAATATTGTTCTTCCCCTCTCATATTTATCATCAACACAGTCAAACGCACATGCTAGTAATAAAAACAACGCGGCATCATCTGCTAACAACTCAAAAATCAATATGAGTATCGAAAAGCAACCAAAAAGAGTCATTGAAAGGCGTGATATACAACTAGAGAACCAAGAGGATGACGAGTCAAGCCATGATAATACAGATATTTCAAAAAATTTGGAAATGAATTCTTTTAATAGATTCATTGGAGAGGAGAATGATAGAAGAAAGCGCAAATATCTAGAGGTCGCAGAACAAGCCATATCATATGGTAGTAACAATAATAAAACTAAAAGATCAAATTCAATCGAGAGCAAGAGTACTGGTTCAAACCTTAATATGAATATCAAACCTCACAAGAATAAAAGCCATCACCACCACAAACAATATGAAACAGGGAAGCTCAGCAGAAACAATGTATCTGGCCATACTCATAATGAATCAAATATTAACATCAATGATCAGGATAATGTCCCAGAACAGATAACTCCAGGATCAGTAATTAATGCAACAATGAATACATTAGAGAATAACGTTTTGGCCACCGTTGAATTGGCCACTGACGACAATACTAAATAATGTAGGTACTACATATTCTTATACAGACAGCCATCCATACATATAAAGAGGCAGGTGCGGAGAAAATATAGAACGTACCCGGCCACATGGGCATGCATATTGAATCTTACAACTACAGTATTTTCTGTCTCTTTTACATTATTTTTCTTTTGCCAATAAGCTATTTTTTGTTGTCCTACGCGGCATTTAATGTACCGAACAATTTCAACCATGGATCCTAGTGTGGATCAATTAATTTTGACAAATTCGGATACACACACGAGCACCAATTCTTTATATTACATATATGCATATATAATATAACATGTAACAGATTATTCTATACCATATGTTGTGATTTTAATTACAGTAGTGATCGTGAAAAAGGTAGAGACTATACATTATACGAGAAGAGCCATTTGTTCTAAACATTGGATACATTCCATTTAAGTAATCTTTTCCTCACTTTATTCATTGACGAAGAAAAGGTGCTATTGAATATTTTTTAGGTTGGTATTTCCGAATTTTATCACATACATGTGTTTCTCCATATACATATCTCTAGCTATTGTCTTTTTATCATAATAATACATCAAATTACAAAAGTTACTTACTCCTCATGGTATCGTTTTTCAATCAAATTAAGAATATTTTCGTTGAATCCTATTCTCCTTACCAACAAACTATACTATCAAGGAAAGCATTTTTCCAGTTTATTGGGTTTCTTGGTGGTTGTGTGATTATTACAGTGGCTACTCAATCTAGATATCTTGAAGAACATGCATCCTAAATACATTCTGCGTAAGAAAAATCACAGCAAAAACTAGGTGACATGTCATGATGATTAATTGCATTCTCATAAAACTAGTGTAAATGCATATAAGAAAATAAGGTAGCACTGCTACTCAACAAATTCGTTTATCACTAACGATAAAGAAAAAAAGTAAACCCTAACCCATATTTGAACATAAATACATCCAAATACAGACTATCCAACTAAGATCAAGACACAAAATACTGTATGTAGTGGTAGACACTAAACACCGTTAATAAAAAAACAATCTATTTAAATTATTAAGTTATTAAATTATAATATTAACGTCATGTAATGTATTACATAAATTGAAAACTGTACCATAAACAGGAACATATATCTTTAATTAATGGGGGACTTGACTTGTCGCATGATTGAACTTTATGTATTGAATACACGCTCTCATGAGAGACAGATGATATATTTTGTGTCTACGCCATCAAACCTCTTCACCATATGCACACAGAATACTGAGGACAAGTTGGGTTATGTCCTTATTCTCACACGTTCTTCTCTCGTGCCAACACAATTAGAAAAACAAAATCACACACAATCATGAAAGACATGTAGCAGGAACACAATTGAATCACTTCGCACCATTTGTTTTGCGTGTGCTCCTATTCTAACCAGTTCCTTCGGTGTTCCAGAACTTACTGCATTGGGACGCACTTGCACATTTTCATACATATTTCCTGAAGGTCGTTCCCCGTGTTGTTGTTCCCATAGTACTCTCCTGCAGTAAAACTTTGACGATGATTAAAACTATTCACTGACTACGGATTGCCGCAGCCGAACAGCTACAATTTAGGGGAGGCAAGAGCGGATAATATCTTGTACAGTGTATTGCCTGACTTTTCCTATTAACGATACTTCCCCTTGCATCAAAACCGACAACCTGGGCTAAGCCATTTCCATTGTGTATACGCGGCTTAATAATCCCTCGCTTGACTACCAAAACATTTCAACATGTTTAAAATTATATAATTATTATAATACTAATCGCAGCGTTTCAAACTGCGTACAGCGTGTAAATAGTAGAAGTAGGAAAGAAACATTCTCAGATATCTTGACGTTCTTCCTAATTCACTTAGATTGAAATTGCTCAATTGGGTAGTTTTGATTTCAGAAATTGATTATTGAATTTATTAATATTTGTACAATGGGAATAAGAAAGATTAGTATCAAATAGTTATACCTATTCTGTACAGAAATTTGGTATATATATATATAATGTAATATATTAGATATTTAAATAATCTTGAATGAGAGTTGTTCAATTAAGTTTAGTTTTTTCTATTATGCTGTTTGGTTTCAGAGAACAATTTCTAAGGCAAATGATCGCTATATGGTATAGGGCTGTTTTCTATATTTAAGTTAGAAAATTAGAAATATACAGGTGTAAGTACAAGACAAACTTGCGAATATTTTGTCACTATGATGAATGGATTAGTTGAAAATCCAATTGAAAAAACAGGCAGTTTTAATGTGCCAAGGATGAAGTCGGAGGTAATATCTCCAGTTAATGATATGCTGGTCTCACCAAAATTCTCATCTCTCAAACTCACTTCGTTGCACCAGTCAGATAATGAGTTCAGCATTCCTAGAAATTATATAACGTTGAATGAACAGATAAAGCACAAATTAAATAGATTCCAACAAAGTAGAAAGCACGTTGACCCAAAGCAAGATACAACATTGCCTGATATTTCTTCAAAACATTCGACTTTCCAATCAGTTGAACATACGCGGCTTCTACCTAATCGAGTGGCTCCAAAACGTCCCATTAAAGAAGATAATACAGTTGCAGCTATAAATTCTGTTCCAGATAACACTACTCTTGACAAACAGCGGCCTACTTCAAGAAGGTTGAGTTTAAGTGCAAGGCGAGGCATGAATTTATCTCTGAACAAATTAGGGATGGATCAGAGCAAAAGTACTGATGAGGATTCATCTAAAGCTTCTACCAACAGGGACAAAGAGGACTATATTTATAAAGCAGAACATCTAAATAATATGACAAGAATGGGTTCCAAAGTCAATGGTATTTCATCTACCCTGTCATCACTGGATGTAGCTTGCAAAGATGATGAAGACGATGTAAAACCCTTCTCACCCCAATATATAAATGATGTAACTTCTTCATTAGAAGCCGATGGCACCTCAGTAGGAGCATTTGAAAGTCTTTCACCACTATTAGATATCAAGACCGGTTCTATCAAATTTGCAGGCAAGATGTCACTATCACCTCAAGGTATTGAGTATTCGAATGGTTCCTTTACCAAATTATCTGTGGATGATTTTGTGTATTTGGAAGAGCTGGGGAAAGGTAACTATGGAAAAGTTTTTAAAGTCGAACATAAAACTACAGGTGTCATAATGGCAATGAAACAGATAAAGTTGGAACTGACGAAATCTAAACTTGATCAAATTCTGATGGAACTAGAAGTGTTAAATAATTGCAATTCTCCATATATAGTAGGTTTTTATGGCGCATTTTTTGTTGAAGGCACAGTTTCTATCTGTATGGAATACATGGATGGTGAATCATTAGCTAATATTATTCAAAGACCAAAAGAATCAAGTCTTAAAACAAAAAAGGAAAATATTGAAGTGAAGGGTATAGAAGAGCGGCAATTGTCAAAAATCGCGGAAGCTGTCATTAGGGGTCTAATGGAATTGAAGGAATCTCAAAATATAATTCACAGAGATGTAAAACCAAGTAATATTTTGTATTCGAAAACATCAGGCTCAATAAAATTATGTGATTTTGGAGTGTCTGGTAATTTAGTAGCTTCTCTGGCAAAAACCAATATAGGTTGTCAATCATATATGGCACCGGAGCGTATACATTCAAGTGATAATAGCTCTTCTACATATTCGGTTCATTCTGATATTTGGTCATTAGGGATATCGTTGGTTGAATTGGGGAGAGGCTACTATCCTTATCCTGCTGATACATATGATAATATATTTTCACAATTGGATGCGATTGTATCAGGCCCTGTTCCAACATTACCTTCAGACAAATTCAGTACGTCAGCACAAAATTTTATATCATTATGCTTGAAAAAGGACCCAAATGAGAGACCAAGTTATAAAGAATTACTTGAGCATCCATGGATCTTAGGAAATAAAGAAAAGATAATGAGAATTGACCTCAAATGAAATTGTTCTATAATGCAGCAAATATTCAACTCAAAACAATGTAACACTAGATTGAAGAGAATATATTATATACATACACACAAATGAAAACATACACATTTATATATTTTATAGTATATATTATACAAACTACTGGACAATAGCATACGAATTAATACGTAATCTATTATAAGCAATAAATATTCCTTAACAGACTATTTTTAGTCTTCCTCATTTTTTAGTGATCAATAATAAAGAATTGTAGCTCAACTTTGAAAATTACACTATTTGCGTCAATTCTCATTATCGAAAAATCATCAACTTATTATCAATTCAAAATAACAGAAACTCAAAGCAACACAGGAACGATATACTGTTTCAATGCCAAGCAGTCTTATGCCAATATTCTGTTTGTGCTAATGACATAAAAATAATTATTTCAAGTCTATACTCATTCCTGTCTGACAGTTTTGAAATTTTGAAAAACACGTTTTTTTAGAGCTGAGCATGTTTTCCTATTTTTTCATTTTTTAATTTTACACACATAAACATTATTTGATCCAATACAAAGTTTCAAAAATAATGTAAATTTTGGCTGAAAAACTGTCACAGATAAGGTAATAATAACATTACCCCATGCGTGCTATGTATTCTGACCAGTGACTATATTTACATTTACATTCACAACTACCTTTATCTAATAATTATCTGTTTCATTGCGAGTACTATGATGAATAACATTAGAAACATATAATTTTACATTGAAATTGCATCTTATAAAGTAATTTTTAAGATATCCTATAAAGAAAACAAAAACAAAAATCTACCTATATCACTTTACATTACAAACCATTTTAAACTATTAACTGTTTATTATTTTCATAATCAGAAATAAGGTTATTATACTAGCAGTTGTTAGGTATTTTAGCAGTTTAAACATTGGCAATAACATAGAAATCCACATTCATCATAATTTAAACACTAGCAAACAATTATTATCTTTCTTATATTTTACAAACGTTCAATATTCTTAGCATTTCAACATTTGATACAATTTTTTTCATTACATTATTATATTTTTTTAAATCCTGCATTAATCAGCATTCATAATTCAAAACATGACACTAAAACGAACGTTAACAAGAGTATCCACTTCTGTTTCTGCATATTATAAGAAAACATTAGGACATAAAGTTCGAGATTATATTTCAGCCTGTGATCATTATTTTCATCCTATTAAAAAATACATATTTCCAAATTTCATTGCAGTACACTATACGTACACGATACTTATAACAATTTTAGGATCTATATTACTTTATCCAGTGAGAAATCATAAATATATTGATATATTATTTTTAGCATGCGGTGCTGCTACTCAAGGTGGCTTAAATACGGTTGATGTCAATTCACTAACTTTATATCAACAAATAATTATCTACATAATGTGCACAATTTCAACACCGATTTTTATACATGGTAGTTTGGCATTTGTGCGGTTATATTGGTTTGAACGTCATTTTGATGGCATTCGGACATCATCAAAAAGAGATTTTAAAATGAGAAGAACCCGAACTATTCTGAATAGAGAAATAACTGCACGAACTATGTCCAGAGGTCATTTTGATACCATCAATTCCCACAATGACGCTAGATATAACAGACATAGTAACAAACCAAAAAATTTTCAAGAAAAATTGTTCAGTGGTGAACTTCAAATTAGAGATTTTGAAAATGCATCAGAAGTAGACCCAAAATTCAATGGAATCGATTATTCAAAAAGCCAATCTACTGTAAATGGTGTATCATATCATAATGAAACTGAAACCGATTCTACATTCTCTCCAAAAGATGGAAAGTTAAAATTTATTGATTCGAATGTTTCAAATCATACCAAAATTCTTGGTAGAAGAGATTCAAAAGATATAACACCCGCTGATATGTATAGATCAATTGCAATGTTGCAGGAACAGCACCAAAATGAAGAAGAAGAAGAAGAAGGACCGGCATTAGTTATTGGTGCACCAAATGAAGAAAAAATCATTGAAAATGAAAGTGTCAATAAATCATATTCTGATAGTTCTCAAAATAAGTTGTACTTACAAGATTCAAATAGGAATAGTTTAGCTTCACATAGTTTCGAAAGTGTCATTAAAGGTAAAGAGAATAAAAATAATCCTGAAAACCTGACAAATACTGAACCTGATAGTAAAACTTTTAAAAAATATTTAAATCCTATTAATGAAACGGAAAATTATTATGATAACATTAGTAGTAAATCTAATTCTCATACTGAACAAGATGATAGAAAGATTAAAGAAGAAACACCGTTAGATGGTCTTAATCACGATCATAATTTAAATTTCATTGCTCCGAATCCCGACAACAGCAGTAACCTTCAGTCACCCAAGAAAGTGAAACTAAGGCGTTTTCATTCCTTAGAAACAGGCATAAACAATGACAATGATCTATCAGATCTATCGGATCTATCAACTAGTAATGATTCTCTTTCTTCTGATTTGAGTAGTGAAGCTATTGAATACGAATCCTCTGATGAGAATCATCTGACCGATAGCAATTCATTGGATGACTACTCTGTTAGCAAAGCTTCCAACTCATCAATCAAGTATGATATTGACGAAAATCCCAATGAAGAGCAATCTCCTGCTGTTTCTAGTTCACAACATAATGCTCCTAGAATTCAATTTGACATAAGAGAGCCACCAAGGAAAAGAAGAACTACTAGCATGTACCAAGATAGATTGTTCATACAAAACAAGCATAAGAAAGATAAAAGGTTACGTCATAGAAAATTTTTGAAGCACATTCCCAAAGGTCGAAAAATAAAAAGAAAAATTAAAAATACTATAAGCAGTGATTCATTTGATATGAATAAGCCTGATTTATTGTTTTCTAACAGCAACTCAAGTTTGAAGGTTTTTAAAAAGAATGATTTATCGGAACCAGAGACTTCACATCTTGAGAAGCTGGTGATTAACAAGTCAATATCAGATGAGGAGTCTCTCAACACGATTGGTTCAGATTACACTGATGCTAATGATGCGATAAACAATAGCCACGGTTTAGTTAGGGCTAGAACAATCGATGTGGCTGATGAAAATGATCTTCAAAAACTATCACAATCTCCAGAATTTCAAAAGGCCGTTTATGAAAATTGGAAGAATAAACACAGAAAGAAAAAATCAATAAATTGGAATAGCCACCTTTTTGATAATGACCTTAAAGATAATATTCTATTCCATAATTCATTGGAAGAGGGTGATAAAGAGATTTCACCCGATAATATAAACGAGAATATTGACTATTTCAGTCCAAGTTCTGAGCATTATTCCAAGCTCCCCAAGAATTTAGAGAGACAACGTACTAAAGAGACTGAAAATGAATTGGACTTCAAAGCCTCCTCAAATGTTCCATATCGACTACATTTTGATCCTGATTATTCCTGGCCTCATCAGAGGCCCAAACTGTCGAGAAGTATGAGTACAAATTACTTATCATGGCAACCTGTGGTAGGGCGTAACTCAACTTTTGTTGGTCTTAATTCTTTGCAGAAAAATGAACTGGGTGGTGTGGAATATAGAGCTACAAAGTTGTTATGTGTTCTTTTGGTAGTTTATTATGTTGGATTTCATATTATGGCTTTTATATTTCTAGTACCTTGGATTCTTAATAAACCATACTACGAACATATAGTAAGAGGAGACGGTATTTCACCAACATGGTGGGGTTTTTTTACTGCTATGAGTGGTTTCAATGATCTTGGGTTAACTCTTACTCCAAATTCCATGATATCTTTTAATGCGGCTATTTATCCGTTAGTGGTATTAATATGGTTCATCATTATTGGGAATACAGGTTTCCCTATTTTATTCAGAATTCTTATTTGGTGTGTCTTCAAGTTATCCCCAGATCTATCAGCCGTTAGAGAAAGTTCTGGATTTTTGTTGGATCATCCTCGTCGTTGTTTTACTCTATTGTTCCCTAATGCAGCCACTTTATGGCTTTTGTTAACTTTAGTAGCTTTAAATGCCACTGACTTGATTTTATTTGTCATTTTTGACTTCGGATCAGCTGTAGTCAAAGAGCTAACAAGAGGCCGTCGTGTTTTAGTTGGTTTATTTCAGGGTGTGTGTACTAGAACTGCTGGGTTTTCGGTTGTGGATTTAAGCCAATTACATCCTTCCATCCAAGTCTCCTATATGCTAATGATGTATGTTTCTGTGTTGCCATTAGCTATATCTATCAGAAGAACCAATGTTTATGAGGAGCAATCGCTAGGTATTTATTTAGCAGAGCCAGATTTGCCTGAAGACCCTTTTGATGAGTCAGAATCAACCAACTCATCGTCATCAAGTGATGAGAGCGATAATGAAGAAGGTTCTAATTTGGTAATCACGGAGAGTTACAAAAAGAGGCTTACGGCATTAAGAAAAGAGAAGAAGAGAAAGAAGAAACAGAAACGTAGAAGGAAGAAAGAACTCAGGAAAAGAAAAAACTCAACGAAATCATTTATTGGAGCCCATTTGAGAAGACAATTATCCTTTGACCTTTGGTACTTATTTTTAGGTTTATTTATTATTTGTATCTGCGAAGGTTCAAAAATTCAAGATGATGAAAGACCAGGCTTTAATATCTTCTCTATTTTATTTGAAATTGTTAGTGCATACGGTACAGTAGGGTTATCTTTAGGATATCCTAACACTAATCAGTCATTTTCTGCTCAATTTTCTACGTTGTCAAAATTAGTAATAATTGCATTATTGATAAGAGGTAGAGCAAGAGGGTTACCATATTCTGTTGACAGAGCTATTATGTTACCAAGTGACAAAGTTGAAGATATGGACCATCTACAAGAATTAGAGAGGCCTAAAGGAAGACATAGGCCTACGTCTGGTAATAATGATACTGAGCAACAGAATCATAATATGTTAAATACTATATTGGAAAATGGAGGAGGAAGTGATGTAGAAGACCCAGTGAACGTGTATCTAAAGTCATCGGTTAGAAAATTTTCCAAGTCTTATAATAAGGTCCGTCATAAACTAGCTCATTCAAAAAATGATCATCACAATCATCATCATCAGCAGCAGCAACAGCCTGATAGCAGTGCCGATTATAACAATGCTAACAATGAACACCAAAATCATGAAGGTAACATTGACGATGACTATTACAAGTATCCAGTTAATCAAAGAATCGATGAAGAAGACTATATACCCTCAACTGAAATAATTGAAGGAACTTCAAGGTTACAAACTTAAATTCAAACATATCGCAACATGGCCAAGAAAAACATTAATTCCAATCACTTCAAAATACACATATACATATAGACGACCGTATGATAATCGGAACTCATCGGTTTATAACCTCTGTTGAGGAATCCGATTTAAATAGTATACCAGAACATCACAAATAATTATGCATAATATAGATGAAACTATTTAAACAAATAATAAGTAAAAATCTATGATCATATATGTAGATACACCACGCCATATTTTCTAGACAAAATCTACATTGTGGCAATAAAATAATTACTTCATTAAAATACTAATTAAATGATCTAGTGTACATATTACTACTATAAAGAAAAGTAGAGACAGGTAATAAGTTAGCACTATATGATTGCTCGCTAAGATTATGTTAAGTATGAAACCATTTCAATGTCAATATCATAAGTAGTATATTGCTATCTTTCATATTATCTGTGAACAACGAACTTTTTTGTCATAACTATTCGCCACCGACGGAGCTCCGTCGGTCGATCACCAAGAGTCAAATAAAATAATCACGACAAATAGGACAAATACATAGTATATCGGATTTATAATTTGTATCAAAAAGTCCAAAATTAAAAAATTGAAAACCAAGATATATCAAGAGATATATTGTTGTGCTGTGAATTCTCCGACCTACTAATAAGAACTTTCTGATTAGAAGAGAAGCCGTAGAAGTGACTTTTTGTATATTGTAAATCTTTCCTAATTATTTATAGATAATTAATAAATAAGATTTCTGTTTTAAAATTGTACTGCTAAGAAAACCCGTGAGTAAACTATTTTTTTAGTGGTCGTCCCCTTTAATATCAGAGAGCTCACTATACTTTTCCGCCATTGGAAAATACCACGTTATCGTTGGAGAAAGAAAATGACTTCACTTTGTAATAAGAAAACATCACACACACTAATCAGCTAGTCAATAGTGCGTCTTTTTTCACTGCTCACGTGAATTATTCTGATGTCAATATCAACAAGGAAATGCAGAGTCATAATTTTATTCACAGAGAACAAGGGTGGAGCCATCTACGTGCAAAACGGTCTATTCCCCTTCCACAATAACACACACCAATATCAAAGTTATTGTATGAAGTAACCATTCCAGTGAGTCTTTTGTTGGACTAGCTTTTAATGTTTAAGCTATTATGTAACAGAATCATTGTCAATCATACGTACAAGAATCATTTATTACATATAAGTTTATAGGTTTTTGAATATAAGAAAACTTTTTTTCATTTTTATTATCAGATTAAGAAAAACTTTCGATTAAAAATTTTAGAATATCTAATATAAATACCGGCCCAAATTCCCAATGTTATCAACCATTGAGTAGTTAGGATAAACTGTTAATTGATATTAGGAACTGTGTTTATGAATTGTGTATCTTTATATTATCTGTCAATAGTTGTTATAGTGTATGATAATTCAGCTTATGTTTTATTCAATTCCTAAGACAGTATGTTTTAATTATAAAACTCATGTATTTTATCTTGTTTGCATCATGATTTATGCTCTTCCTTCTTTTATTTATTTTTGAACTCAGTATTTCTTTTTGGATTGTGTTCTGGAAAACGAAACCAGAGCTGTTTGAACGCTTCTGAACATCATTGATATATATATCTATTAATTTTTGTTATTATCGTTATTTTTATTAACAAAGATACTAATCACCAAAAGATATTAGTGTTTTGAAAAAATAACTTGTAAGTTTACAAAGATAAAAAAATAAGAAAAAAAGTCCCTCCCTGCCTATTTTTTGTTTCATTGTACTTGTTTTACTTCAATTCATTTTGATTAATCCACATACAAACAAAAAAATTAATATACAATAAGATATATATTTTGCAAAACTAAAGATTTTTACTTTTCGCTAATTTAGATTAAATTTTATATCTCAGACGATTAAAAAATTATAATACTGTGGTGAAAAAAAAGTTTATAAAGACTAATACCCCTAATAGAAAAAAATTTTTTATAAAGCGAAATAAAGGTATAAAAATTATCTGTCTTTATCTAAATTTAAGTGTTTTAAATATTATTATTTTTGAAACAATTTAAATTTACATTACAATTAGAGGTACAGTAAAAGAATAGTCATAGCAAAAATGATGATTTCAAGCATTATTCCAACTGCTCCAATTACTCCTCCAATGGAGTCAACTGGTGACAGGTTAATTGTTTTGGAATTAAAAGATGGTACTGTTTTACAAGGTTACTCTTTTGGTGCCGAAAAACCTATATCTGGTGAACTTGTTTTTCAAACAGGTATGGTAGGTTATCCAGAGTCTATAACTGATCCTTCCTATGAAGGTCAGATCTTAGTTATCACATTCCCACTTGTTGGTAACTACGGTGTTCCAGATCGTGCTCTAATGGATGAGTTTGTCGAATCCATTCCTAAATATTTTGAAAGTAATAGAATCCATGTTGCTGGTTTGGTTATTTCTCACTATACAGAGCAATATTCCCACTGGTTGGCTAAATCTTCGTTAGGTCAATGGCTAAAAGAAGAAGGTATCCCAGCTGTTTATGGTATCGATACCAGAGCATTGACAAAACACTTAACTGAATCAGGTTCTATTCTAGGTAGATTATGTCTTCAATCGAATAATTCAGATAGTTCTTCAACTAATACTGAAAATTGGGCTTCATCATTCGATGTTCCAGAATGGGTTGATCCAAATATTGAAAATTTAGTAGCAAAAGTTTCAACAAAAAAGACTACTTTATACTCCCCACCAATTGATAATAAAGACGTTACTTTGCAAAAAACTTCTGATGGTAAAATATTGAGAATTTTAGCATTAGATGTTGGTATGAAATATAATCAAATACGTTGTTTTGTCAAACGTGGTGTAGAATTAAAGGTTGTCCCATGGGATTATGATTTTACAAAAGATAACGATTACGATGGTTTATTTATTTCTAACGGTCCAGGTGACCCATCTGTCTTAACTGAAGTTGTCGAAAGATTATCTTACATTTTAAAAGAAAAAAAGACACCTATCTTTGGTATATGTCTTGGTCATCAATTGCTAGCGAGAGCATCTGGTGCATCTACTATGAAATTAAAGTTTGGTAACCGTGGTCATAATATTCCATGTACCTCCTCTATTAGCGGTAGATGTTACATCACTTCGCAGAATCATGGGTTTGCAGTCGATGTTGATACTTTACAAAATAACTGGATGCCATTATTCACCAATGCAAATGATGGTTCTAATGAAGGTATATATAACACTGAATTGCCGTATTTTTCTGTACAATTTCATCCTGAATCGACCCCAGGTCCAAGAGATACTGAATTCTTGTTTGATGTTTTTATCCAAGCAGTTAAGGAACATAAGGAAAGTGGTATTTTGAAAGCTATTGAATTCCCAGGTGGGAAATTAGAGGATAACTTAAAAGCCCACCCAAGAATTCAGCCTAAAAAAGTATTAGTTTTAGGTTCCGGTGGCCTTTCCATCGGTCAAGCTGGTGAATTTGATTACTCTGGTTCTCAAGCCATTAAAGCATTAAAGGAAGAAGGTATTTACACTATTTTAATTAACCCTAATATTGCTACTATTCAAACTTCTAAAGGTTTAGCTGATAAGGTTTATTTCTTACCTGTCACTGCCGAATTTGTGCGTAAAGTTATCTTACATGAACGTCCAGATGCTATTTATGTTACTTTTGGTGGTCAAACTGCATTATCAGTAGGTATAGAATTGAAGGATGAATTTGAGACTTTAGGCGTTCAAGTTTTAGGTACTCCAATTGATACTGTTATAACAACCGAAGATCGTGAACTATTTGCTAATGCTATAGATGAAATAAATGAAAAATGTGCTAAGTCAAAAGCAGCTAATACTGTTGAGGAAGCTATTGAAGCCGTTAAAGAAATTGGGTTTCCAGTTATCGTTCGTGCTGCTTATGCATTAGGTGGTTTAGGTTCAGGTTTTGCAAATAATGAAAAGGAATTAATCGATTTGTGTAATGTTGCATTTGCCTCTTCTCCTCAAGTGCTAGTAGAAAGATCAATGAAAGGATGGAAAGAAGTTGAATATGAAGTTGTTCGTGATGCATTTGACAACTGTATCACTGTCTGTAATATGGAGAATTTTGATCCATTGGGTATTCATACTGGTGATTCTATTGTTGTTGCCCCATCCCAAACACTTTCCGATGAAGATTATAATATGTTAAGAACTACAGCTGTAAATGTGATAAGACACTTAGGTGTTGTTGGTGAATGTAACATTCAATATGCTCTAAATCCATTTTCTAAAGAATATTGTATCATTGAAGTAAATGCTCGTTTGTCAAGATCCTCAGCTTTAGCTTCTAAGGCAACTGGTTATCCATTAGCTTACACAGCTGCTAAATTAGGTTTAAATATTCCTTTAAATGAAATTAAAAACTCAGTAACGAAAAAGACATGTGCTTGTTTTGAACCATCTTTGGATTATTGTGTCGTTAAGATGCCTCGTTGGGATTTAAAGAAATTCAACAGAGTTTCTACAGAGTTATCATCCTCTATGAAATCAGTTGGTGAAGTGATGAGCATCGGTAGAACATTTGAAGAAGCAATTCAAAAAGCTATTAGATCTACGGAATATGCAAATCTTGGTTTTAATGAAACTGATATGGAAATTGATATTGACTATGAATTAAATAATCCATCAGATTTGCGTGTTTTCGCCATTGCTAATGCTTTTTCAAAATTAGGTTATTCTGTTGAAAAAGTTTGGGAATTAACTAGAATTGATAAATGGTTTTTGAACAAATTATATGATTTGATAAAATTTGGTAAAAAAATTGAATCATTCGGCACTAACGAAAAATTACCAGCATTATTGTTGAAGGAAGCCAAACAGTTAGGTTTTGATGATAGACAACTTGCTAAGTTCTTGAATTCAAATGAAGTTGCTATACGTCATTTAAGAAAAGAATATGGAATTACACCATTTGTCAAACAGATTGATACTGTTGCCGCTGAATTTCCAGCTTACACAAATTATCTGTACATTACATACAATGCTTCATCTCACGACGTAACATTCAATGATAATGGTGTTATGGTATTAGGTTCTGGTGTGTACCGTATTGGTTCATCAGTTGAATTTGATTGGTGTGCCGTTACTGCAGTGAGGACATTGCGTGCAAATAACGTCAAAACAATCATGATTAACTATAATCCTGAAACCGTTTCAACTGATTATGATGAAGCTGATAGATTATACTTTGAAACCATTAACCTGGAAAGAGTTTTAGATATTTATGAAATTGAATCTTCCAATGGTGTTCTTGTTTCTATGGGTGGTCAAACATCGAACAATATTGTTATGTCATTACATCGTGAGAATGTTAAAATTTTAGGTACGTTACCTGAGATGATTGATTCTGCTGAAAATCGTTACAAATTTTCACGTATGCTGGATCAAATTGGTGTCGATCAACCAGCATGGAAAGAACTTACTTCTTTAGATGAAGCAGAAGAGTTTGCAGACAAAGTTGGATACCCAGTTTTGGTTCGTCCATCTTATGTTTTATCTGGTGCAGCAATGAATACTGTTTATTCCAAGGCAGATTTATCGTCTTACTTGAATCAAGCTGTCGAGGTCTCTCGTGATTATCCTGTTGTGTTAACCAAATATATCGAGAATGCTAAAGAAATTGAGATGGATGCTGTTGCCAAAAATGGTGAATTAGTCATGCATGTCGTTTCTGAGCATGTTGAAAATGCTGGTGTTCACTCTGGTGATGCTACACTAGTTGTTCCACCTCAAGATTTAGACCCGAAGACAGTAGAAAGAATTGTTGTTGCTACTGCCAAGATTGGTAAAGCTTTGAAGATCACTGGTCCTTATAATATTCAATTTATTGCTAAAGACAATGAAATTAAAGTCATCGAATGTAACGTACGTGCATCTAGATCATTTCCATTTATCTCTAAGGTTGTGGGTGTCAATCTAATTGAGATGGCTACCAAAGCTATTATGGGCTTACCAATTACACCTTATCCAGTTGGTAAACTACCTGAAGATTATGTCGCCATTAAGGTTCCACAATTTTCTTTTCCACGTTTAGCTGGAGCTGATCCAGTTTTAGGTGTTGAAATGGCTTCTACTGGTGAAGTTGCATGTTTTGGTCACTCTAAATATGAAGCATATCTAAAATCGTTGATTGCAACTGGCTTTAAGTTGCCAAAGAAAAATATTTTGTTATCAATTGGTTCATTCAAAGAAAAACAAGAACTATTACCTAGTGTTAAAAAATTATACAATATGGGGTATAAACTTTTTGCTACTTCTGGTACTGCTGACTTCATAACAGAACATAACATTCCTGTTCAATATTTGGAAGTTTTAACTGAAGATGATCAAAAATCAGAATATTCCTTAACTCAACACTTAGCTAGTAATAAGATTGATTTATACATTAACTTACCATCATCCAACAGATACAGGAGACCAGCTTCATATGTTTCGAAAGGTTACCAAACACGTCGTATGGCTGTAGATTATTCTGTTCCTTTGGTTACAAATGTTAAATGTGCCAAGCTATTAATCGAAGCTCTGTCTAGAAATTTGAAGTTAGACGTTTCTGAACGTGATTCTCAAACATCTCATAGAACAGTTACTTTACCTGGTTTGGTTAACATTTCAACATTTGCTCCAAATGTTTCAAATGTTATCAAGGGTGTTGAAGAATTAAAAGAACTAAGTCGTGTTTCTTTAGAAGCTGGTTTTGTACATAATATGTTTATGGCAAGAGCTATGAGGGGTCCAATCATAAGTGATGTGCATTCTCTAAGAGCAGCATATTCGACTGCAGAAGGTTGCTCATACAATAACTATTCTTTCACAGTTTCTGGTACAGCATATAACTCTGACACAGTTGCTGAAGTAGCTCAAGATGTTACCGCTCTATTTTTACCATTCCATGAATTAGAAAATAAATTTACTACTGTTTCTGATTTATTGAAAAATTGGCCTGTCGAGAAGCCAGTAATTGCAGAGGCTAAGACATCTGAGTTGGCTTCCATTATATTACTAGCTTCCTTACAAAATAGATCAATTCATATCACTGGTGTCTCAAACAAAGAAGATTTGGCTTTAATTAAAACCGTTAAAGAAAAAGATACGAAAGTCACTTGTGATATTAATGTTTACTCTCTATTTGTAAGCCAGGATGAATATCCTGAAGCTATGTTCTTACCTACTGAAGAAGACCAAGAATATTTCTGGAATAATTTAGATTTTGTTGATGCCTTCTCCATAGGTTCCGTTCCAACTCAACTAACTACTATTTTGTCTAAGCCAGTTTCCACTGGTCTAGGTATTAAAGATGCCTTACCATTATTATTATCAGCTGTAGAAAGTGGAAAACTAACAATTGAAGACATTGTTTCGAAATTCCATGATAAGCCTATTGAAATATTTAATTTACCTCAATCTAAATCGTTTGTTGAGGTGGATTTAGACTACCCATTTAGACACGTTAAGAGATGGTCACCTTTCAACAGTGCAAAGTTAAATGGTGGTATTGAAAGAGTTGTAGTCAACGATGAAACACTAGTATTAAGTGGTGAATTGGTTAATGATGCTGCCAAAGGTGAAGTGATTGTTTCAGCAGCTAATGCGATTGTTCCAACTGTCGAACCAGTAGCTCCAAGAGCCTCTGTAAGCAAAAAGAGATTCTCATTTTCTACAGAACGCCCAACCTTTAGTGACAGTGAAGAAGAATTTGATCAACCATTGGAACAGAAGTTGATGTCCTCTAGACCACCAAAAGAATTGGTTCCACCAGGTGCCATCCAAAATTTAATTAGAGCTAATAATCCTTACAAGGGTAGAAACATTCTATCCATTAAGCAGTTCAAGCGTTCTGATTTCCACGCTTTATTTGCAGTCGCTCAAGAAATGAGAGCAGCCGTAGAAAGATATGGTATCTTAGATATTATGAAAAGACATATAATTACAACCATCTTTTACGAACCTTCTACGCGTACTTCATCTTCATTTATTGCTGCAATGGAGCGTTTGGGTGGTAGAACAGTTAATATTAATCCTAATGTGTCTTCTGTCAAGAAAGGTGAAACATTACAGGATACCATCAGAACGTTAGCATCATATTCAGATGCAATTGTCATGCGTCACCCAGACGAAATGTCTGTGCACACTGCTGCTAAATATTCACCTGTACCTATCATTAATGGTGGTAATGGTTCCCGTGAACATCCTACCCAAGCTTTCCTAGACTTGTTTACAATTCGTGAAGAGTTGGGTACTGTGAATGGTATCACTGTGACTTTTATGGGTGACTTGAAAAATGGTAGAACTGTTCATTCATTATGTAGACTATTACAATTCTATCAAGTTAGAATTAATTTAGTTTCTCCAAATGAATTGAAAATGCCTGAAGCCCTACGTCAAGAATTAATCGAAAAAGGAATTCTAGATATGGAAAATGAAGAGTTAACTCCGGAAATTATTTCGAAATCTGATGTACTATATTGTACTAGAGTTCAAGAAGAAAGATTTGAAAATAGAGCCGATTATGAACGTTTGAAAGATACTTATATTATTGATAATAAGATTTTAGCTCATGCCAAACAAAATATGGCAATCATGCATCCTCTACCACGTGTAAATGAAATTAAAGAAGAAGTAGACTACGACCATCGTGCAGCTTATTTCAGAGAAATGAAATATGGTCTATACGTTAGAATGGCTCTATTAGCAATGGTTTTAGGTGTTGATGAGCACTAATGAATATGCTTATCATATATATATATATAATTTGTTCATTTTTTCGTTTTGGGACTTTCGGAATTTTGTCAAATTATCATATATTCATCTATTCACTACTTATTTTTTAGAAGCTTTTATAACTGACATTTTTGTAAAGTAATAACAAATATTCAAATTAAAAATTATTTAAAAAACTGTAAACCTAATTCATAGAATCGAATATCTCATATTGTCTGAATAGATATATATATAATCTTGTATTCATATATTGACTTCTTTGTAGAAATCAGAATCTAATCGTTCGATTCAAATGACTAATTGACAACATGGGGTCTTTCAATATTGTGATCATGTGATAGCTAATATAAAGCTCAAAATGATAAGTATTCCCTAGCAAGTATTAAAATAAAGTATCTTTACTACATATATATATAAGATATTATAGTTTAATTTAATATTAAATATATTATAACCATAGCATTATTTAAGGCAACGTCACAGAGTATAAATTATAAGACGATACGGTAGTTTTATGATATAGTAACTGGTTACGACTTTTTTATAGTAATTTCGAGGACAATTAACTTTTCATTTGAAGCATGATAATAATTAAGGACAAATATGCAACTTGTTGTGCAACTCTTTTAAAGTTACCACTAGTACCACCAGCATATTCAAGATATATTTCTTATGAAGTGAATCATATTAATAATATTTCAAAAGCATACAATACTTCGATTCAATCGGTATCTGACAAGAAAAATGATAATAGGAATAAGACAAATGGAAAAGCAGTTCCTTTTAATTTATCAAACTTTAAAGATAAATATGTTAAAAATCATAACAATTCTTCGAACCGGTTAGGATCATTTAAACATAAGATAGTGGGTAATAAGACAATTAGTATTCAGAAAAAGGCAAATAATTTCCCAAATTGGATTAATGGTAGTGAGAAAGCAAAATTAGCAGCTACTTCGACTTATAAAGAAATCCTAAAGCACGATAAATTTGGTCGAATTAAAATTATTGATCCAAAAACAGGTAAACTAACTCATTCAAAAATAAACGAAGTTATAAAAAATATTAATTTGGATGATGAAGGAATTCAAATTGCTAATCTGGAAAAAAATGATGATGGTTCAATAACACCTATTATTAAAATTATTGCGAGTACATTTGCGCTGAAAAAATATACTCAAGATTTATCTAATATCAAACTTCAAGAATTGGTTAATAGTGGTGCAAATGCTAATAAATTTAGAAGAAAAAATGAAAATGAAAAATCTTCAAGCCATATAAAACATATTAAAGTTACTTGGAAAATAAACAATGATGATTTAAAGAAACAGAAAGCTCATGAGATCCGAAGTGCTTTAAAAAAAGGACTGAAAGTTTTCATATATATTGATGATAATCACACTAATTCCAATAATTGGTTAACGAAATTTTCGCTTGATTCAGATATTCATAAAAGTAAACTACATAAAAATGAGATAACGAAAAGAGAATCTGTTTTGCAAACAATTAATGATATAATTGAATCATATTCAATTGCGCCTGTAATATCAGGTTCTACAGATTCGAAAATGTTAATAAAACTATCGCCACATAACGGGGAGATTAACCATAAGGAGGAAGATAAAGTCAATAATCTAAAAGACATAAAAGCCCAAAAAAAAATTCTACGTAAACAAAAATTAGAAGAAAGAACAATAAAAAAACAAGAGAAAATGAAAAATAAATTAGTATAATATAATGAACTATAATAGCAGAGCATCATTTAGAAATTATTTAGAGATGTCTCCGTACCTTCGTCGTTAAAAGTTTTCTCGACTATATTTACCTGAAGGAAATAATATCCTTAATGATAATTTGACTTGAGCAGTCACTCACACACACATATATATATATAACAGTACATGTACATAGATAACCTAAAATTATAGAATTAATCTCGTACCTCACGTAAACATTTAAACGTACAGTTATTACTCTTCATTATCTTTATTAGACTTGACTAAAAGCTTCGTCATAATCATTGTCAACTTTTTGCAGCTTAAAATCCGCTTTTTATTACAAGTCAAGATATCTTAAATTATTATGACATAAAAATAAAAATAATTGAGAGATGAAATATAATTTGTAATATTATTAAATAATTGGCAAATTTAATAAAATATTTATTGATTAGTTATGTTATCTGCCGAAACTTGTGATGAAAGCTGAGCATGTTAATTTGTTGTATTTATATTTATTGAAGTAGTTATGATTGAAGATGATTCATCAATATTTACTATCATCAAGTTTCTATGTTTCATATCATCCGGTATAGCTACTTCGATATCTTTTTTCGATATCATAAGACATTTTCAAAACTATAGAAAACCGTTAGAACAAAGATTAATTATTAGAATCCTGTTTGTTGTTCCAATTTTTAGTTTGACTTGTTCCATTGCCATATTAGCACCTACATTTGCACATTTTGTAACGGATCCAATTAGGGAAGTGTATGAAGCATTTATCATATTTACATTTTTCTCATTGTTAACTCTCATTCTAGGTGGAGAAAGGAAGATTGTTTCTGAATTATCATTAAAACATGGGAATATAAAGCATCCCATATTCATAATTGGAAATTTTATAAAACCATTAGATTTATCAGATCCTGTTGATTTTTTAAAGGTAAAAAGAGGTATTCTTCAGTATGTGTGGTTTAAACCACTTTATTGTTGTTGCCTTTTATTACTAGAAACATATCAATCTTTGAAGGCAAGATACATCCTTTTATTTTTGTACAATATTTCAGTAACATGGTCGTTATACAACTTAGGGTTATTCTGGATTTATTTTGCCTCAGATCTAAATAAATTTCATCCTTGGAGTAAATTCTTATGTGTCAAACTAATAATATTTGCTTCCTATTGGCAAGGTATTATCATAGAACTTTTTATATCAGCTGGAATTCTCAGTGCAAACTACAATAATCCAAACGAAGCTGCACAGTTTAGTTATATTTGTCAAAATGTAGTTTTATGCTTGGAAATGATATTTTTTGCTATACTTCATGTTGTTGCATTCCCGTGGATAGACTATTCCTATAGACTTTTTCCAAAATGTGGTAGAATGAAATTTATCATTGCAATAAGAGATACTTTCTGCGGTTATGATGTAAAATGGGATTTTAAGCATACACTACTTGTCGGCTCTGATTATTATACATATCAAAATTTTGATACAAGAGATACGAATGGGGACTTAATGGCATCTATGTCATATGAATCAAGAAATAGACAACTTAGGAATGGATTTAGGTTTAGCAATAATGGTAGGGAAAGATATCAGATTAATAATTACGGTAGTATATTAAAAGATGAATCATCCCATATTATAGATTATAATGGTTTTACAGATACATCAATCGCATGTGATGAAGAATCATGGGATAATAGTATAGGCGATATGCCTTGTAGAATTGACGACCCAAATTATCCAGTTGTTTGGGAAGTGGAGGGGCATCGTTATACCGATGATATGGATGCCATTCGAGAAAGTGCGAGAAATCTAATTGAGAGTGACTGATTTTTATAATTTTATATTCTTGTATATATTCAAAATGAATTCAATTAAACAGCTAAGCATGGTGTTTCATATTACTAGTAAGAACAAAAAAAGAAATAATAAATAAAAGCTTGATTACAATTACAGTGATAAAGTTATATACATGTATTATATTAATTGCATTTTTACAGATTGTCAATTTGGCAAAATAACGATGGTGAAATAAATAATATTTTTTTTATCAAATTCATTTTCTGAATATAACATTAAAATTTGAACTCATTTTTATTGTAATAAATTCTATAGTAATTTTTATTAGTTATTATTAACATGATTTGGTTTATCTGCTATTAAAAAGTGTTTTGCACATTCATATGCAGTCCATGAAATTGCAGTAGCAGGAACATTGGCAATGATTCTTGGTTTAATACCCCTTAAGAAACCTTTCCAACCGTGAACTTTGTAAATAGCATTTGCAGCTTTCTTGAATGTATTAGCCTTTTTCATTACTTCTAATGACACAGATTTAGAACCTCTTACTTGTAAAACAGTTTTAATACAATCTAATGGAGTTGTAATAGCAGCACATGTAGCACCACTTAAACCACCACATAAACAATGGATTAATGGGTTATAGTCGTTAGTTGGGTTAAAAAATTTGGTAGATGATTCATATATAACAAAATTCATTGAAACAAATGGAATATTCATTGCAATTGTGGTTGGATATGAATAATAAAATGCACGTAGACCTTCTTTTTGATATATATTCTTTGTTACTACCCAAGTTTTCTCTGAACCACTCAATTGCATTCTTTGTTTAATTGTATCAAATGGATTCATTAAAGCATCGGATGCAATTGTTGCAGTTGCACCACTCAATGCAGTTTTTAATGGTTGATGTGTTTGCATATCCTTTGGATCAATTAAAGTTTTCTTCATGTATTCGTATGTCCCAAAATATACAGCATGTGCAGGCCCCGCCCCAAGAACCATAGATTGAACACCTTTCCATAATGCTAAAGAACCTTCAGTTGTAGTAATGTTATTAATTTGTTTTAACAAATTCTTAGGTAAATTCGTTTGAGTTTGAGATTGAATTCTAGTCTTTAATGCATCAAATGGAAACATCACAAAATGTTCCATAATACCTGCAAATGCACCTGCCATTAATTGGGAACTCAATGGAGCAGAATCTGGCAAAGCCTCATAATCAATTTCTTCAACCCCAGACATTTTATATATGATATTTAATCAATCTCTTTTTTTTTGGCAATATGCTGAAGATACTAATTTCCTAGGATGTCAAATTTTCCAAGAATAATATATGTATAAAGAGCTCTTTATATATATATATATATATGGATTAACTTAAACTTCCACAAATTACAAGTCTTGAAACACACCGCAGAATTGAATAATCTCAACTGATAATCATTATTTATAATTATAACATAAATAGAATATCAATGATTTATTTCGAAAACTATAAAATTATGAGATGGACATTTACTATGGGCGCTATTTTTTTTTATCATTGTCCTTTATACGATTAGAAATTAAAGTTGAAAAATCGCAAAAAATAGCGTAGTGTTAAATAATCATCTTTACTGGCTAGTATCTTGAGATTGTTTTATATATTAGGTTAGTAATTGTAAAGGTTGAATGAAGTTCTCATGAATTTGTCCCTGATAGGGAGTATCCATTCAGTGGAAATTCTCATATACTTGTTGTTACTTGCGTTTTACACATTATTGTTAGTGATTGAGCGGTTTGAGAAGGGATTAATTATTCTTGTAACAATGAGTTTGTGCATGCATCGTCTCTCACTATCTGTGCTGATTCTATGTGGTGAAAGCATGTTGATTCAAGAGAGTTGCGAACATTTATACTATGTTTATATGCATTATATGTCTTATATATATTAGTGAAGGATCTGGTCCCGCCTTTTAATGTTTGTATATACCGTATACCAAACTCAAAATTGTTTCAGGTCATGTATATAAGTTTTTAATTATGCAAGAACATCGATAATAATTCGATGTGTTTATATGATTTTTTTTTGCCTGGTGACAGAGACGACTGTTATTGGATTCTATTGACACTCACTACACAAATAAAAGAACACAGTAATCTCTTAACTGTCACTGTTCTGTGACTGTCCTTTAACTATTGTCAATGCAAAATGGGTATAAAATGATAATAGTAAATGCACAATGTCATTTCAAAATCTTATTATAGAATGTCCTCTAGTCCCTGTCTCTACAAATTAGCGCTTGTAAGCAGGAAATCGGTAATACTTCCTAATTGTCGCATAGAGAACACCCACATCAAGTAAGCGGCTTTCCTAAGGCAGTAAAACGTGATTGGAAAACGGAAACTCCTATTACTATAAGCGTTTCTCGAAATTATTCTGTTTCGTAACGGGAAATTTCAGTGTGTTTAAAGTTTGAAAAGCGCCTTGCCTCTAGATGGTTTTCAGTGGGGACTAAATCATTAATGCTGTGATTGGTATTACTAAGAGGATTATGTGCATTAAGTAAGACAATATTATATTTTGGTAGACTGTATTTAACTGGGAACGTCGTAAATGGTAAAGTGTTTGGATTGGCATCTATACACACTGATATATATATTCTCGGGGCTTGAAATGAATAATGATGTTATTGTCGATGAAGGTGGCGATTGAGCAAGAATTTTTTATGTCAGTTGACATTTTACAGTGGCTAGATTGGAATGTATATAGATGTATTTTCAGGTTCCAGGCATTTTGGATGTGCCTATTTAATAGTCTAGTGTGTATTTACATTTATAGAGTGATTAATCCTATCATATTATAGAAAAATGGACAGAATAGCAGAACGGTTAATGGTATTCCAAAATAGCTGAAGAATCTTAAGTAGATTTCGAACTTCGATCTGCCTGCGTAAGGTGCGCATTCGTGTTTATGATCTTGGAACCATTTAGTTAGTTTGTCTTGTATTAATTGTCTATCATCTTTAATTTTTAATACTTTTTTCAATAAAAAGGTCAAAAATGGTTTGCTTATTCCGTATTTCCAAATGATGACGCATGTAACACCCAGAAAAAATTTGGTTAAAATTAATGAGTAGCTTGAATTTTTTACGTCTCCCATTACTGTTAGGATATACTCTACTGAATATCTTTCTAAAACCCAATGTGAGATATCCATTCCTATAACCACTCCAATAAATGAAACAGAATCATCAAAACATGGACAAACGTCGATTGGAACGGTATGGTTCAGTAACATGAATAAACCCCAGCCAGTACTTGCCACAGGATACAATAAATACTCACTTGGATGTAGGTTTAACGATTTTAATAAACCAGGGACAACTAATCTAGCTAAAAAGCAAATAACTCCGATTATTGCCCCACTAGTTAAATCTAATAAACCATGCATTCCACAGTATATTCTACCCAAAACAAGCGTTAAATTATAAAATATTGATAGAAGTAGATAGAATAGTTTCCATGTTATTGAAATCGAGTCTTGTTGCCAAATCATCCTTAAGAACAACAACGTTACACCAACAGCATTAGCAGTATGGGAACTTGGAGCACCGTACTCTTTTGAAGTATAATCACTATGTGTAATTCTGACTACTGGTGGTGATTCAGGTCTAGGCAAGCACCAAAAATCTTTCAAGTACCCACTTAAGTAAATTGAATAACCAAGTATATAGACTAAATCTCGCACTAAACCGTACTGATTAAAATAGACTGGCATTGGCAGACAAATGACGTAAAATGTATGTGAAGCCAAGGATGCGGAATAAGAAAAGTATATATCCAGAAACTCGGATCTATATTCTTGTTGCCATCTAGCTAGATAATGTGACTGGGAGCTTGTATAACGTAGCAGATAGCTTCTCATCTTGAATCTTAGAGCCGACATTTGTGGTTTAAAATGAGAATCTGGATGATTACCTGGATCGATCAAGTAGTTTTCTTTTGAACCACGAAAAACATTTGGATTTGATAAACTTCGGGACCTTGTTGTCTTTGAATTCGTCATTCTAATCAGTTGCTAATTTGATGATTACTTAGTCAAAATTAGTCAATAGTATACAATTGGTTATTTAGCTTTCCCCTTTGTTAAAAGCCAGTTCAAAGCAATACCGTCAATAAAAACAACTAAACTGTCAGAAGTTTAGCCTAATATACATATTATAAACAGAGAGATATTAGTATATAGGTATTTACAGGAACCTTCAGTATTTATAAATATAAATTTCATTCAGGGTAGTGAATATTAATTTTTGCACAAATATTTTGCCTGTAGTATAGTATTCCATTTCGCTCCGTATCTCCTTTTTTTTCGAGATTCCGATCTAAGCCATTATTCTAACGATTGTTCGTACGGATGGAGATATCATGGTTTTTTATATAAGCAAAAAAAAGGTATTAGTTACAATTGAAAAATGACAAGTGAAGCATTAACATCAGCTATTCATGAAGTTACACATCTATTTCCGTTAATAACAATTGTATAAAAAATAAACTCTTATGTAAAAAAAGTTAATAATTAGTAAGTCGTTACTAGGTGTTTAGCCAAATCTATACAAAACATAAAATTTTCAAGAGAAATCAAGAAAAGTTAATAATATTTTATTCCATCGTTAATGAAAACTATTGAAGGCAACAGATATAACCGCCTTACTCTATATCTTGATATAAAATTGAATAATTGTGATTAAAAGTTGGCATAATTAATAATTTACGACATTAGAAAGTGACACAATGTGTACAATACGCTATTGACCAAATATGTCAGGGTAAGCGAGTTATATGTATATAATTAACAAATAAATATTTACGCAGCTACAAGGCAACACTATACAGTCAATATGATTTTTTCTTGCCTGCCATTATGTACTTTAGAGTTCATCAGTGTAATGTTTTTTTGAGAGAATTTGTTCAAAATTTATTTATGGGAAAGTCTAGATCACAGTTGGTGTAACTACGAGGCAGGAGATACTACCACTCTACTGTTTCAAAGAATTTCTGTTCCCTGCTCTTCCACACCACTTTCACCGAATTAGCAGGCACATATCAAACAGAAACTCCGTACGAATAGTTTGATGGAAAACGTTCATTCGGTCAGTACTTAGTAAGCTCTGATTGTTATTTTCGAAATATTAAATTACGCAAGGAGGAAGATTGAAAATTTAAACACAGTGAAACACAGAAACAACGAAATATATGCACATAATACACTTATCGAAAGTAGCACCATTGTATATTTATCACATTTTTAATTAATTACGTATACTCTGTAAGGTACTGTACATAACAAGATGTATTTGTGTTTGTGCGGGAGGACTTCTTGATTAAGAACAGTCACAAAAGTGTAAGACTGTATCAGAAAATAAGCCAGGAAGGCATTACGTTGTATTCTTTATGGCTGTTTTCTTTTGACATAAACTATCCACATTAGTCAAGTGAACTTTCTACCGGGCTCAATTTAACAGTAAATTAAAGAAGATGTAAAAAATTATTTATACGCACTGTAGTCCTTTTATTGTTATTTAACGTTTATTACCAAGACGAACTCACACATGAACACTGTCAATATATGCATCGATTTCGTTACTCACTTTCCAGGCAGAAAACTATAACTAGTAATTGAACTATTTTAACAGCCTAATAGGGAAGGTAAATGCTTTTAGTCAAATGAAAATGAATATTGTTGATGCCTGATAGTATTTCTTTTTAGCAGATAGATGATTTCGTAAAATTTATATAAAAGTGAAATGTGAAATGGTAGTTGTACTTGAGACCCAGATGTTAACTATAGTTAAATAAGAACACAGACAGTGAAACCATTTCATGCGATAGCTCTTGTTGTAGACTATTATCTCACACATAGCCAATTTTAAGGGTTGTTGCTATTTTGAAGTCAAGTGGAAAAAAAATATGGCTGATGTGCTAGATAGTTCTTCATTAAGAACTGCTGTCACGGATACTGTTATTAATACTATTAAAAATATCGGTAATCCTGATGCAACAGATTATTACACAGATGCTGTTAACCAAAACAGCATTACAAATTCCAGTAGTCATACACAAATGAACATATCTGAACCTTTGAGTGAATCAACTTGTAGTCAAATAAGCAAACCATCACATGATATTGTAATTTCTGAAAAGGATTTTTTAAGTATCGATAGTCCAGATTTGTTTTTGAAAACTAGTGATATAATAAGCTATCATCAAATGAAAAATGACAACAACGTCTGTTTAAAATACAGTAATAGCATCCCGATTAAGATAGTCACTGTCGGTGACTCTGTTGTCGGCAAGACTTCGTTATTGTTAACATATTTACAGAACAATAATATAGGAAAAGTTACGGGTGATAAAGATGAAATACCGAAGGTTTTGAATGAATATAGACATTATGTTAGCGGGCCCTATAAAAAACCAATAGAGTTCTCTCTATGGGATACATCTGCCGATAAGAAAGACGAACATTACAGACCTTTTGCATACGATGAGGCTGATATCATCTTTATTTGCTATTCTATTGATAATCCTTCTTCATTGGTAAATGCAGAAAATAAATGGGCACCTGAAGCAAAACACTTTGCACCAGGAGCTCCGATAATTCTAGTTGGTTTAAAAAGAGATCTATATTTCGATGATACGTTGGACCTAGAAGACGATCTGGTTATAACTGAAGAAGCAGAAGAAGTCTATAAAAGTTTAAAGCTAAATGGACACATTCAAGTTTCGTCCAAGAATAATTTCAATGTCAACGAGTTATTTTCTTCAACTGTAAACATGATTATTAATAAAAAATTGGCTGAAATACAAGAACCTACTGACTTCATGAAGAATATGTTATCCACAAAGACGAAAAATAAAGCACAATATATTGGTATTTCTTCTAAAAGTAAAGGGAAGAAGAAGAAATCAAAATGTTCCATATTATAAATTATCAATTTTATGAACTCATTTATGTTCTCAGAATTTAATGAAAAGACCCAACCGTTCATGAATTATTATAAATAAAATACCCCCACAATAATAAGTAATAAGTTAATACTAATCATTTAATAATTAATAATTTATCAATAAGACAAGCATAAGTTTAAATTTAATCATGACCATACCATACTATAACCTACAATTTTATCTTGAGATATAGATTTCTTGAAAAAATGTGACGATACTTGACTGTGTTTTCTTTTACACCCATACATTTTAAAAAGTTAGTCCGGGATATTTTTCAAATTGTTTCGTCTGTGAAAAAATTATGATAAAAACTGTTGCCGTGGGGAAAAACATTGATTTCAAAAACCGAAGCTAGGAGGAGTGTTTTTGAACCGGAGCTTAATACCCTCGAGCCTAATTTGGATGAGAACGACGTTGTTTCTGCCTAAAGTCTCCACCTAGCGCAAAAAATGTTTGGAAGGGAAATTTGTGATTAGTGGAGTTCCACCATCAAACATTGTTGCTCTTCGAAATAAATTTAGTTATGTTAATATGTTCTCTTTGAATACGGCAAGTTGTTCACCGTAAATTTTTCATTACTGTTACATTTGCAATATATACTATGGAATAAACAAGATTTGTCTATGCTGGTAAATGATCACATCTTAGTGTACCAGATGCTAACATTGCTATTATCCAAGACAAACTAACATAGTAATTCTTAGTTGATGTTCGTCTTAATATGTAAATAAAATAAAAGAGACTTTTATATATAAGAATTGTATACAATTTCGGTATTTATTTAAAGTACGTTTAAATTTCAAAGAAATCACCACAAACAATCACATAAACCAAATAAGCCGCAATGGAGAACGATAGAGGTCAATTAGTATGTTATATTTCCATTTAAAACAGTTGTGTATTTGAAAAGATATTTTGAATGAGTTGTGACAGAATTAGAATTTTTATTGATAATGTATATATGAATGAATCCATATCTGAGAGGTTAACGTTGAATGAATATTGAAGATCCCTGTGTCAGATAATTAGATGATTTTGCAAGATTATGTATCGTAAACTTAAAGAGCAACATGATACTTTTGATTTAATTCGTTAATGAAACTGCAACAAATTCCGTTTGAATGGGAAGTTTATTGGAAATTGTTTTAACTTTCAGATAACAATAAATTTATATGTCCGTTGACGTAGGAATAATCTATTAAGAAGCATTGGAACAATCTCCTATGAAATATTCAACAAAAATAAATTCATAAGATAGCAATGAAACAGCGTTATTGTTAATATAAACAAAACATAGAATCAATATTTACATATATTCAACCATGCTCAAAAACCAGATATCTCGGTATCCATCAATTTATCGCCAATTGAAGCACACTGATACCATTTTTTATTTACTCCAATCGTTTACTAACATATTTTTTTTCATATTATTAATTATTTTCTATTAAATTAAATTAATAATGCAAAATATATTTTAACAGGTCGAATTATACGTTCCAAGAAAGTGTTCTGCTACCAACAGCATCATTAAATCTAAAGACCACGCTTCCGTTCAAATCAACATCGCCAAGGTTGATGAAGAAGGTAGAGCTATCCCAGGTGAATACATCACCTACGCTTTATCCGGTAAGGTTAGAGGCAACGGTGAAGCCGATGATGCTTTAAACCGTCTAGCTCAAAACGATGGTTTATTAAAGAACGTCTGGTCTTACTCCCGTTAAGATGCATAAAGAAATATTTTCCCTCAAATTCAATTCATTTTAATTTAAGGTTTTAACTATGTATTATCTTAAATAGTTAGAATATTTTTTTATAAATTTCAAAATAAACAAAACTCTTATTAATAATATAAAGATGTATTTCTTCTGTCGACCCGTCATCTTGTTCATTCGTGTGTGCATAGTAGAACATTGTACATATATATATATATTGTATATGCGGCGCAAAGCGCCGCATATACAATAAACTATAACCCACCAAGGCTTACCTCTTCATACAAGCACTACACACTAACCTTTCCAACGCAAACCACCCATTGCACCATCACAAGGCACTCTGGCACACACAACAACTGAACTCTTAACACCAAACGTCACATAATCTCACAATACTTAATATCTGTCACTTGCAAACATACACATCTCTACACACCAGCAGTTGCCATTACCCTCCCTCATACTCTACGCTGCACATTACCGGCACACGGCACATACACACCTCCACTGCAGTCTAACAAACTTACACCGTGCACCGCCTAACTTTCAGCTGCACACTGATAACCCCGTCGCCATACAGCAGCACAGCAGCAGTAAAATTTTTTCATGTTCGGCTTGTGTGACTGCCAACCGCTGCGCTCTCACCACATTTCCCAGTTCGAGAACGCAGTATTTCACACTCTGCTGCCAGCAACCATGGACCTTGCTGTAAAACACATTACAGGTCGTACATAGTACATAGTACATTGTACATTATAGAATACAGACCACAGACCACAGACCACAGACTACACATTGGAACATACATTTACAGACGGCAGATTCAAGAATACAACTCTTATGTCTTGATGGCATCTGGTTCTGTTCATCGCACAGGCAGACAGCTGAATAAATTTCAGCGTGGAACGTTGGGCGTTGAGCGTTGAGCGTTGATGCGTTTTCTGTATCAAAATTTACAAGACTCTTTCACAATACTTCAATTGCTTCCATCTCTTTAAAATTTTTTCTGGTTATTGTTTCTTGGAACATTGGTTAGCTGTAATTGCAGTTTTGATGATTTTATTATGCTGTTGCTGACAGTGTGTGTTGGGTAGTTGCATATGTTTAGTTTATATATATATGAGTGTGTCTATTTGTGTGTTTGTGTACTTGTGTGTTTAGGTAGTTCCCTTTGTAGGGTGTGACTTTTTTGTAGGTTGATTAAAAGAGCCCATAGAAGACCAATAGAACTAAAGTTACTATTATATACAAGATGTCTGCTGAAGGTATTTCTGAAGTTGAAGAAAATCAAATCCAAACCAACTATGACAAAGTTGTGTACAATTTCGATGACATGAACTTGAAGGAAGAGTTGTTGAAGGGTGTTTACGGTTATGGTTTTGAAGAGCCATCTGCCATTCAACAACGTGCTATCTTGCCAATTGTCGAAAAGCACGATGTTTTAGCTCAAGCTCAATCTGGTACTGGTAAGACTGGTACTTTCTCCATTGCTGCTTTGGAAAGAATCGATAGTTCTATCAAAGCCCCACAAGCTTTAATCTTGGCTCCAACCAGAGAATTAGCTTTACAAATCCAAAAGGTTGTTATTGCTTTAGCTTTCCACATGGACGTCAAGGTTCACGCTTGTATTGGTGGTACTTCTTTCGTCGAAGATACTGAAGGTTTAAGAGACGCTCAAATCGTTGTTGGTACCCCAGGTCGTGTTTCTGACAACATCCAAAGAAGAAGATTCAAGACTGACAAGATCAAGATGTTCATCTTAGATGAAGCCGATGAAATGTTATCTTCCGGTTTCAGAGAACAAATTTACCAAATTTTTACCATGTTACCACCAACTACCCAAGTTGTCTTATTATCCGCTACTTTACCAACTGATGTCTTAGAAGTTACCACTAAATTCATGAGAAACCCAGTCAGAATCTTGGTCAAGAAGGATGAATTAACCTTAGAAGGTATCAAACAATTTTACATTAACGTCGAAGAAGATGAATACAAGTTTGATTGTTTGACCGATTTATACGATTCTATCTCCGTCACTCAAGCTGTTATTTTCTGTAACACTAGAAGAAAGGTCGAAGAATTAACTCAAAAATTAACCGAAAACAACTTCACCGTCTCTTCTATTTACTCTGATTTACCACAACAAGAAAGAGATGTCATCATGAAGGAATTCAGATCCGGTTCTTCAAGAATCTTAATCTCCACCGATTTATTAGCTAGAGGTATCGATGTCCAACAAGTTTCTTTGGTTATCAACTACGATTTACCAACCAACAAGGAAAACTATATTCACAGAATTGGTAGAGGTGGTCGTTTTGGTAGAAAGGGTGTTGCTATCAACTTCGTCACTAACCAAGATGTTGGTGCTATGAGAGAATTAGAGCAATTCTACTCTACTCAAATCGAAGAATTACCAGCTGATGTCGCTGAAATGTTCGCTTGAGTATAATGGTTTCAAAATATAATACATTTGTTTAGCTGTTAAACACCTTATTTTATTATTAAATCATTAAATAAGTGTGCAATATCTGTTTCAATTATTTTTATATAAATAATATAAATTCAATTTACATTAGGTTTCCTATATTTCATAAAATTGACATGCTAATGTCACCGAATCTCATTTCTTAGTAAAAACATTCATACCACTACTTATTAATTCTAGTGATAAGTATTCTAATTGAAAAAGTATAACCTAATATGTGAGGCTGTATTAATCAAATATTATCACTTACCTTATACCTTTAACTGTTTTTTTGTCAGTTAATCATCGTTTGAAAATAAATAGTAACTGAAAAAATTTTTAGTGAAGCTCATCGAAATAAAAAAATATGTAAAACGTATATTTAACATTTGTAATTTATATATATTATAATTAGATATTTCTGACTATGTTTATCAAAACCAGTCAAGCATAATACCTCATTGCTTATACTTTGCTTGCTGAAAAAAAACTATACATTAAGTTAGTGGACATATGTCAAATAATCTAAAATTAAATAAAAACAAAAATGTCGAACAAGCTCTTAGTTCATTGATTCATCGTCATGAAACCGATCCTAAAATTGCTGACGACAAGAATATCCATGTTCAAATTACAATGGGTAAAAAAATGGGAATAACTAAAGATTTTATACCAAGAATTATTCCACTTTCTTTCTCTAAAATGAATAAGCCAGGTGATTTAAATATATTACTTATAACAAAAGATCCATCACAACTGTATAGAGATACATTGTCTACTGATGAAAGAACTTCAGAAATGTTTAAAGAAATTATAAGTATTAAAAACTTGAAACGTAGATTTAGAGGTGCTAAATTGAATCAACTTTATAAAGATTTTGATTTAATTGTGGCTGATTTTAGAGTGCATCATTTATTACCGCCAATTTTAGGTAATAAATTTTATAACAGTAATAAGAAACTGCCATTTGTTTTAAAAATGTCAAGAGCAGAAAAGTTAAGGTTTCAGAAACAAAATGAGGAATGTGATGCTAAATATGTTAGAGCACAGATAAGAAACATATGTAAAAATACTTCCTATGTTCCAAACAATGATAACTTAGTTAGTGTAAAAATTGGGGTTTTTGGACAACATACTATCAAAGAAATGCAAGAAAATATTAATGATGTCGTGAACTTTTTGTCAGATAAATCAAAGAAACCACAAGGTGGTGTTATAAAGGGAGGTATATCATCTATTTTTGTTAAATCAAGCAATAGTGCCAGTTTACCAATATATGAAAAACCAAAAGAAATAGCAAAAAAAGAAGAACAGGCATTATTATTATAACTTTCGACATTGACATACAAGATCTTTCTTTTAAAATCACTGGATTGATCAAACTACTATTCTCATGTTCATTAGTTCCATAATTTATAGAATCATATTTCACTACATTTATGTTCTCCGCAAAGGCAGTAATATTAATTATTTATTTTTATATAAATAATCAACAATAAACACTATACATATTTGAACCTGTGCTTTTATATTAACATTATCTACAATGGTGATGTATGAAGCATATTATATCTGCCCTTATTATGATGGATGAATTATTTTTTACCAAAAAGCTTAAATTAAAAATTGACGGCAAACTTTATATATTTGAAATTTATAAGTACAATATTTTATAGCCTTAGTATAGTCATTAATTGATAAGGAAATATTATTTGACACATTTCAAGGAAGTCACTTGTTATGCTCATAGGAGTAACTATATTTGTTTAGACAATTCATTTTTTATTTACTCTTTTGGGCTTTTAGAGCTGCAACAATTGAATAAAATTTACCGATAAAATAGTTATAATTGTTATACTATTTAAAATAATATTAACCACAGTGTTTTGGAATAGAAACGTATCTTTCAGAAAATGAGATGTTTTGCAACATAATTTACAATCAACTGATAATTCTAATACTGTACTTTTCATTTGTTTGCTATACATATAGGAATAATATTGCTGTGTACAAGAAAGAATTAGTCTTATTTAGAGATTCAAATCAAGTTCTATTAAAATATGATGAAATTAGGAATCGAGATATTTATACACCTTTAAAACTTGCTACTAATACATATGATGAAAATGTTATATCTAAGTTTCCTAATTTATTTGAAACTGCTGTTGAGAAGGAAAATGCTACCATTTTAATGTTGACAAGAAATTGGGAACTTAAGGAAGTTTTATATTCTATGCGTTCTCTTGAAGATAGATTCAATTGGAAATATAAATATGATTGGACATTCATGAATGATGTTCCTTTTTCATTTGAGTTTAAAGAAGCAACCACTGCAATGGCTAGCGGAAAAACTAATTATGTTCTAGTTCCACCAAGTGATTGGGAAAAGCCTTCTTCCATAAATGAAACACGTTTTGAAGAGAGTCTTGAAAAAATGGAACAAGATGATGTGATTTATGGTGGATCGAGATCTTACAGGAATATGTGCAGATTTAATTCGGGATATTTTTATAAACAACCAATATTAGATAACTATGATTATTATTTTAGAGTTGAGCCATCAGTTGAATATTTCTGTGATTTCCCTTACGATCCTTTCAAACTAATGAGAGAGAAAAATAAAAAATATGGTTTTGTGATAGCAACTTATGAATATGAAGACACGATACCGACACTATGGGATACTGTTGAAGAATATATACAATTAAAATCGAATACTACCGATATTGATATGAATACAAATGCGTATGATTTCATTACTGACAAAAGTGTCATTGGTAATTTTGGGTTAGGTAGGAAGAGCACTTGTCAATATAATATGTGTCACTTCTGGTCAAATTTTGAAATTGCTGACTTAAACTTTTTTAGAAGTTCGAAATATCAAGACTTTTTTGATTATCTTGAAGCTAGCGGTGGATTTTATTATGAAAGATGGGGTGATGCTCCTGTTCATAGCATAGCTGCCTCGCTACTACTAGATTTTAACGAAATAATACATTTTGATGAATTAGGTTATAGTCATTCACCTTTTATGACTTGTCCTTATCCATACTTTATGAGAATCTCACAAAGATGTCAGTGCGATTATAATGACGAAAATAATATATCAATCTCATTAAGTAGTTGCTTAATGAGATGGTGGAAAAATGGGGCTGGGAAATATTTTACAAAAGAAGATTAATTTAACAAGATACATATATATTAATAAAAAGTATTCCTGAATCAGTATGTTGTAGGACCCTACATTTCTAATTGTTTGTGATTTTGATAATTTTGATAATTCGAAAAATTCAATAATATTCATGTAAAACATGGGTAGATATAGATTTTATATACCCGGATAGAGGGCAAATAATATTAACAAATACTGTATTTTTTATTTATTTGTGCTATACAATTATTTATCATAATCTACCAACTTCAATTGACAATGAGGTAATTATATTAGTATAGAGTTTCCAAGTTTGATAGTTCTTTTAATATTCTTTCCAATTCATCATCTGAGATTTTACTAGTTAAACTTGGAATCAATGTTTTTGCTTCATCTGCAGTGTCACATGCTAGTGAACCTAATTGTGCAACTTCAAATGGATGTAAATCTGTAGCTTTCAATAATTGAATAACAGCACCGACTGTCTCTTGATCTCTAAACCTAGAAAAGTTTGTTAAATACTCCATTGAGTTTTTTAAATCTTTATTATTACCGCTTGTCGTTTGTTCCAATAACAGATCTAGTGATTCTAGTTCCTTTTCACGGGTTTCAGCTTGTATAATATCGTTATATCCATCTTCTTCATTTCCAGCATTCAAACCTTCTCTAGTCTGATCACTTTTTTGTGCTTTTTTAAATATTTTACTACGCTCAATTAAAGCTTCTTTAATTAATAAACGAGATTCACTTAAGTTCAATGCTATCAGGTCTTCTATTTCACCTTGATGGTTAATTTGTTGTAACTGAAATTCAGGCCCAAGTTGTAAAGTTGTAGCATTTTCTTCTTCTTCAACTTTTTTCAGTCTTCTTATGGTTGTTTGATTAGAAGTGGAAATATTCATATTGTTGGTTCAAATTTTTGAAAGAATGCAGTAAATATCTCTGTTATCTCGATCGTGGTCTTTCAGATATCTGTAACAACGAAAACAAAAGTATAAAATAATTGAACTTTGACTGATCTCCCAATGACAAAATTACAATAGCAACAACAAATACCTAAAAAAGTTTCTGTGTTACTGCTGTTCTCTCCATCAAAACTCTTGACCTTAAAATTTTGTGAATCTACCTTAATAAACCCATTTTTCTCATTTTGGAGTGATATTAATATACATACATGCACTCAATGTTTAATCCAGTGTGTGTAGTAGCACTTTGTAAATAGAGTGATACCACTTCTCGTTTCTTCTTTGTTCACTTCCCACAAATTTTGAATTGTAATATTTCATCACATGACTAGCAAACCTAATCACATCGAACGTCACCCTCGTCTGATTCAACCTCGGCGGTTAATTTAAAAATTTTAAAATCATCAAAAAGAAGTATTGTCTCCGCACCAAATTAAGGGTCAACAACGGTTTTTATTTTGGTTCCTTTTCTTTTTGACAGTACAATATACCGTCCGAACCACTAATTCATTATAACGTCTCCCCTCAGACAAACACACAAAAACACACACATATATATAGACAAGCATATAAATGGTGTTATCCAAAAACACATTTTAACAAATAATGTTTTACCTCTCATTGGACTGCTTGTTTAGCAGCAGATAATAATGTGTACTAGTATGCTCTCCGTTTGGAAGTATTGTCAGTGACACTCAAATTCAGATATATTCCTCACCTCAGTCAAAGGTTGTCACCATGGAATTTTATATGGACATCATTGACTCCATAATCGATTTTATAATTGATTTTTTAGACGACTCTCTTCAGCTTGTCGGGCTATAACCCGCTGCGTCTAGCTGTCTCCTCCCAACTGTTCCTCTCACCCAGCGTCACGGGATCGACAGAATATAGTTTTTAATTTGTTTATTTGTTATCATGTATACATGGATATATAACCAGCGTCACACATATGTGTGTACACAAAGACGCTTCGTAAACAGCGAGAGAGAGTTATTATGTATACATGCGTGTGTGTCCACACACACCACAATCCCCCACGACCGTTCGTTCCAATAGCGACAAGAAAAGTAAGTAACCATAGTCTATATTTCGCATAAATAGAAGAGTTTAGCATTATACTATTTTTAAATTTTGAATCTAATAACAGAACCCATATTTTTACCCCTCACTTAATTGCAGTCTACTATCATAATTTCCCAGCACTCTAGACCTCACACTTGTCACCTTCCACCCAAATGCAACTGAACCTTATCATTACACTATCAATTGCACATTTTCTACTACCACTGGGAAATGGAATCCCAACAACTCATTACCCTGCTGGACCATGCATTGAGTGGACCAGCTTTTTCTCTTCTCTTGAAATTGATCAAACTAGGGCCCAAGCACCAGCAATAAAGCAATACAAAAGTCAACACCTTTTTCCTTACGTAGTAAAAACCATACGAAAACAAAAATTGGGATTCGATTGTGACAACAAGCAACGCAACAACAGGAGTAAAACACAACAGGACGGAAATCGCATTCATCTAGAAACAATACACGTTTCCTGCAGCAGTCAATCCGTTCCCCCTTCACGAGAAGAATTCTCTTTTTTACCTTAATTTTTCCTCGTATTCCCAAAAAAAGGACCAGGGATTCATGTGTGCTCTTCGGAAAACGTACACATAGTCTCTCTCTTTTCTCTCTTTAACTTTCTCCCAAGCATACACCTCCACTACCTAAGTCCGTTCTCTACACTAATCCGTTCCCGTTCAATCCCCAACAACAACCGCACTTATATTACTTGCCATTCCTATAGCTAGCAGATCCTACCTAATCATAACGCTATGCACACAAATACGCAGACGTCTTTCCAAGGCCACCGCACGCAGGCTGAAACAAATACGTTTTCCGGCAGCTGCCTGCTTGCACACCTCGGCTACTGTAGCCATTAGCACTACCAGACCGCTCCGTGTATACGATTTTTTTTTTGAGTCGTGATTATAATCGAAATTTTACATTTAAGCTAAATTTCTGGAAACGCACAGGGAGGAAACCTCGAACGGGAAACGGATACTACTGTGCACACCATGAATGAAAAATTTGATCAGTTTTCCATTTCGTGCAATTTGCACACAAATAACGCTGGGAGAACGGCTTTTCCATAATAAACATTTCTAATATTTCCAATATTTCCAGCATTTGCAATATACTTCGAAAGAACAAAACATGTCTAAAACAGCACCAAAGAAGTTGATGAAGAGCAGCATGAGAAGAACTCTGCTAGCGTAGCTGGAAATGTTAGAACGTTTTACGATTATTTTCCTCCATCTTTTATTCTTTGCAATGCTATTAATCCTTTATTGTTAGTGGACTAAGAAAATTATCTTGTGATTAATATATATATATATATATACATATATATATTAATGTGTATGCGTATGTGTAGTGGTGAATACTAGGAAGTTTAGTGTTCTTTTTTCTAAATTGGTGTGTTGCAGCAAGAGTACGGTAAGAAAACCTGTTTGTAACGGCTTCTATTATCTTTAATTGGATTGAAAGTTTTGGATATGTTGGGTAAAACTAGTATAAGAGAGTATAAGTTGGTTGTAGTCGGTGGTGGTGGTGTTGGTAAATCTGCATTGACTATTCAATTAATTCAGTCTCATTTTGTTGATGAGTATGACCCGACTATTGAAGATTCATACAGGAAACAGATTGTGCTGGACAACGATGTGTCTATTTTGGATATTTTGGATACTGCTGGTCAAGAGGAGTACTCGGCTATGAGGGAGCAATATATGAGAACCGGTGAAGGTTTCTTGCTGGTGTATTCTGTCACGTCGAGGAATTCCTATGAGGAATTGTTAAGTTATTATCAACAGATTCAAAGAGTAAAAGATACAGATTATATACCAGTTGTCGTGGTGGGTAACAAATCTGATTTAGAAACCGAAAGACAAGTTAGTTATGAAGAAGGTACAAATCTAGCAAACCATATGAATGCTTTATTTTTTGAAACATCGGCAAAACAAGATATCAACGTTCAAGATGCATTTTATGAGCTTGCTCGTCTTGTGAGAGATGAGGGTGGTAAATTCAACGTTCAAAACATGGAGCATGCTAATGATCATGATAACAGCAACATAAGCGCCAATGATGTCGGCGATGGTAACAATTACAATAATACAACACAACAAAATGAAGGTAACACAGCTAATAATCAAATCCCAGGTAGCAATAATAATATAATTGCCACTGAAAATAATATGAATAAGAGTGGCGACCAGAATGCCAAGAAAACAGCAAGTGATGGTCAAAACAATCAAAACACTCAAAACCTAGCATCCAACAACAATGCTGAACATAGCAAGATTCATAATAAAACGAATGATGCTAAACCAGCTAGAGCAAATCAATCTAAGCCGTCAACAACTTCCCCTAAAGAAAAATCAAGTGGTGGTGGATGTTGTGTTATTTCGTAGTATTATTTGGACTAATGAAAATTATAAATGAGAAATATATAAAGACTCGTCTATGTACGAATGCCTCATTCTTAATGTGTTATATATATAAATATAAGTAAATATATATATACATACAGCTAGCGATCCAAAAAATATACCGGAAGCATGAATTAAATTTAAGGTGTAGTATTTTATCTTAACATCGTTATTTCAACCTATATGATGCCTATAATATCGTAGTTTTAGATTTCTGTCATCTCATATTCTTGCTATGTATCCTGAAAAAACCATTGCATTTTAAAACATTTGAGATGATGATTTGATGATTGTTCTACATGATGCATCACCTACTCGATCGACCTTTGATATTGGCTTTCCTTTATATAAGCCTGCATGTTATAGATATATACCAATTTGATCGATTTCCCAATTAGTCAAAAAAGTGCAGCGATTCAATCACAGACGTTAATCAAATTTCCAATAATGAGATGAGCTAAAATATAAATAGTCACAATTAAATTATAAGGAATGATAGCAGATATATATACATATATGTAGTATTTAAAACAAGGTCAAACTTGCCATGTTTTTACTTTATGGCTTATATATTTGAGGATATGTGTATATGAACACTTTTCCTATTTGCGTAACAATATAACATACTAAGGAGTTTAACCGTGATACCTTTTTCAAAAGAACAATAAGATCCAATCTGAGATGGTAGTAGACATTTGCCAAGTGCACAATTTATTCAAACGAGATGATTTGATAAGTACTGCTGAAAGTTTCAAAAGTTGGGATACTTGTATGGATAATAAAGCATGTAAAATCATTGCAATTGTAGGTATTGCTTTAGCATGTGTGACGGGACTATGGTTAGTCGGTGCTATATTAACTTGTTTTAGACAAGGTGTCACAGGTATAGCACAATTTTTCTGTTGGTGTTGTCAATGTGGACAATCAAGGAATAACAATACTCAAGGAGTACCCGTAAATGATTCTTACGATCCGAATAGAATGGCAATGCCACCTGCAACAGTTATTTATCAACCTATTCAACCACCACAAAATGCTTATTACAAAAATGGTCCAGACGAATTTTATGAAGAGAAAGCCACTAACGATGTTTATGAACTAGAACAAGACTTTGACTTAGAAAAACAGAAAATGAAGTCTAGAGAGAACACAATTAGACGTAATAATAAAAACAGTACAGCATATAGAGTTCCACCTGTAATATATGATAACGATGATCAAAATAACGTGGGATCTATTCCTAGTGCATTCAATAGCAGAGACACCTTTATGCATAATGCTAATTTTTCATCAGAGTTTGATAACAACACAAATCCAGAGTATGCTGCGTACGATGGGTTTAACAACCAAAGAAACATTAATCCTAATGAATACTATCATAATAACGAATACATTAGACCAACAAATTACTATAGTGGGAGCCAGCCTTCTTATCAACCACCCCAACAGAATAGGGTTCCTTATCCTCAATATGACTATCAAGATAATTACAATCATTACCCAAATAATAGATATTAATTTACAACAACATATGAATAACTCATTCATTCCATTGAACAGCTAACCAACAACAATACTCTCATAGGTTTGGTTTTTGTTCCAATTTAGCATAAATACTGCAGGTTACTTTAAGGGATATATAATAAATTACAAAACACAGAGCATCTTAAGATTATGATATGAATAGGAAATAAATACATATATATATATTATAATTGACGGTTAACAATCGATAATATTAAGTTATACTTTTTGAATGCATCTTATTGAAGTTTGAATATATAAATGATATATAATATCATCAAGCCTTTTAAAACAACATTGCATCTTCTGGTAACTTTCATTGACAACAGGTATTCAATAAAAATTCCAATATTGTAAAATAATATTACTAAACGTAATTTGTCATTACACTTTAACAATATTTTATAGTACAATTACGGAAACTAACTTGATGCCTCCGTTACGGTTCGTGACTAAGAACACTCAGATTTCTCTTGATTGACTAATTCATATTATATACAATAAATATCTTACTCTATGATTCACACGAGGTATCATAAAGGTAGCGAAGAAGTTTATAAATATATGATGTTTTCCAAGTTCGAATATATACAATACAAATTGATGTCCTTAAACGCACAAAATGAAAATAATTTAAAGCATAAAAAATATGGTCTTTAAAAAAAGGTTTATGTAAAAATAAAAGAGTCTAGTGAGATACAGAAGTGTATATATTTATATTTTTAAGACCCTTTCTACTTTAATATGTCTATTAACAACTTGTTTTTGCCAGGTTACTAATTATCAATTTCTAAGTTACAGTGAATTAAAAGGATAGGAGGACGGTGCTTTATAAACCAGAACAACGGTATTTATTGTAAGAGATTATGTCGTTTCTGGATATCGAATCTCAAAAAGGTGTAGATACTCAATATAATAATGATATTTCAAATGATGATGCAAGAGCTGATACGGATAACTCTTATGTTGTAGACCTTATTAATCTGATTAAAATTTTAAAACGTGAAGTGAGTAAAATTGGTACTCAATATGATGATACTAAATTAAGGAATGAAATTGACCAAAATCTAATACCTCAAATTCAAGAAATGAATAATGTTATTGAGAAAAAATTTCAAAATCTACCCAATAATATAAATATAGAATATTCAACTGCAGATGCTAACCAGAGAATCATAAAGTTGTATCGTGAACAAGTAGTAGATGAATTATATGGTCTATTAAAAAAATATAAAACTTTAAAAACAAGTAATATTTTGAAAACAGATTCTAACTCAATCATTAATGGTCATTCTAGTCAAAATCAAGAAGCTTTAGGTCAAGTCCAGCAACTACCGCAACAACAACTACAGCTACAACAGCAGCAACAAGTTCAGTTACCTGCTAATTCTGAGACGCAACAACTATTAAATGAAGATGAATTAAGCTACCAATCGATTATACAGCAAGAGAGAAGCGAAGAAATAACCAAAATTAGAAAGAAGGTAGGAGAGGTCAATATAATCTTCAAACAATTGAGTGAGTTAGTAACTGAACAAGCTGATCAGATTGATTCCATCGATAATAATATTAATACACTCTCAGATAATTTGCAAGTAAGCAATAAAGCATTAAATAAGGCTGAAGAATCACAGAGGAAAAAAAATAGATGTGGGTTCGTAGTTCTAATGGTTCTCTTAATCATATCATCCATAATACTACTAGCCATGTTATAAAGATAAACCTGCATATTATATTGTCGAACTTCATATGTCAAGAAGTTTCTCTTTTTGAATTCATTTTGACAGATCTGCCGAACCCTTACAAGGACAATTCAAAGAAGTAAGGAAGTTTCATTGGATCCCTCCCAAAATTAATATAATCATTTTGTAGAAACGTATAAATTATATTCTGAGATTAAAACATTTTATATAAATAATGTCAATAACTTGAAAAGTTGAAACAATAGGGGCCTAACTGTGAAAAATGTTAATGATTTGGGCATCAAATTTCTTGAAATTTATGCGCAAGATGAAAATTGAAAATAATTACCATTGAATTATAATGAAATATTATTTAAACGGTAAGCTCCTATCATACTAAATACAGTTTTATTTTAGCATATGAAATTTTTATATACATCACTTCATTTATCTAGAATTGTTTGAGAACATTTCCCTTGCTTACCTTTTTATAGATCAATTGTTCAACTTAGAATACGTCGAAAGGAAGTTAAAGAATAATAATAATTTCATGAAAAGTGGACAATGCATATTCTAGTATCTAATAATCCTGATAGAAGAATAGCGATCGTATCCAGATCCTTTGCTCTGGTATTCAGAAGTGTTGAAAATAGAAACGGAAATGGTCGATTATCTAAAGCAGCTTCGTGTGCTGTTGAATTGATTCCTAAAGATGACTTAAGAGGGAAAGGTTACAAGAAATTATCTCATCATGAAATATCAGGATTTATTGGTTTATTAGAAATTGATAATTTGATATATATAGGTACTATTACAGGAAAATCAAAAATTGCACAACCAGTACCACACGAAACGGTAAATAAGATTAATGGAATAGATTTCTTCTGTTTGAATGATTCTCGTTGGGATTATTTAGATATCAATTCTTCTGGGTACCCAATAATGTCAGAAACAGAATCATCAGATCACCAAGAATCTGTTCCAAAGCATCCTTGTCATGAAATAAGAAAATTATTATCAAATGGTTCATTTTATTATAGTTCTGATTTTGATTTAACTTCGACCTTACAGAGAAGAGGATTTATGAACCATTCATTAAGTTCTGATAATTTTGAAGAGGAATATATGTGGAATTCCTTTTTAATGAAAGAAATAATTACATATAGAGATAGATTAGATGTCAACGCAAGACAAATATTGGATGATGAAGGATTTTTAACAACAGTAATAAGAGGTTTTGCTGAAACATTTGTAACAAATGTCAAAAATTTGAAGGTTGGCTTAACAGTAATATCCAAACAGAGTTGGAAACGTGCAGGTACTAGATTTAATGCTAGAGGTATTGATGATGAATCGAATGTTGCTAATTTTGTTGAGACAGAATTTATAATGTTCTCGAACCAATATTGTTATTCGTTTACCCAGATTAGAGGCAGTGTACCAGTATTTTGGGAACAAGACACAGCTTTAATTAACCCTAAAGTTACAATCACAAGGTCTGTAGAAGCAACTCAACCTGTGTTCGATGAACATTTTATTCGTCTAACAAATAAATATGGTTCAGTAAATGTTATTAATTTGTTATCTACTAAATCATCTGAAATTGGTTTAACGAAAAGATATAGACAACACTTACAATTATCTAAAAAAGTTCCATTAAATAAGGATACATTTTTAACAGAATTCGATTTTCATAAAGAAACTGCCCAGGTAGGATTTGTAGGCTCAAGAAAGTTATTACCTTTAATATCAGATTTTATGTTGGAAAATGGTTATTTTTCATATGACGTTAAGGAAAAAAGAGTTATTTCTGAACAACATGGTATCTTTAGAACAAATTGTTTAGATTGTCTCGATAGAACTAACTTAGTTCAACAGATGGTTTCCTTGGCAGTATTCAAACTATTCCTTGAGGATTTTCAATTAATTAATCCAAAAAATTACATAGACGAATCAGATTTTGCCAGTAAACATAATGCATTGTGGGCTGATCATGGTGATCAAATATCTCAAATTTATACAGGTACTAACGCTTTGAAATCATCTTTTTCCAGAAAAGGTAAAATGTCATTTGCTGGTGCTTTGTCAGATGCAACCAAATCTGTTAGCAGAATGTATATTAATAATTTCATGGATAAAGATAAGCAACAAAATATTGACGCTTTGTTAGGACGATTACCTCATCAGCAAGCAGTTGAATTATTTGATCCCATTAATGAATATGTAACTTCGCAATTGGAGAAGAGAAAAGACCAGTTTACTTCGTATTCCTCTGCAGATATTTTTATTGGAACTTATAATGTTAATGGTATTTCCAGACCAACAGATTTATCTTCATGGTTGTTCCCAATAGGTGATAAATTTAAACCTGATATAGTTATTCTTGGTATGCAAGAAGTTATTGAATTATCAGCTGGGTCTATCTTAAATGCGGATTATTCTAAAGGTTCTTTTTGGGAATCAATGGTTAGTGATTGTCTAAATCAATATGACGAAAAATATCTATTGTTGAGAGTTGAGCAAATGGCATCTTTATTAATGTTGTTTTTTGTTAAAAAATCCAAGGCACATAAAATTAAGCAAGTTGAGGGTTCTTCAAAAAAGACTGGTTTCGGTGGTATGACGGGTAATAAAGGTGCAGTAGCGATACGTTTTCAATATAATGAAACATCGTTCTGTGTTGTTAATGCTCATTTTGCTGCAGGATCAGGAAATATCGATGAACGTAGGAATGACTATGAGAGCATAATGAAAAGTATTTCCTTTGCCAGGTCCAAGACAGTGAAAAATCACGATTCCATTTTTTGGCTTGGTGACCTAAATTATAGGATTTCACTTTCTAATGAACAAGTAAGGAGAGCATTAATGAAAAAAGAAGGTAATTACATAGAAAAATTATTACAATATGATCAATTATCACAAGAAATAAATGCAGGTGTTGTATTTCAAAATTTTAAAGAGCCAACGATTCAATTTCGCCCAACTTATAAGTTTGATATAGGAACAGATATATACGATTCATCTGAGAAGGCAAGAACACCTTCATGGACAGATAGAATTGTTTATAGAGGGAATAACTTACAGCCTCTAGCATATTCTGATGTTGACATGCGCATCAGTGACCATCATCCAGTGTATGCAGCATACAAAGCCAAAATTGTATGCGTAAATGAAGATGTCAAAAATAAACTGATGAATGACATATATGAACAATACAAAGTGTCTAACCCAGCTCTAGTTGGAAATAAAATACCACAGTTGATTGATGTCGATACTGAAACCAATAAGATTTTAGAGAAAAGCGAAAAATCTTCTCCACCTTCAAGTGTATCATTGTTGGACCTAGATATTCAAGTTTCTCCACAAAGGCAAGCCAGTTCCGATTTTCATACATCTTCGACATCTTTGAGTTCCATCCCATTACAACCATCATCGAGAATATCATCCTCATCCGAAATACCTGCACCAAGACCATTACCACCAGCTCAAAGAAATCCTTCGGATTCACCATCTCTCATTAAAAAAGAAGTCAACATTAGATCTCTTCCACAGCCACCTAAATCACAGCCAACTACAACTCCAACTTTACAAAATCCTTCGCCAGACCCAAAGGCAAGGGCACCTTCTCCTACTCCTCCAAAACCAAGAAAAACATTGCCACCTGGATTTAGTGATATCATTTTAACGCCTAAAAACTCTAGTACTCCATCATCACCTGTGATATCAAGAACAGAAAAGGCAACACCAGTAGCTCCTCCTAGTTTGCACCCTAAGCAATCTACCGAAACACCTGATAAGAACATTGATATAAAGAACAAAAATCAAGAGACAAAAAAACCACCTGCAGTCCCAGCAAAGAAACCTGAACTTGAACATTTATCAATGGACGCATGGAAGCCATTGACTCCGAAATAAATAAGTACATTATATTTTTAAAAAAATTTTAATTCAAACTTTTTTGCATAGATTGATACACTGATAATAAATATCACTTCCATATATTAAAACAATCCTAATAACCTAATCATTAAGACAATATTGGTCAATAAAACATATTTATACTATTAAACATTTAATGACACTTCAAATATATATTTAATATGTACTGACACACACTTATTAAATAATATTTGACCTTCGTAAATAATTATAAGTCTTGAATATTTTTTAACGTTTGAAAATTTTATTGTATAATGAAACTCATCGCATCTCATCGCAAAAAACTCATCGCTATAGTTATTTGATTAATATTTTTAATGACCAGAGAGGATGCCATTATCTTGAGGTATATCAAGATTGATCGGTTATTCTGTTCGCTGTATAGGTCTTGTTGAAACATATTATATTATTTTGTGTGCTTTTTAAAAGACAAAATACCAGTTGTTCACCACAAGCCATACAACACAACAATAATAAGTACAATATGGTTAAATCTGCTGCCAAGGAAGCCAAGGCTACTGCTCCTAAGAAAGTAGAGGAAACTGAGTCCAACGTTGAAGTTCATGAGGATGTCAATTTTGGTTCATCTGAACAGTCTTCTGATGGAGAAGATCAAGAGGTTGGCGGTTTCAGTTCGGATGAAGCAGTAAATGCTTCCACTCATAATATTAAAAAACTTGAGCCAAAGAATAATAAGAAGAAAAACAGTAAAAATTCAGGTGATATTTATTCATCTATAATTTATATAAGTAGATTACCAAAGGGATTCCATGAAAAACAATTAAGTAAATATTTTTCTCAATTTGGTGATTTGAAAAAAGTTAAATTAGCAAGAAATAAAAAAACTGGTAATTCAAGACATTATGGGTTTATTGAATTCATAAATAAAGATGATGCTAAGATAGCCCAAGAAGCAATGAACAACTACTTAGTCTTGGGACATTTATTAAAGGTAGTTTTAATGCCAAAAGATTCTAAAATTGAAAAATTGGCTAAATATAGACCAAGTAAATTTAAACGTAATATCATTAAAAAATCCAAAGAAGTTTTGAAGGAAAATGCAACCACCAAACATGAATCAAGATTAAAAGATCTTGCCGCATCTGGTATTGACTTCAAATGGTAATATAATATATTTTTCCTAAGCATTAGTTATACTTTCCTAAAAAATAATTAGATAATAAAATTGAACATTTTTGTATATTAGATTATTCATAGTCTTAATAAAGAAGTAAAAGATATAACAGCAATTATTTACATATAATTGCAATTGTCATTTTCGTAATTACAAATCATTTATATACCAATATATAAACTTACAATTTGGGCAATTATATGATATAGTAGGCGTAATCTTCGATATTTTTTTTAATATGCGCTGATTTATTATGGTACTAACAACTCATATCAAAAATGCATTGATAATGTAACAGTCTAACAATAATAACAAAGGTATTTTGGGAAGTTACCTCATCTTAAAGATACATTTGGAACAGAAAAAGGAATCTGTTTGAAGTTTTTACTTGTTTTAGAATATCATTTTGCTATTAAATAGTAAACAAGTTGTTTGTTTATTCAAATAGACAGAGTTACAGCACTCTAGGTGATTAGATAATTAAAGTACAGTTAAAAAATGAATTTTTCCAGTATATTTAAGTCTATCTCTAACTTCCAATTTCCATATACATTAGAGGAAAATCTTATCCATAAGACTGAACTTTGGGAAGTGTACCATGGAGTTAGAAAAGCTGATTCAGTTCCAATTACTGCATTTAAAGCAATCAGACGTCCTGAAGTTGATCAATTGATAACTAATTGTCTACAAAAGGCAAAAGTCATGAAAATACCTGGATTATGTCCTGTATTAGAAATTTTTGATTCAGATCCAAATAATAGCTATATTATTACAGAACAAGTTTCTCCGTTTAATTGGGAAGAATTACCTAAATATCAACGTAACTCACAAGCTTTACAATTAGGTATTGCTCAATTATTAGATACATTAAATATTTTATCAGAGTTTACACTTGGTACTATCTCCACTGAGTCTATATATGTTAATAGAAAAGGTCAATGGTTAATATTTGGTCTTGAATTGTTGACTAAAAAGTCAAACATAGATCCAAGTTTATTTTCAAATATGGCTGATCGTTATTATGATACCCAGAGATTAACAAATTATTCTCATGATTATAAAAACATCGATTCCATTAATATGTATCATTTGATAAAAAAATTATTAACGGTAAGAGTTCCAAAAGACTGGAATGTAGCGATGAACATGCTATCAAAGGGAACTATCTCTTGCGATGGTTTTTTCCAAAAAATTGTCAATACACAAGCATGGTTAGACAATAGATTAATTATGTTAGATAAAGATTTAAAAGAGCTTCATATTAAAGATTCAGAAGGTAGATTTATCATCATGTCTACATTTGAGAGTCTATACTTTGAATCAAAAGAAACATTCTCCAATGTGTCACCAGGATTCATAGTTGGGCTTATAATTCCCGAATTGATTTCAATTATAAACTGGTTAATGACACCTCAATGTACTATCGCTAATAAGAATTCGAAAATTCTTCATTTTTTATCTATATTATTAGAACTTACCGATGAAAACGAATATTTCCCAATCGAATATAAAAACTTATTGATAGGTATGTTTAAATTACCAGATAGACAAATAAGATTTCTTTTACTGATTTATTTACCAAGACTATTGGAGCCATTAGGAAAGGATGAAATAACTAACCGTGTGTTTCCACAGTACCTACAGGGGCTCTCTGATTCGGATGTCACATTGCGTTTGAAAACTTTGAAAACGGTACCTCTTATTGTACCATATATTTCAGAGCGTCAATTAAATAATGAATTACTTCGTTTCTTGGCAAAGACACAGGTCGATACTGATGTGGAAATTCGTACATGGACTATATTAATTATGACCAAAGTTGCTTCTACTCTATCAACATCAGGTAACAGAGCAAGCATCCTTGGAACGGCATTCACAAAATCATTAAAGGATCCAGATATTAAGCCTCGTTTGGCCGCTTTGTATGGTTTAGAAAAATCTATTGATCTGTTAGATGTTTCAACCATTGCTGCAAAAATATTAACAGTTATTGCACCTGGGTTGTTGGATAAAGATCCATTAGTAAGATCAAAAGCTAAACTTCTGTTCAACAAATATTTAGAAAAACTAGAAACTGAAGCTGAATCAGTCGCAACAAATGAATCTAACAACTCGAAGGATATCGATTTCGATAACTATGGAAATGATGATAGTAATCTGAGTGAACAGTTTATGTCAAGTTTGAAATTAAATACTCCATCCCTAGAAGAAGTAAATATACTAAAAAAATCATCTGGTTCTTTCCCAAATAATGATTGGAATTCAAACAATTTGAATAATGAAAATGATTCTTGGAATGATAATGATGCTTGGATAAGTGAGGATGTGTTTGGAGATTCGAATCTGCCCGGGATTAATGTAAATAAATTACAAGGTAAGAAAATTCAAGTTGATGATACATGGAACAAAGACATACTTGAATTTGAAGAACCTTCTAAAAATAATGTGAAATCAACAAGCAAAAACGTAAAATCTAAGTTACACTCGGCACGTTCAGTATCTTCGAGAAAACTAACTTTGGATATTGATGACAATGTCAATAGTAATGATGGATGGGGTGACGATTGGTAAATGGATAAACAGCTGATATTAATATATCTTTATATAAATTCTGTTTTCTGCTAATATTGTTAAAAAATTGAAGCCTCTTTTATTTATAAACTGAATTCAATAGAAATATTTAATATTATAAATTATCAAATTTATATGTATATATGTATGTGATGTATTGGATGAAAAATAATATACAAATTTAGAAATACCTTTAAGGTACTAAAGAAGCGCTGGACAGTCCAGTTCAATAAATGAATTTTAACGTCTGTTACCCCAACCATTATCTCTTTGACGGAAACCACCACCAAATCCACCACGGCCACCACGGCCACCGAAGCCACGGCCACCACGGCCACCGTAACCACGACCACCACGGCCATATCTTGGATGACCACCATGGCTTCTTCTATCGTATTTCATCAATTCTTCTGGAATAGTTTGCTTAGCTTCTCTCATAATAGAGATTAACTTAGCACCCAAACTCTTATCACCTTCAGTGAAGAAAGATACAGCAGTACCTTTGGCACCAGCTCTACCTGTTCTACCAATTCTATGAACATAATCTTCAATATTACCTGGCATGTCATAGTTAATGACAAAATTAATACCTTTGACATCTATAAAAATACAAATTTCCGAATGAAATTTAAGAATGTTAGTAAGTTTATTTTAAATTTACAACTATCTCATTGTTTAATTGAAATAGTTACAAGAGAGGGTTAAAACATGCAAACAGTAATAGCCATATCATTTATTAGGACATTACAGTAACGTCGATTGATAACTGGCTGTTTAAATAGAAAGTAAAAAACATGGTTTAGAAGAATATAATAGTGGTATTCATTAAAATTCTTATAAAAACTTCAAAAAGCCAAAAAAAAAAAAAAAAAAAAAAAAAATACATGTGTCAATCTATATAACTTCTTCAAAAAAAATTTAGAAATGTAAAATGAACATAAAAAAGCTCAGCTTTATTAAATGTTCATCTTTCCTTAAGGAGTATTATCAATACTACCATCAGTCCCCATCCGAAGCCCATATATACTAACAAAATGCTATTTAAGTATTATTACTGCATTATTACGACACATTTATTATTAAAAAATTTTCAAAATATGTTATAGTTCAACTATTGAACATATTGAAAAAAAAAATAATATTTGTATTCTTTCCTGAAATTTTATATTAGAAACCAGTAACATTTGATCAACAAGCTAAACTTATACGAGATTAGCTATGTAAAGTAGTACTTTTCTAACAAAAAATAACATATAATAAATTACTGCAGTCTCAACTTAAAAATATGAGTTCATAACTTGACTTCCTTTATATGTTTTTCTAAATTTTTCTTTAATATTATGAAGATGTTACAGTGGTATTAGATCTTCACCATCTGTGCACCTGTTTCAATAACAGTCTCGCACATTATTATTAATATTTTAATAATAATATGCTGAAATAATTATCAATATAACAGCACAGATGTTAATGCATTTATCCATGTTCCCATTTAATCCTATTGCCTGTCGCCTGTTTAAAAAATATCTTGTAAGTAGTTCAAAAACTCTTGAAAATAAAAAAAAAATTAATACATACCAATACCTCTAGCGGCAACATCGGTTGCAACCATAATAGGTGATCTACCTTCTCTAAATTCTTGTAAAACCCAGTCACGTTCTCTTTGATCTTTGTCACCATGAATGGCTAGTGCTGGCCAACCATCTTCTCTTAAGTACTTAGTAATTTCATCACAAGTTCTTTTAGTGGAAGCGAAAATCAAAATTTTTGATTCTTTGTCTTCAGATGCAGTTTCTAAGTGCTTAGATAAACGATCTCTCTTTTCAAAATCAGAGACAACTTCGACTAATTGTGTAATGTTGTGAGAAGCAGCTAATTCTAAAGAACCAATTTGGACTTGAATTGGATCATTTAAGTAGTCTCTTGCCAATTGTTGGACTTCCTTTGGCCAAGTAGCAGACCACATTAAAGTTTGTCTGTCTGGTCTAATTTGGTCAACAATTTTTCTAATTTGTGGTTCGAAACCCATATCCAACATTCTATCAGCTTCATCTAAGACTAAGTATGTAACTCTCTTCAAGTTGGTTTTACCAATTTCTAACATATCGATTAATCTACCTGGAGTAGCAATAACAATTTCAGCACCTCTTGATAAATCTCTGATTTGTTGACCTCTTGGAACACCACCGTAGACACAAGTGTTTCTAATTCTTGAGGATTGACCAAATTTGGAACATTCCTTTTGAATTTGAACAGCTAATTCTCTAGTTGGTGCTAAAACTAAAACAATTGGACCATCACCTGGAGATAGTAATGGTTGAGCGTTAATATGAACAATACCTGGTAAACAGTAAGATAGAGTCTTACCAGAACCAGTAGCGGCGACACCAATCATATCTCTACCAGATAAAGCCATTGGCCAACCTTGACATTGAATAGCAGTTGGCTTATCAAAACCTTCGGCTTTAACTTCTTCTAAGACATAATCTGGGAAACCAGCTTCATCGAAATTAGTAATTGGCTTTGGAATGTCATGACCAGTAATTGTCATTTCATTTTCTTGTCTAAATTGTTTAATTTCAGCATCAGTTCTGTTGGTAACAGATTCATGTTCAAGGTAGAAATTTTTTTCAAAAGGTGGTAAATTTGGCATTTCCACTTCCCAATTTGGTCTCACTAACTCTTGTGGTTGTGTGTAATTGGATCTGTTTCCACCACGGTTATTGTAACCACCTTGGTGATATTGACCATCTCTGTTGTAAGAGTTTCTGTCAGAAGATCTGTCACCACGGAAGTCACCTCCACGGTTGTTGAAATTCGACTTATTGTACTGTTGATCTCTACCAAAACCCATTTTTTTCGTTCTGTTTGCAATTATCTTACTATAATCTAGTCTAGCTTGAGATAATAATAACAATTTGTCAACAACTATAATGACACAAGTACTCATAATATTCATTCGAAAAATATTGAAATGTTATCTATTTATATATGAGATGAGATGAGATGAGATGAGATTTTAGAAATTGGAAAGACTGTGAAAAATTTTCTTCCACGCGATTTCTTTGCACAAATCTCCGAGAATACCGGCACCGAAAACACGCCAGCCGAGTGTCCCATCTGCGAGAAAAGAAACGACACACGTCGAAGAAATGAGATGAGATGAGCTGGGATGAGATGGCAATGAGACTGGTGAGTTGGGGTGAAATAAGATTCACTTGATCCAAGAGATCTGGGCCATGGTCTTGAGGGTAGGCCACCTGCAATAGTGTTGTTTATCTGTCCTCAATTGAGATTTATTGATGTTGTTATGAAACTATATATATATATATGCCATTATATGAATCTACACTTCAGCTACATATAATATAAAAAGTGATGTGGGTAGGCAAAAGGGCTCTGTGCTCATCTAGAGTTCCTTGATACGTTGGGTGAACTTCTCCTCGACAACGTCGCATAAGTCCATCAAGTCTTTTAGTCCCTTCTGTAATGCCTCCACGGCTGTGGTCTTGCCGTAAGTCTGTATTCTTAAGTTTAATAGCGTCTCCGATGGATGTGGAATGGAGTAACCGCAGAATTCGACCTCTGGGTTCTTCATGATGATGTAACGAAGGGCGTTACCTAGAGTATGATCTTCCTCGCTGATTTGGAAAGATGCTGATGTACCGTCCGCCGAGGTGGCGTTGGACAAGATCTTGATCTTGTCCTCGTCGACTGCTGAGACCTCTTGCTCGTCGGCTGCATCCACCTCCATCTCGTCCAAATGCTTGTTGTCTTTCACTTCCTCGTCACTCATGTCTATATCTATATAGTCCTGGCCTGGACTGCTCTGGAACCCAGCAACAACTCCTGATCCCAACCGCAACCCGCCGCTCTTAAATACATGACCCATGCCCGCGACGTAACTCCCAAACAGTAGTCAACTGAAGTGGCATTGCAATGGCATTGCAATGCCCATTCCATCATAATTTGATTTATGTAAACTGGAAAAATTTTAATCAGCACGTGACTCTTGAAGCATGTGACTCTTGTTTTTGTTGCCTGCTCCACGTGACCAGTACACAGCACGTGACAAGTACACAACACGTGACAAGTACACAACACGTGACAAGTACACAACACGTGACAAGTACACAACACGTGACAAGTACACAACACGTGACAAGTACACAACACGTGACAAGTACACAACACGTGAACCACTCTTCCTCTCCTGCCTCCCCCCCCCCCGCTCCGCGGCGAGGGACGCATCATTCACGGCTTTTGAGGTCCGCAGTGGGCGCGCTAGGCGCGCCCACTGCCGCCCGCTCATCGCTGCCATGCCCAGCAGCCAATCCCCGTAATTCCGCGCAGAACCTGAACAAACCGATTCTCAGTCACCATCGATGCTCACTGCAAACTCAAACGCTTCTCCAGGGATCAAATTGTACCAGAAAGTGGCATTAGCAGATTACTCAGATGGTAATTGTTAATCAATGTCTTGTAATAATGTAATAATGCAGTATTGTGATGTTGTGATATCGTAATGTTGTGATGGTTGTTGCTGCTGAAGGTCAGATGTTGATGGTTGATGGTTTAAGGATACCTTTGGCGATGGAGTTTCCTTGTTTTGGGTAGTTGGGTGTGTGCGTGTGTATGTGTGTGTGTGTGCAGGTTGAATGCAAGGATTGTTGGTTTACGTTGGAGGCAGAGTTGCTTGTTGTGACTAAAAAGAAAGAACGTATATATAGAAAACGGATTTGTAGTTTTTAATGGTAGTTGTTGCGATAAGAGAAGTGTTAGTTTGTGAGTTAGTGACAGTAAGGACTATTTGCTTCTTGTTGGGACCATATTGAGGCGGAAATCGAGCGGAAACGTGTTTTTTTTTGTTAATTACTTGTTTAGTGGAGACGAGTTGTATAAGGTTGTTGACAGATAGACACTCAGGCTGTAAGGTCGAGATATAATATTGGTAATTTTCTGATAACCGGAGAGACAGTGGTGGGCTATCCAAAAAAAAGAAAAAAAACAACACTCACACACACACACGCACAAATGGCTAATAATAAAGAGGAGTCTGGTAAGAATGGTGTTCGTGATCAGTTGAATGTTGGGGGTAATGGTGAGCAAGATGTGAAAATAGATGATGCAAGACGTGACTCGTTGTCGATGTTTAGTGTGAATCAACCGCGGTTGTCGAATACAGAAGTTTCGATTGCTAGCTTTTTGAATATCACAGATCAAAATGCCACTGGTGGCAGTAATCCCGGTGTTATTGGTAATTCGGGTATGATTGGTGGTGGTGCTCAGGGTATTTCAAAATCGTATGGAGACCAAGGTAAAGCTGTAGGTGCTAATTCGTACACGACATCCATTCAACCTACATTCAACGCAAGTACGATGGGATCGATGATAGGAGGGAATCCGAATTTGATGGGACAAGATATTTCAGCTATAGGAAGAGGTTTCTCAATAGTAAACAGCATGTGGCCACCGCTACAACAACAACAGCAACAACAACCACAACAACAGCAACAACAGCAACAACAACAGCAAGTCAAACAGGGCAATGACAGCGGTGTAAACCAATTGCAATTCCAGTTGCCACAGCAGTCTAGAAACAATTCATTGAAATTCCCTGTTGATGATCTAGACTTTCAATTTAGAAGAAATTCGAGTATAATAAGAGCGGCTAACATGCCGCCAAGTAACGTTCTACCACCGAATCAGTACCAACCCCAGAGGTCAAGTATATCAGCAGCATCGCAGCAAAACATGTTACAACCGCAACTACAGCAACAATTGATGAATAGCCAGGGTATGATTTATCCACAAGCACAACAGATAATGAGTAGTTATCCACAACAAAGGATACCAGAAAACGCAACTCAACCAGCTGCAAAAAAACAGAAGACAAGGAAACCAAGGAAAAACTCAAAAAAAAGTAAGTCCAATATAAATCCAAATGGTCAAAATAGTGACTCCAATAAGAAAAGAAATCAACAGAATTTTAAGGAAGAAATAGAAAAAGAAAATGCCGTTTACTTATCTAACGATAATAAAAAGAAATTAGATCTAGATGTGAAAATACCAAATGAAACTACTGCTTTAGGTCAGCAACTGGGAGATAGTTCAAGAGGTCTGTTAGGTGTCACCAAAGTGGATCAATTAATGTTAATAATCGAAGCAAGAAAAAAAGGTGTTACTGAGAAGATTAAAACATCTGATAATGGTGAATTGATTTTAGACCGTACAACAGACATTCTGCCGCCTTCTAATCAATTAGTAGGAGGTGTAGAAAAACCAAAATCTTCACATGGAATGAAACAACATGAATGTGCATATTGTCACAGATTTTTTACACAGTCAACACATTTAGAAGTTCATGTTAGATCACATATAGGGTACAAACCTTTCCAATGTGAATTTTGTGGTAAGCGTTTTACACAAGGTGGAAATTTAAGAACACATCAAAGACTGCATACGGGTGAAAGACCCTATAATTGTGAAGTATGTGGAAAACGATTTTCAAGAAAAGGTAATTTAGCTGCACATTCTTTAACTCATCAAAAATTAAAACCATACATTTGCAAATTAGAAAATTGTAACAAATCATTCACACAACTAGGTAACATGAAAGCTCATCAGAATAGATTTCATTTAAAAACTTTAATGCAATTAACTAGAAAATTAGCATCTATGAATGCAACTACTGATATTCCAAAGGAAGAAAGAGAACTGTTGGAATATCTAGCTACGATATATAAAAATTCAAATAAAGGTATTAAAGGCAGAGGTAAAAACACAAATAATAATATGCAATTTGCAATGTCTTTGAGAGCGAATGGTGTGAGAAATTCACAAATTATCCAGGCTCAACAGCAATTAGGAAATACAATGGTTGGTGGTAACGGAAGTATCAGTGGCATGACGATGCCAGGTAACTTAAATATGCCAGGTCATATGATGCCCGATGGCTCCGGAGTCATGATTGATCCAGGTAAAGATATGGTAAAATTGCCATCTCCAACACATAATTTACAAACCGACAAGATCAATGGTGTGAACTATGAATTTGTACCTACTCAACTTCAACAACAAAACCCAGTTGATATACCAAATTCTAATGAGTTTGATTTTAATTTAGAACATTCTGGTGTTCCAAAAGTCATGTCACAACATGGCAGGGTTATTCAGCACCAGCAGCAACAACAGCAGCAACAACAGCAGCAACAGCAACAACAGCACCAGCAGCACCAGCACCAGCAACACCCATTCCATGAACGTGTTCATTTTAATGACATTAATTTTAAAGGTTAAGTTTACCTTTTAAAAATAGATTATTTATTTGTTTATATATTCTCATTATTAGGACCTACTCTGTTTATATACCAATTAAGATATGTATATCATAAGATGTTAATGTATAGATTATATTCTATTAATGCTTGTTTTTTGTACAAAGTTACTTATATTAACAACTTACTAATTAATTATTTGTACATGAAAACTGACACCTTTAGGGAAATGTGATTTAGAATCTACATCTGGCTTATCAATAAACGATGCTTTACATGATACTACATCTGTTTTATACCCTAAAGATGATAATACACCAGTTATTATACCTATCGGTATTTCTAAAAATGGTTCTACTAAAGATAATTCCTTCTCCAAAACACTTGGATCAACAGTATCACCATCAAGAACAAAGCTTCTTATCGGTCTATAATCATAATCGAATAAATAAAATGTTCCTCTATGATTGGTCTTTAAATTGTCAATTTGTTTTCCAAAGATTTGTTTCCATACATCCCTACAAATAAATTTCATTATGAGCAATAGTTCATTATCCTTAAATTGAATATTAGGATTGTTTTTGAACACCAACAGTTCTGATAATTTATTCCCTATATTAAAACCAATTGAATTTAATCGTTTTATAACACTTTCTTTCTTTTCTGGATCAGAGGTTGAAATTTTGTGAATTAATACATGCGAAGCAAAGTCTAATTGTGGTGTTAAAGTAAGTTTATCTTCTAAATCTTTAGCAATCTCTTGAGAACCAATGTCATTGTCATCTTCTGAATCCACATTTGTTTCATTAGTTTCTTCATTAAGTTTAATTTTATTGTCAAAAATCTTATCTTCTACTGCCATTGATAAAGGTACAATTTCATTAAGCAGCAATTCAAATGCCAATTGGTTAACTTTAGGTAAAGAGTTTTCAAATAATTTGAACTGCTGAGCTTTCTGATGGCTAGTGAGAGCCTGCCCTGCTTGTGCTGGTTGTGTCGACATAGTATTATACCAGGTATTCTCGTTAATTGATTTAAATTTCTACCACTACCTCAGTGAAAAGTTAAAATTCGGATGTATAAGAAACACAATAGTTAGCTGTTTTCCTAACAAAATGTGCTTTTATCTAGGTAATAAATTGTGAATAAAGTATATTGGAGATGTGGCTACTATTCTAAATATAGAGCCAATCATATCTTACTTTAATCGACCATTAATATTGTATAATGAATAGGTATGGAAGAATTATTTTCATTTTATATCAACCATAATAAAAAGTTAAAATGAAAAATCTGAAAAATTGATCGAAATAATACCTTGTTGAAATTACTTATATATTTATTATATATAAAGTTAGATGCAATTAAAGTTTAAACTAAGATAAATATTAGATGGAGAGTGCGTTCTTAGTTTATGGCTTGATTATATAGAGATTAGGATAGGCCAGCTTTAAATTTGGATGAAAAAAGATTGATCAAGAGTTTTGCAGGTGCAATTTTGTTCGTTTTTATTTTTAAGATACTTGATTTGAATCTTTATAAGTTAGAAGTAAATCTAATATGAGTACGGTTCAATTATCGATTGGTAATGAATTAAAAGATGCATATAAGGGCACATACTCGTGGGTCCAGAATAATATCAAGTGGTTACGAGATTTAGAATCATTTTATAAAAAAAGGGCTGAGTTAGAGAGGGAATACAGTTTAAAGCTATCTCAATTAACAAATGAATATTTTAGTAAGAAGAGTGCTTCCACTGTAGGGCTTTCTGTTGGTGATACTCCTGCAACTACTCCTGGGTCAGTTGAGGCTGCTAGTTTAGTTGCTTGGAATGAAATCTTGACACAAACTGAATTGGTATCTAAAGATCATGCAAAATTAGGTCAAGAGTTTGAATCTCAAATTGCCGCTCAAATTTCTGGGCTTTTTGGTAAATGTGACTTAACTTTAACTAAGATACAAGCTTTTCAAACTGAAATTACTCAGAAGAAAACAAATTCATTACAAGATTTAGAAAAGGGGAAGAAAGAGTATGATGCATCATGTGTCAACATGGAAAATGCAAGAAACAAAAATACAAAATCACCAGGTACTAAAAATCAAAATAAATTAAAAGAAAAAGAAGCTGATATGAACATAGCTAAGAATTCATATTTAATTAAAATTAATCAAGCTAATAGAATTAAAGATAAATATTATTTCCAAGATGTTCCTGAATGTTTAGACTTATTGCAAGATTTGAACGAATCACGTATCTTGTTATTGAATGATATTCTAATAAAAGCATCCTCTTGCGAGCGTGTTTTAGCATCTAGTGTCAAAAATAGAATGGATGCTTCAGATTCGGTTGTTTCTCAAAATAAACCCCATTTAAATACTGCAATGTTCATTAAGCATAATGTTAGATCTTGGAAAGAACCAGCTGATTATATATATAAACCTTCGCAAGTTTGGCATGATGATGAGAAATTTGCTGTTCCATCAGAAGTAGAAGCAAATGATTTGAGAATTAAACTGGCCAGGGCTCAGAAAGAATTCAATACTCATAATGATCAAGCAAAATCAGAATTATCGCAGTTGTCAAAGTTAAATGCCCAAAAAAAGAGGTTAAAATCAGAAACTGGTGACAACCAAGGACAGGAACTGTATGAAATATTGAAAAATTATCTAAATATTATGGCTCCATTTACAAGTCATGAAACCTTAAAGTTAAAGGCAGAAGTCGAAATGGAGAGTATTCAAAATAATACTCCATCGGAGTTTGATTTATCTGTAGATCATATTAATGTATCAACCCAAAAGAAGAAAGGAACTTTTTTTAAAAGTTTAACTGGTGGTTTATTAAATAATGATTCTCCTTCTACTGTTTCTAGAAGCCAGTCAAAAAGTTCAAAAGGTCCTATTTCTTTATTCAGTGGCTTAAGCCATAAAGCTATGCACTCCATTGATCACAATGATCACAGTGATGATGATAGTAATTTTTCAGAGAACCGAGAATCTGCTTCTTCTTATACAATTGATACAAAATCAGCAAACGTTGCTGAAACTACCCCTAAACCAAATGCATCATCAAGTGCTAATAAGGTCCTATATGCATATAGTAAACAAGATACGGATGAAGTATCAATTAATCCTGGAGATTCCATAGCTTTGGTTTTGGCTGATAGCGGCTCCGGCTGGACAAGAATAAAAAATAATACAACAGGTGAGGAGGGGTTAGTTCCAACAACATATATCGAAATCAAAGCTCAGAGTGGTAGAGGTCCTACCCCAGCTGCACCTCCATCTAGAAGAAAAGCCACTGTAACTAGAACTGTTGAAGCACTTTATGAGTATGAAGCACAAGGAGACGATGAGATTTCTTTATCTGTTGGAGATAAAATAACGATCATCAGAGGAGATGACGGAAGTGGATGGACTTATGGGGAATTAGATGGTGAAAGGGGTTTATTTCCTACGAGTTATTGTAAATAATTTAATTTATAACCTTTAAATTTGTATAATAGGTAAATGATTTATGAACCTACTTTATATTTTTTAAAGCAATCCAACATTTCTGAACAATAAAAAATTATACTAAACAAAATCAAAAAGCATAAAATGTCAACAAATGTTAAAAATATATCATTATAAAGATTTTTAGATTATATTCAATTTTGATTATAAGATATTAAATTATTTATATTAAATGTTGAAAATATAAAAATCAAATACATTTTGAATTATCTTAATCTTCTATCTGTTATGAAATAATATCAAAACGAATTGCTAAAAAGATTATTTCGGGGAAAGTGCTGATTAGCATAGATTCAGAGCAAAAGAAACTTAAAGTAAAGACTAACTAGAAAAAATTTAGGCAGATGCTTCTTGAGTCTCCTTTTCAGCTTGTTCAGCAGCTCTCTTTTTTTCCAATTCATCCTTGATAGCTTGCTCCTTATCTTTGTAGGAAAGTTCAAGGGCAGCAATATCTTTTTCGGCAGCAGCGATGTTCTTTTCAGTTTGTTCATCTTGTTTAGCTAAGAAGTTTTCATGCTTCTTTTTTAACTGTTCAATAGTTTTAGTAACATCATCTTGAGAAATAGGAACAGTGACATCTAATTCAGCTAAAGTAGCAATCAAAGTTGGTTCCAATGAAAATTTACCATCACTAGAAACAGTAACAGCTTGTGGTTGCTTATTTTGATTCTTCTTCTTGAATTTCTTAGATTTAGATGGAGCAGTGTTACTGAAAATATCATCATTTTCCTTCTTAACTGGAACCAAATCATTTTCAACCTTTCTAATAGGAGCAGAAGCAGCTAAAGTATTTTCTTCTGCAAAAATATCTTTTTTTGGTTTAACATATGTTGGATCTAAGACGGTTAAAGAGTTTTCAATGGCTTCAATTTCGAAAGTAAAAGCTGGTTGCTTAGCATGTAATAATTTATCTTGTAGTTTTGATAATTTTTCTTCTTTCTCTTCTATGATTTTAGATAATTTTTCATCTTCTTCTCTCTTTAATCTTTCAGTTTCAAGCTTTGATTTAAATGCTTTGAATTCATTATCGAAATCTTGTCTAATTTTTCTAATTTGTTGATAAATTTCATCCCTCTTATTATATAATAAACTTCTCTTGTTAAATAAGGTATTTCTTTTATCATAGACGCCTTGAGTCTTTTCATGTAATGCATTTAATTTTTTTTGATTCTCATCGAATTGAATAGATAATTCCTTTGGATTCATGGCATTTAATTCAGTTTTCAATTCAGCAATCTTAGCTCTGTCTTCTTCAATTGACTTTTTAATTGGTTCAACCAATTGCAAATCTTTTTGCAATTTGTTCAATTGTTGAGATTCCTTAACCAATAATTTTTCTTGAACTAAAGATAATTCACCACTTGAAATACTTTCATCAATTTCAACCAATCTTAATTTGATATCACTGGCAGAATTATATCTATTCTTATTCTTCTTAGCAGCAGAAGAAGAACCTAATTTTTCATCAACTTCATTAGTTTTCCTCTTAATTTGAGAATCTAATAATTTGATGTTTTCAAAAATAGCATTTCTCTTAGATTTTAATTCAGCTTGTGTCTTAATGATCTCTTTAGTCTTGCTGTTTAATTGGTTTCTTTCATCTTGTTGAACGTCATTAACTTGAGTTTGATCAATTTGCTTTCTCAAAATAGCAATCTCATTGTCAATTTTCTTCAATTGAACATTCAAAGTGTCCAACTTTCTGTCTCTAACTGAAACATCAGGACGCTTAATTCTATTGTAATTCTTATTTTGATTGGATTCACTAGACATCTTTGCAACAAAATATTTTTCCAGCTTGGTTAACTCTACTACACTGCCTACTTTTCTACTTCCTTAAACACTAATTGAAACTATACACTAAGATTTCTAACAGTGTACAATTAATACAAATACAAATACTAATACTAATACTAATATATATATTTACTTAACAAAATATTGAAAAATAAATAATTTTAGAACAGAGTGTTGAATAAACAAATTTCAAGAAATCAATTCGAACAAATATTATAATAATGAGAATAATAATTAGCGAACAAGAAACGATACCCTCTGTGTATATGTGTATATGAATACTTCCAGATACGTGTATGAACGGTTTCTCTATGGATTTGTAAATGCAATGGTGTTGTTTTCAACGTTGAACTGGAAAATTCAGTGGAAGAAGCGGAAAGACACCTCACCGAGTTCGAAAGGCTCCAACAGAACAAGAACACTCTCGCAGAGCCATGCAACAATAATGGGTTTCGCTATAAGCAATGGTAGCATGTGGTTTAACGAAACTCTTGAATCAATCAATTGTTTATTCTGGCTGTGTTCCCTGGACCATTGCACAGTACTCGTTATTTTATTGTTCAGAACTCAGCAGGACGGTTCTTACAGCGTTAGCTGACTGGGGACTCCCGCTACTGTGCTGTATGAGTTCTTCTGTTATTTTGTGCAGAGGATTGAGTTAAACGTTGCATTTTTTCTGCGAAGTTATCTCAGAGGATGGGGCCTGTTGGGTATCGTCGCAACGTTTGTTCTTCGCGTTTGTTGTGGGTGCACGGCGAGAAGGAGTAAATGGCAAGGCAGTTGTTGGTGTACGCTTTGGGAAAGAAACAAATATTGGTAAAACGGTTGTGCGAGTGTTACCTGACACGAATGTGAATGTCACATGATCTGTTATTGTTGTTTTCTGGGTTTCTGGGTAAGTGAGGTCACGTGAGTGGGTGGAGACAGACGCAAGTAATATAGTAAGCGTCACTAAACATTTTAAATATTGTTGGCGGTTCTTGGTTATATATATATATGTATGTATGTATATATATGGGTCGATGGTATTTACAAGTGGCAATGGTTGACGTGTGAACCGGGTCTTGATGTGCTGGTGTCTACAGTTATCGTATTATATTGTTGATTAGTATTGCGGTTGCAACGCCGACGTTTAGTGAATCGATTGTTTGGTTCGTACTGTTCTTGGTTCTTATGGATGGTATTTGTGTGAAGAAATCGCTTCTCATCAGTAGATTTGTTCTGATACCTTTGCCTTCACTGCCTACTACCAGGATGACGGGAATATCGTTGCAAATTCCGTTCAAGTCTTCTAATGGCAAGACTTGTTGTTTTTGTATATATTTTTTGGTATCGGGTTTCATGTCGTCTAAATAACTGGCAATAAAAGTCCAGGATCCCCTTGCGCGACTCTCTTCGAAAAATGTCATTGGTTTATCGACATAGTATATTGGCATTAATTCAATTGCACCACTGCTTGTTTTATTGACGGAGGGGGTCAAAGAGCTACAATTCTTTCTAGACATTACGATAAAATCAGCACCAAGAAAATATGCAGATCTCACAATTGATCCGATGTTGTGTGGATCACTAATCTCATCCAAATATAATCCTAGTGGAAATTTCTTGCCTTTATTCTCATCTTTAATGTAGCTTATTTTTTTAGTATCAAATAAGGTATGATCCTCAATTGAATCATCGTTAAATACTTTATTTTCATTATATATCATTTCAAATTCTGCATTTTCTTCATCACATACACCCAAACTTGTCACCTCAGATGGTTGGAGACGTTTTGTTTCTAAAACTAGGTTGTTGTGTACTCCATTGTTTGTTAAAATATTAAGTCTATGTTTATCGACTTTTGCTAATTTAATATTAAACTCATCACATTTCACTCTGATATCCGCTGGTAAGTCTTTAAATGCATTTCCATAATAGTAAAGAGCGGTAAAATATTCTCGATTTGGATTATTCAATGCTGCAATAATACTATTTTTACCGTAAACATATTCAACTAGTGGATTTACAAAGGTTTGACTTCTCAGTTTTTTTTTGAATGTTCTTTCTGTTGTTGACTGAACATTGTTATCCTCTCTGGATGTTGAATTCTTTCGTAGTTGTTTGGCATGAACATGTGCATATTTTTTAAAAAAATCATCTTTAGAAACATTTTCCATCTCCCATCTTTTTTTTCTATTTCTCTCCTTTATTAAAATGTTGTTATTGAAATTAACTTTAGACCCACTTTTAACAGTAGAAGATCTAAAAGCTGGCTGTACAACCATATACCTTTTGAAAATAGTTAATAAACTACCCCCGCTTCTGCCTTTGACAGAGTTCATATTCAAATTAGCTGAGTTACTGTACTTCCACTGAATGTGCTACCAGATTCATAAATTAATTCAATTTTAATGTAGTTTAATCAATTTTCTAACCTTCACTTTTATATAAATCTAAAACTCATCAGTTTTTTGAAATTTTTATAGTGCCTATATTTACGAAGAGAAAGCTTAGTGCAAAAAAATTGAAAATAAAGAAAAGGTATATATTAAATAGGTGCCCTTTGTAAATGAATAAGTTTTACATGGTCATATGGCGAATGTTTTCTTGTTTCTATATACATGAATATTTATTATGGAATTGGTTATGCTTATATATTATTTTATTTTATTTTAAGGTTGAAAGCAGATTCCAATTACTAAACTATTGAGGATTCCTAAAATGTTTCTCATTAAAAATTTTTTAAAATTTTTAGCAATTCTTCTGCTTGTTTGATTGTGTTGCCATTGGAATTAGATTTTCCATTTGTTTCTCTTTTGAACTTGATTGGATTTTGTTCATATCTTCTAGTTGCCACATTTATTCTATCCTTATTCATTTGATTTAAATAGTCATTAACAACTTTAGATTTTATAACAATCTTTCCGTTAGCTTGCACTGCTGCATGTTGCAATTCGAATGGGAATGTTTTTTGTCTTATAAAATCACCCATATTGTAAACAGCTTGTGAGCTCATAGATGACGATGAACTAGCATTTGAGACAAAACCACCAATTGCAGCTAATCTGTCGAATCCATCAACATTGATGAATCTACCTGGAACAATAGTCTTTTGCACTATCCCGTTTGGCGAATTTTTTAATTTACCCTTTAGATTGTACGTCAACCCTCCTGTTCCAATTACATTTTTCATACTTTGTTTATTTAAATAGTAATTTTGGCTTTTTTGTTTAGTGGTGACATGTTTCTCACCATTTTCTAAAAATTTCACTGCACTGTCTGTCATATCTTTCAAATTAAATTTTTTATATTTTAATGATTGTGGATCATTTTCCAAAACCCATTCCTTTAAATAAGATCTTTTTGACTTCAATTTGTTAAT